>PVKB01001713.1:0-370364 GCA_004027205.1 Ctenodactylus gundi | reverse complement strand
AAAAAAAAAAAAAAAAAAAAAAAAAAAAAACAAAAAACAAAAAAACATTGGGGCCTATTTGTCCTTTCATGTCTAGGAGTTCCAGTTTTAAAAATTTGGGTGCCCTGGTGTTGGGTACATGTGTACTGATAACTATGGATTTCTTCCTGTTTCATTGTTCCCTTAACTGGTGTATAATGTCCATCTTTGTCTCTTCTGATCTGTTTTGGCTTGAAGTCTGCTGTGTCTGAGAATAGTATAGTACCTGCTTGTTTTCTCTGCTCAGTTGCATGAAGTCTTATTTTCCACCCTTTTATTTTCAGTCTGTGAGTTTCTTCATGAGTTTAAGTGTGTTTCTTGCAGGCAACAAATTGTTGGATTTTTGTTGTTGTTGTTGTTGTTGTTGTTCCAACCTGCCAGTCTGTGTCTTTTGACAGGGGGAGTCGAGACCGTTAACGTTGGCATTAGTATAGTGGTATATTTGCTGTGTCTTCTCATTATCATGTTCCTCACCATTGTTAGATCACTCTCCTCTTTTTATTGTTTCTTTTACTCTGAGCTATTTTGTGCTGTTAGTCTCCTTCTGCCTCTCTAAGATTCTTGTAATTATTTTCTGCAATGGTGGTCAAGAGGTCATAGGTAGATTTTCTTTATAATGGAAAATTTTTACTTTTACCTCAGTTTTGAGGGATAGTTTTCCTGGGTACTATAGATTGAAGTGGCACTTACTTTGTCTTGCTCTGTGAACTGGCTTTTAGATTAGTGGTGAGAAATCCACAGTTTTCCTTGTCTTTGTAGTTACTTTACATTTTTTCTGTTGCAGCTTTTAGCATCCTTTCTTTGTGCTGAGTATCTTGGATTTTGATTATGAAAAGGCTTTTTTTTCTGGCCAAGGTTATTTCGTGTTCTGTACACCTGAAGTATCTCAGTGTCAATTTCTTTACCTAGATTTGGGGTATTTCCTGCTCTAATTTTATTGAATATATTCTTTATGCCTTTTGTGCATTCTCCATTTTCTCTTGCACTCCAATTATTCTGAAGTTCTTCCTCTTTTAGTCATTCATCTGCTGTTCCATCTACTCACTTTGTTGTCTTCTTGTTCTCAAGTCATCACTGAATATATGGCTCAATTCATTAACCTTATCATCTTCAAAATCTGGTACTCTGTCCTCATAATCCTCAAAGCAAGTTCCAATGTTTTCAAATGAGTTTTCATATACTGGAATTCAGTTTAGAATCCTTTCGGTCTTTCTACTTCTTTACTTTCAAAATATGTTCGTTCATATCTTGCATTGCCCTATTTATCTTTTATTTGTATCTTCTATATAATTGTTAATCTTTTTATCAGTTAAGATTGTTGTTTGGTTAAATCCTCTTTTAACTGCTGAACATCTCTTGCATTTGTTTAAGCATGTCTTGTGTGTGAACTGATTGGCCATAGGCTCACTTGTTTTTTAACTGCGTTTCCTATAGGTTCCACTACTTCAGGGCCCATGACATCAGAGTTGGGCATTTTTGCAGGTGACATATTATTCCATTTTCCCATAGTTGTATTGCTGTGAATTATAGATCAAGTAATGGCAATATACCATGTCTGTACTATGGAGATTTCTACTGTTACATTTTATGTCTTCTCTTGAGTTCATTTAGATATTAATGATTATGTCCATTTTTAGCTTACTTAGCTATTGATTTTGAGGGTCTTTTCAATGACTGACCTGTTGGTTACCTTTTTCTCTCCACTTTTCAGTGAGGGAAAAATGACTTATAGTACTGTATGTGGCCTAAGGAAAATCTAATTGTTGGAATATAGTGCAAACAAGGTGTCTGCTATCTTTCACAACATGAATGAAAATCTGCAATAATACTGTAATTTAAGACCAAGAAATTATTGACAAAACTTAATAACGAATTATTTAATATTAAAACTATTCCACTGTTGACATTAAAGGCAGAGTCTATATCATCAATATATCTATCTAAATAAGCCTAATATTGGTTCATCAAAAGGTTCACTGAATGTCAATACTACATCACTGTCAATAATAAAGTACACATGTGTGTTGCTTACCTTGTCTAAAGCAAACCACCAAAAGCTATCAACCCTTTATAGGCACCAGCTGCTATACACTCGTTTAACAGTGGGGTAGATATCTTTATCAATAGTAAAACTTAAGACATACAAGGTATTAACATATCATAATAATCAATTTTCACAACCCTTCCCATCTCAGCATTATAACTGTGATGTATACCACTAAGGGAGGAATCCATACAAACTGTGTAGTAACTTACTAGAGGAGTTTTTAAAAGATGACACTACACTATTGCTGTTAATACTAAAAAATCAGTCTTAATATCATATTTCTAATTAAATAGAAAAACATTATTGATTCCCAACAGGCTTAACTGAATGACTGTGAGTTCTTACTATTTAACAGTGGTATTAATAAGAGTGGTGGGGTAGGGAGAGAGGACTGAGGCAGAGGGTGAGCCTTGAGGTATGAGAGAAAGCACACGAGTATTAGGATAGAGAAAAGGAAGGCAGAACTCCCACCCCAGGCTCCAGGAAAGTGAATATACACAACTGGCCAAAGAAAGAAGCAACAAGGAAAGCTACGAATGAAAGAGAGGATGTCTCCAGAATCTATAAAAGGATGTTCAGAAGAACAATAAAGAGCTACTCAAGACAGAAAAAAACGCAAATACTAACAAGAAAACACACACAGAGACACACACACAAATCAGTGCCAGAAAAAAAAAAACAGAAATTCAAACTACGAAGAGAGAATCACTGAAGTGAATCCAAAGTCCAAAAATTAAAAAAAAGTCCTGTGTTGTTTGAATGGGAAGTGTCTCTGCCTAAGACCTATCACCTTGCCCACCGAAATCCTGTGGGTTCTGTGCTAGAAGTGTGCAAGGATGGTGTCCACTCTTGGCCTCCTGGGCAAGTGTTTCCTAGGTGGTTTGGCTTTTCTTCCACCTGTGCTGTAAGGGCAGGAGGGAGGGATTTTTTTGGAAGGGGGAATGAGACTTATGCTTTCTGATTCCTGTTCTTTTTGGGCTTAGTTCTTTAAGAAAGTCTACACTTTTCTATTCTCTTCATCAGCTGGTAGCATCTCTGAATTCCCTGCCTATTTCCCACAGGCTATTTCCTGGGACAGTTCAAACCGTATTGTTGAATCCACTCTCCGGCACTACCAAGAAGGCATCTGTTGTAATTCTCATACTGCATTTTGATTTCTCAGTCCTTAAGCTCCGAGGCTTGCAGCTCTAGGGCCATCCTTGTTTCTGCAGCCAAGTGCCTGGGTGTTCTGGCTTGCCAAGGCCCACGGCCCTTTTTTGTCTGTTGCACAGTGCCAATAGTTTTCTCTGGCACTGTCTAGGCTGCTGTTTTGGCTGTGTTTCTCTTACTGCACTCACCGTTGGCATCCAAAGGCTGAATGGCTGGGCCATTCTGTCTGCTGTGGCTCCAGGCCCTGCCTGCCTGGTGTGGCCCAAGAAAGTGACACTCCCCTGACTGGTGATCTTTTTCACTTCCCTGCTAGTCACTTTTCAGGTCTATTTGTTTCTCTGTTTTCCTAAGCTAAGCCATTAAGGAGTTTCCTTTACTATACTCAGACTTCTGACTAAGTTCCTGTGGTGCCATTGACTGATGGGGCAATCTTACACTGTCACCATCTTGACTCCACCCTTCATTGTCATATTTCTGATCAGAAGAGCAAGTCATGGCAAGCTGACATGACTTATCAAGGTACAAGAACTTTTAGACTTGAATCCAGGTCTCTCTATCCAATGTCCCTATCTTTTTCCTTAAAAACAACATCACCTTTTTCTATCCTTATTTCCCCAGTGCGAAATACTTCAGTATACATCTGTGTAGTTGCAGTGGTCATATCTGTCCATATGTTGCAGTGATATTTACAGCATGGATTATCTGGAGTCTACAAGAATGTAATAGATTGTGTTTACCTTGACATTTGTGTTTTCAAACTCAGGTTTGTCCACTGAGGTGATCGCTTGCTATTTCGTTAGGGAGATTGTTGAGTCTGGTAGCAGAGTGGCCTTGACAGTGGAGTCAGAGACAGATCTGCTTCACTCATTCATTCTTGGGGGAGTTAATGGAGGCATTCCTGATATAATGACATGCTGGGGATTAGGGAAAGAGACCCATGCCTCCCTCCTAGTGTGGATTCAGCTGCCAGAAGACACCGGAGATTTGACTTGCCTTTTCCTGGCTGTGTCATTTCTGTTGCCTCTTACGGGCTTACCAGGGGTGATAAGCAATCTCTATTTAAAAGCCTGTATATAAATGTGGCTGTATCTTCCACTATGCTATCCTGAGGACAAAATAGTTGCCACCCCTGCAGAATGCAGCAGCTTCTGAATTAGATACCAGTGGTAGCAATGTGTGCCGAGCATGAAGTAGCCTGTTCTTCCCTTGCCAAGTAAATACCAACTTCCTCTTTGATTCTACACTTAAAAGCACAGTCTCTACTCTTGTGTAGCAGTGGTGATGGGGGCGGGGGAGCTCTTAACATAGGAACTTAGTAGCTTAGATTATTACACAGTGGAAGTCACTGGGATGTACGATTGGCTGCAAGTGCTTCCTTAGAATATAATTTTCTCTTTTGTGTTAATCATTGCTGTGGAGAACCAGCTCATATAATGTGTTAGTGCAAGAAGAAGGCAGAGATGGTTAGGAAGAAACAAGTGATTTATTCTACTGAGTGTCTGAGATATCTGAATTGTGCTTTAACTAGAGAGTATCATTTTGGAATCAAATCCTCTGATATTCACAGGGTAATTCTTCACATAAACTCAGGTTTTTATGTAACTGTATGTTTGTATTCCCATGTGCTGGGTAAGTCTCTATCCTAACAAAGAATTGGAAAGGCCTTTCCTTAAACGTAGGGTCTTTGTAGTAGACTGTTGGAGGCCGTGGAAAGAGAAAAACAAACAATTCCTGGTTATACCACATTACAACTAAGTGACTTTGAGCAAATCCTTTTGCTTCTCTAGATTTTGAGTTTCCTAAAAGTAAAGTAAGATAAACCCTTGGTTGCCCACCTACATCACAGTAATTCTGAGGTATTATGTAAAGCACCAGAAAACATAACGTGCTATAAAATAATAGGAATTATTAGTTTTGTTACTCATTTAACATTTAATACCTGCTGTATGCTAACCACTGTTTTTGCACTTAGACAAAACCAAGATCTCTAGCTTCCTGGAGTTTACATTCTAGACAAGGATGTCAGAAGAGAAATGATGGTAACAAAATATAAGTACATTATGTGATACATGTAGAAAATGGTAAGATCTTAGAAAGATGTAGAGGTAAGGAAGACTCAGGAGGCTGAAGTTGAGAAGAGCAGATTTGATCTTAAATTGGTGGTAAAAAAAGCTCTCAACGAAAAATTACGATACAGGGAAAGAATTTGCATAAAGCGCACAATTTAGTTCTTTGGACGCCTAAGTCAAGACCATTTTAGGCAGAAGGAACAGCCAGTTCAAACCACCTAAAGGACGAGTGTGTCTCAGTGAATTAGAGGAATGCCCGAGGCCAGAGTATCCAGAGCATGGGAGACAGACAGAAACAGAAGGTGAAGTTCCAGATAATGGAGGGTCAGGTATGGTTTGGAATTTCCTCAGATGGAAATGCAGATTCATCATACTATTGCTGTTTTTGCCAGGTTTTTTTGAGACAAGTTCTTTTATGCACTCCGTGCTGACCTGAATTTATCTTCCTCCTTCCTCACTTTCCTGAGACCCCACCACACCCGGCCATCAGAAGTGTTCTTTTTATTTGTTAGTTTTGTTCCTGGGGAATGAACCCAGGACCTTCACACTAAAGTATATTTCTACCAGTTCAAAAGATTTCTTTTTGAGACAGGGCCTCATCAAGTCACTGAGCTGCCCTGGCTCAACTCAAACTTATGAACCTCTTGCTCTAGCCTCCCAGTCTTCTGGGATTACAGATGTGTGCCACAATGTGTGGCTTATCTCAAGTGTGTAACTAGACAAGTGACATAATCTAGCTTCCATTTTAAAGAGATAACATTGGCTGTTGTGTTGAGAAGAAACCGTAGGAAATCCCACTGGGAGTCTGTTGAAATAATCAAAAGGAAAGGTGAATGATGGTGGCTTAGGATGGCAAATGATCAGACTATGGATATACTGAGCCAATAGGCTATCCTGGTGAATTGGCTGTGGATTACAGGCAAAAGGGAAGAGTCAAAGACCAACCCAGGATTTAATAGTTTGAGTAATAAGAAGGATAGAATTGCTGTCCAGTGAGATGGAAAGATTACCAATAGAGTAGGTTCTGGAAGGAAAACCAAGGATCCAGTTTTAGATATCATAAATCAATGTGAAAGTAATTGATACAGAAGTATGGATTTTGGAGAGAACTATGAGGTGACAATGTTTGAGACATCCACATGTAGTTATTTATAACCTATATCAGATCACCATGGGAGTAATGATAGGTGAAGAATAAGAGACCTAGGAAGTGATTGGCCATATTAGATATTCTTCAAAAGACAAGGAAGATGAAACTGAGAACTGAGTACTAGTGCCCACAGCCCCCCCCCCCCCCCCCAGTACTAGTTGTCTGGAAACAACTAGTGGCCTTACAAGGGTAATTAGGTAGAATGGTCATTATATTTCTTTCCTTTATTTGTGGTACTGGGGATTGAACCTGAGCCTTCGCACTGAGCTACATCCATAACCTTGGTTTGCATTTTTTTTTTTGAGACAGGGTCTCACTGGGTTCCTTAGTGATCCTTGAACTTGTGATCCTCCTGCCGCATCTTATCAGAGTTCTGGGATAAAAGGCATGTGCCACCATGCTGGGCTACAAAGTTAGGTCTGTTTGAAATAATATATGACCTTTGTAATCACTGGCATCATTTTACTGTCTTTTCCAAAGATAATATTGCTATTTTCCAATAAACATCTCTTATCTTTTATCTCTTTTGTTTTCATGTCCCTTATTTCAGGCCCTGTCTTCTGCACTGGTGATATTTAAAAACCAAAATTCTTTCTATAATTATAACATTAGTTTCCAGACTTAGTGGAGGCATAGGAGTGTCCTACGACAGCCAAGGGTCTGAGACAAGCTAATGCAGGCCCCTTCCAAGTTAAGATGGATTGGCTGTCCTTCTATTCGAATAATGGTTTTGTTTGTTCATTTTGTGATACAAAGTCTCACTCTGTAGCTCAGGCTGGTCCTGAACTGACTATGTAGCCCAGGATACAATCCTATTGCCTCAGCCTCCAGAGTGCTGGGATTACAGGTGTGTGCCACCATGCTCAGTTTATGTAGTGCTGGGGTATCGAACTCTGGGTCTCATGCTTGCTAGGCAAGCGCTTTAATTGCTATGCTGTTACTTCAGTCCGTGGAATAGTTTTGAGGAAAATAGCTGAGTGATATTTTAAAAATGTTTGTTTTCTGCCATGACTATGTTGTTTCTCTGAAGGGTAAGCAAGAATCTCTGAGTCTCTCTGAGAAAAGAGGAAATTTAGAATAAGAAGTAAAGTCAATAGACTTCAGTATAAGTTGACCATAAGGACATTTCTTTCTTTCCCTTATTTGAGTTTCTGTGTTGAATTTTTCATATTTTCAAGAAGGGACCATGTTTAGCTCTTCAGCTGCACATATCTTTCCTTTTTTTTTTTTTTTTTGCTTGATAAATTAAAGATGGTTCATGGGGATTTTAAATGTCAGATCCTATAACAGGCAAATGCCTTATTGCACATAGTTTTTTTTTTTTTTTCTTTTTACGACAAAGATTTGTGGCTTTTTTAGTTTTTAAAAAAGAGTTTCTAAGGTAAAGTCTGTTGCTTTGTTCATTGTATTCCTCCAGAGATGCAACTGCTATATCAAAATTATGTTTGCCCTTGGGGACAAAGTCCTCTGGCTGTTTCCTCCGAGGTGGGAGGGCAATGAGAAGTTATGTATGTCTATGGTGAGTTTTTCTGAATATATATATTGAAAATGAGAGAAGTGGAATGCATCACTTTGGGAGGCTGGGGCAGGAGTATCATGAGTTTGAACCCAGCCTAGATAATTTAGTAAGACTGTGTATTAAAAAACGTTAGAGAGGGCTGGGGTTGTAGCTTAGTCCAAAGGCCCTGGATCCAGTCCCCAGTCTCTCTCTCTCTCTCTCTCTCTCTCTCTCTCTCTCTCTCTGTCTCTGTCTCTCTCTCTTTCTCTCTGTCTCTGTCTCTGTCTCTGTCTCTCTCTATCTGTCACACACACACACACACACACACACACACACACACACATCTAGATCGAACAGATGTGTCCAAGTGGGGCTGCAGCAGTAGGCAGAACGAGCACTACGAAGACATTTCCCGTGTTAAATAGAAGCCGGTGCTCACCAATGGCACATTTTCATCTCCCACAAAGCTGCTTCTGTTCCCCTTGGATATGAACTAATTTACCTTCCTGATGCAGAGAAGCTTATCAACTATAAACATAGGCCTGGAGGATTTGAAGTCCTTTGCTCCTTTTCTTGCTTGCTGTTAGACAGTTATTGCCAGATTTCTAGTTAGAAGCAGCACAAAATAAAGAAGGACTTTCAACTAAAATAAAATGTTGGCTGTTGATTCAGTTGTGCTGACAAAAAATATCAAGAAAAAGAGAAAGAGAGAGATCAATAAAAATCAAATAAGGCTAAGGATGTTACTTATCAGATGGATAGCATGGTCTCTGCCCCAGTTTTCTTTCTGAGCTACTTATAGGATGTAGTTTGCCTCATGTTGCGTCATTGAAAACCTCTCGCGACCAAGGCCTCTTGCCTGAGCACCGCCATGAAGTACACAACCACGCCAGCCACACTGCGACCTGCTCTGTATTCGTCCTTCATTCCATTTCATTAGCTGTCGTGACTGGCTTGGCAAACCCTGGAAAAACTCTCATCACTATTTTGTTTTAAATCTGACCATCCTCACTACTTTCATAGCAAGAAGATCTTAAATTAAAAAATAAAACAAAATTTTGAGGTTTGAGCTAGGCCCTGTAATCCCAGTATTCTGGGAGGCTGAGTCAGCAGGATGGCAAGTTTGAACCCAGCTTGGGAAAATTTGTAATTTATGGAGACTCTGTCTCCACATTGGAACCCAAAACAGGCCAGGGATATAGCTCAGTGTGAAGACACCAGGTTTGATTCTCAGTACTATGAAAAATTTTGGAGTTTGATGTACATACCAGAAAATGCATGAGAAGTTTAGGGCTGTAGTTTATTACCTTTATATTTTTATTTTCAAGACAAGATCTCAACAAGGTGCTAAGCTGCTTAGGCTGGGCTTGAATTTATGATCCTGCCTCAGCCTTCTGGAGGGTTGGAATTACAGAATGTGCCATTGTGTCAGGTTCAATTTGGTATTGTGTGTAAAAACTCATCACTGATTTTATATATATAATAGAATGGTATTGAGATACAGGGTTAATCTACCTCAGAAGGCTTTCTTATGTCCCTTCCAGTCAGTAACCCTCCCCAGAGGTAACTAATCTTTTCACTTCTCTTTCCTAGATTCATTTACCTATTGTTGTGTTTCATATAATTAGGATGCTTACTGTTCTTTTATGTATCTAATTTCTTTTGACATTCTTGGACATGTGTGCTGGTGGACAATGGCATCTTTTAACTTGACTGCATATTTAAGAGTAGAATCCCAGAGGGGTAGGATGAGGAGGGATGGAGGGGTGGATACAGGGAGGGACAAAAGGAGAGTGGGAAAGCCCTTGTCACCTCGACAAGATACATAGGTGCACAAAATGCTCAACTTCATTGTAAACCTTAGATCTTGAGCTTATACATATCAATAAAATGTGAAAAAAGTAGAATTGCAAGTTGATGTATTTAGCTTTAGTACATACTGCCAAATAAGTTTCCAAAGTAGTTGCATCAGTTAATACTTTGATCAGCATTATCTGAGAGTTCCAGTTGCTCCAAGTTCTTAATGCTTGGGAGAGTCAGTCTTTTAGGTTTTAGCCATTCTACTGAGCTTGTATGTATCTCACTGTGGTATTAATTTGAATTTTTCTAAAGACTGATAGGGATGAACAACCATCCATGTATTTGTTGACCATTTGTATGTTCTTTTGTGTAGAGAGTCAGTTCAATTATTTTGTTCTATGTTTAAAACTCACAGGGTGGAGCTGTAGCTTGGTGATGAGAGCATTCGCTAGGAAGTGCAAGGCCCTAGGTTCAATCCCCACCACTACATAAACTGGGTATGGTGGCACATGCCTGTAATCCCAGCACTTGAGAGGCTGGGGCAGGAGGGTTGTCATGATTTCTACCCAAGCCTGTGCTTCATGGTGAGTTCATGCTCAGCTTGGACTATGGAGTGAGATTCTGTCTCAAAAAATTTCACATTGATTGTCTGTTTCTTATTGATTTATAGAAATTAAAAAGGTTTGCATAGAATAGATGCAAGTCTTTTGTCGGATACATACTGTGAATATTTTTCTACCTTATTATAATCGACCTTTTTTCTCTTTAAGGTGTGCTTGTTTTTTTCTTTTTCTCTTTCTTTCTTTCTTTCTTTCTTTCTTTCTTTCTTTCTTTCTTTCTTTCTCTCTTTTTTAGAAAATTATCTTACTCTGTAGTCTGGGCTGGTCCTGAATTCACTGTGTAGCCACTCACAGCAGTTCTCTTGCTTCAGCCTCCCAGGTAGCGGGATTACAGGCCTGTGCCACCATGCCCAAATTTGTGTGGTGCAGGGGAATCCAACCCAGGGCCTTGCACTTGCTGAGTAAGCGTTCTAACTGCTGTGCTATTCCTCTAGCCATTAAGGAGTCCTTTGATAAGTGAAAGTTCTTAATTTAATGAAATATACCTTACTAATCGTTTACTTCATAGTGTTCTTTGTGTCCTGTAAAATATCTGGTGCTAGGATTACAGGCCTGCACCACAGGGCCTGGCTGGCTGTATTAACTTACCTGGCCATAAAGCTGGCCTTGATATCTTATTAAACATTTTTATTAGCTTGTAGTAATTGTATGTGTTAATAGGGTACATTGTGATATTTTAACACTTGCACAGTGTCTCCATTGATTAAATCAGGGCAATTCGCATATATGTATGTGATAATTATGAACTATTACCATCTCAGTACAGGATGGAACACCAGACATGTTCCTTCTGTGTTTAGCATCATGCCCAGTCTTCCTTTCCTACCCTCTAGTAATCATTATTTCTATTCAGCTTAATGTTTTTAGCTTCCATATATGAGAAAGAACATGAAACATTTGTTATTCTGTGTCTTAGCCTGGGTACATGACAGTATCTTTCAGTTTTGTTGTACTTTAAGATGCTAAACCTACAATATAGTATCTAAACCTTTTATGCACCTTTATATGTGTTAGAATCCCTTTCTCTGAAGTATCCTTTTAGTGTAGTTTTGATCTTATGGATTCATTAACCTCTCCTATGTCCCTCTACTTTATAATCTAGGTAACACTTTGAGCCCAGAGTCAGTAATTTGTGTGGCAGAACTTCTCCCCTCTACTGAGAACGTCATTGTTCTAATCAGGTAAGAAAAACTAGTTTGCATACCTCAAATTGCCAGCCCATTATGATGGCCTCCTGCAATCACCACAAGTCATGCTGGTTTGTCCTGTCCCCCAGGAGAGTCCCTCTGCTTAGGGCCAAGCCCTATCCTCCACCTGTACCCAGAATTAGCAAAAACCACAGGAAAGAACACATGCCTATGTCTGTCAGCTCATTTAAGACGGGTCTTTGCTCTCTGAAATTGTTAGTACAGCATGACCTTGTCCCACATCTTGATCATGTCTTCATCCCTCTGCCTAGTCACTTTTAACTTACAATTCAGCCCATTTCTAGGGAGCAATAACTGTGATTAACATTTTCAGTTCCTTTCCTGTTTAGAGGAACAAGATGTCAGCTCTAGTCCAGCTACGGCAACTGGGCGACTGTAGGCATCTGAGTTTTCAATCCTCTGATATAAGGCTCTAGAAGTTAGACCTAGGCTGACTTCTAGTTCTGCATCTTTCCGTACCGTGTGACCATGGTCATGTTACTTACTCCACCTGATCCTTCATTTTTCCACTCATAACTTTATAGTGTTATTTTATTGCGAGGATTTGTGTTTTGAGACAGGGTCTCATTCTGTAGTCCACATTATCTCTGAACCCATTATGTAGCCCAGGCTGGCCTCCAACCCACAAGCCTCCTGCCTCAGCCCCTCACATGCTATGCTTACAGATATGTGTCACCACACCCGACTATTGTGGGGATTAAGTGCCCTAATACACAAAAAGTGACTTCACAGTGTCTTAAACATAACAGTTCTTCTGTAAATGTATTCTTTTGATATATAATTATGAGCATGCCATCTCATCTGATCCTAGTCTTTAAGGCTAAGAATTATAGTTGGTTACCTTTGGTGAGGGGTAAAATTTACATACAGTAAAATGCATAAATCTTTAGAATACCAGTCAATGGGCTTTGACAAATGCATCCATGTGTAACCAATAGTCCTATTTACATATCATTACCATCATCCTAGAAAGTTCTCTTCTGCCTCTTCTCAATCTGTTCTCATTTCCTTAAGATGTAACCTGCATTCTGATTTTTTCTACCAGAGATTTTTTTTGCATTTTCTATAATTATATAGATAAATGGAAACATACAGTATGTGTTCTTTTGTGGCTAGTATCTTTCCTCAAGTAGAGTGTTTTGGATATTGATCCATGTTGCTGTTACTATTGACAGCACCTTTTAAAATTGATTATTGGCACATTTTTGACTTACCAAAGTTTTTTTTATCCATTTTGTTCTCATTGGATAGTTGGGCATTTTGCTAGTTTTGTGGCTATTATACATAAAGCTGTTAGGATCATTCTTATAAGTGTCTTTCATTTCTCTTGGGCAAATACTTAGGAGTAGATTTTGTGGGACATACGTAGGTATATGCTGGTTTTATAAGGATCTGACAGATGTTTTCCCAAAGAAATAGCACCACTTTTACACTCCTTCTAGCAGTGTGTAAGAATCCTGCTTATTCTATATCCTTGCTAATGTTTAGTGTGCCAGTCTTCAATTTCCCCTAGTTTAGTAAATGCATTATGGTATCTTACTGTGATACTGCGTTTTCCTGATGACTAATGATGTTGAGTACGTTTTCATGTGCTTATTATCATACATCTTTCTTTGTGAAATGTCTGTTCATACCTTTTGTCCATTTTAAAATTGAGTTGCGTCTTTGCTATTAATTCTAGAGATTCTGCATGTAGTATGGCTTTCATTCCTCTGTCAGATATATGTTTTGTTAATATCTTTCTCATTGTGGGTGTTGTCTCATTTCATTAACTGTATGTTTTGATACATTGCTTAATCTTTTTACTTGCTGCTATCCCCAAGTACAGTTGAATCTTGATAGTATTTTCTGAAAAGCTAGAAATCATTCCTCTTGCAGTCTATCCCTTCTTGCCTTTATTCAGGAGCACTGATTGGGTACCACATGGCAGGCGTTTTTCTGTGCCTTAAGGCAAGAGCAGAAAACAATACCGACAAGTTTCCTAAACTTATGACACATTTTAGTCTATATATGTGAAGGCAGCACGGGAGATGGAAAACATAAATAAAGAGGAATATATGAGCTATGGCTGGGGGGAGCAGCTCAGTGTTTAGAGCATTTGGCTTGGGAGTGCTGAGCCCTGGGTTCTGTTCCCCAGTACCACATAGTAGCTGAGGGTAGTGGTGCACACCTGTAATCCTAGCATTCAGTAGGATGAGACAGAAGGATTGCCTTGAATTTGAGGCTAGCTTGGGCTGCATAATGAGTTCAGGATCTGCCTTGACTACAAAGTGATGACCTGTGCTCCCCAAAAGAATGTATGAGCTAGCTATGGGTGCTATAACCCAACAAACACAGTATGTATTTGGAAATGGCAGATTTTTAACCCCAAAATAGGGAATAGCCTGACAGAATTTATGCTAAATGAATATAGTAGATATTAAACAGGCCCTGTGGGAATCACGCAGTGATAGACCATCTGGCTGATGATTTGGCACACTCTGATTAACATCAAAGGAGTACAGTCAGTTGGAGGTGAAGTCTGTGGTTTTCTGGGTCCCACTCTGGTCATAATTGCCGGCCATTGGGCAGTAACAGACTTCATAGTATCCTAAAGGAGTGAGATGAATGGCTTCTTCCCAAAACTCTCTGTTAGAACTGAAGCCCGAGAAAGAATTTCAGCCTCAGTTACAGCATTATCAGCCAGAAATTTAATGCATAGATATGCCCAAGAAAAAGTCGTCAAAGTATATACCCACACGGATCAGCCCTAGAGATATGTGCTCTACTAAATGGAAAAGAATGGACTGGACTATTAAAGAAAAAATATGGTGAAGAAAGATATGAAAATAAATCAAGGAAATGAATTCAGCAATTCAAGTAGAACATGTGTCAGCCCATAAGAATAGAAAGAGTTGTGTGTTTGGAATGAGAGAGAAGAGAATATGACCCTCTCCCCACCTCCTGCCCAAGTAATGTAGATAGACTATGTAGCCTTGGATTGTAAATTAGCTCCCCAAGCAGTCCAACTTGAGGTCATAGAAAGGAACTTAGCACCTCAAGACATTTAGATATAAATGTACTAGAAAAGTAGAGCAGAAACTAGAAAAAAACTGAATCAAAAAAGTCAATAAGCAAAAAGGAGATATGTTGAATTACTAAAATGTTCTTATATTCTCAAGAAACTCAATTTTAAGAGTAATGGGTAGTGGTAAGGAAGAAAAATGTGGCAGGTAGATTATATTGGGCCAACCCTTAGAATGTAAAATAAACAGTATTGCCGTAGAAAAGTGGGTGTGCACAGTCCAGCCGACATGCAGATGCAGGTAGTATAATCATGACTGTAGACAGAACTAGAGCTAGCTGATAGATACAGAAAATCCGCAGTAATGGGAAGCAGCCAAGGAAATAATTTTACAACTGCAGTTGCTCATATTTTGGCAAAAGACGCAGAAAGAGGGACTTTAATTTACCACATAATCACCAGAATATAAAGCAATTGGAAACATCAATGAATGCATCATTAAAGACATAGAAAACTTTTAGCAACCCCACATATAAATCATGATGAGATAAATTTGCTAATAAAGACATTGAAAAATCCTAAATTGATATATCTTTCCTTAATAAAGATGTTCAAGAGTGCGAGGCAAATGATCTATGTCCACTTATTCCCTTATTAGAAATCAGAACCACAAGAAAACCAATGGGAAGAGAGGTAGTGGATCCGCATAAAGTGTCAGAAGAGGACCAATAGAGACAAATCTTCTTTCAGTCCCCCGGGCAACTTCTGATAGGAGTATTCTGTAGCCAAGACCTGTAAGATAGGTAAAGGCTCAAAGATGCTAATGTTTCTGGGCCTAATCATGCAGGCCTGTAATTCCAGCACTCTGGGATGCTGAGACAGGAGGATCACAAGTTTGAGCACTATTTGGGCAACATAGCAACTTCAGGAGACCCTGTTTGAAAATTAAAAGTAAAAATGGGCTGGGGTATATAGCTCAGTGTGAAGGCTCTGGGCTTAGGCTCCAGTACAAAAATTTTAAGAAAGGATGCTAATCTTTATATTTCTCTTTTCTATTGTTAGATTTGCTTTGCCATTTCCCTCGTTTCTGATCTAAACCAACTGAGACCCATTGGCAGTCTCACAGGATCCTCTGTCATCGAGTCCATCTGCTAAGTTCATAGTTACATTTTATCTGCTGAGAAAGAGGTTTAAAGCATGGAGGCCACGCCAGTTCCTGTGTTAGTTAGTGAGCTTATTTATTGTGTAGCCCAGATAATCAATATCGCTGAAGAGATTCTGCATTTGATTACAGAAGAACATCTGCTTCATCTGCAGCAGGATCTAGCAGCAGAGCAAGCAAGAGAAGAGGCACCTCCTCTTTCCGAGGACGATTTTCTGCCAGATCTTTCTGAGTTCTCCGACTTAGAATCAATCCTCTCCGTTACAAATGACGAAGACCTGCTCCTTGACACCAACCAAGCTATGTTAGAAGCGGATGATATTGACGACAGTCTCCTCTATCTTATCAACAGCAACTTTAAAAGCGAGTGAGACCCTATTTGCCTTCACCAACATGTGAAGTCTGGTCATTTTTTTTTTTTTGACATTAGCTTCATGTTTTTATTAGGTCACCAAATTGACCTAAGTAGAGTAGTGAGAAAGTAAGAAGCAGCAACTTACTCTTTTGGTTTACAGATATTAATGGTAGCAGATAAACATACAGAAAAAGCATACTTTCTTTACTGTCCGGGAAAGACTGGTCTTTTTTGCTGTGTTTTGGTTTCTGGTTCAGAAAGATTCGCCTTAAGTACTGTTCTTTCTGTACTTGCACTTGTTCTTTATTAAGAGTTCTGATGAAAGGAGTAAGTAACAGCAGAGAATCTTTTCAACCTAAGAATGGAATATAGAAAGGATGAGCTCTGTCATATCTTGGGACCTAGTTTTACTCTTCTGCAATGATTGAAAGTTAAAAGGGAATATCCCCTAGGAAGGCATTATGTTCACACTTACAGGACAATATTGGGAACCTTACAACTCCTTACTGGATCTTTAAGAGAGACTTTGGTGTAGCAAACTAAGAGAAGTAATTCTGAACAGCAGCATCTACCGGATAATAAATCTACAGAAAGTTTTGCATGACTCTTGTAACTAAGAAACCTTTGAAGAAGCTGCGGCTAAGAGGCTCCCAGCATAGGGCTTTTCCTGAAAACGCTGCCCTACATCACAACTGACTCACAATGTCGTTTCCAAAGATGAAAATGGCACAGTACATCAGTTAACAAAATAGAGAAATACTAAAAAATCAAGATGAAGTCCGACAAGGACCATTCAAGGGAAGGCAAAGATGTATTCTATAGGCCTTCAAGAGATTACTCGTGTGGTATTAACTCTATTTGGTGAACAATTTAGTTGAAAAAAACATTGAAATTTCACTCCTCAAACATAATAGATGCTGAAGGGTAGCTAGCCATCCAAGCAAAATTTGGAATGTGGATTTTATAACAATTGTACATCAAATTAGTATGAGTATGGTAAAATTCTTAGCGTCTTAATGAGACAATACAGCAACTGGATTCACTTAAGCATGTTATCAAAATATCACCAAGAGAAAATTAACACTACTCCAGACCTTAAGATAAGGTAAAGATTTGAACCAACCTGTAAAAGACCTAACTAATGTCCAATACAGTCCTTAACTAAGCCATCAAGATGCTGCAGCTCGAGTTTAAGAATTACTACTCCAAAGAAAGCATTGTTGTTATTAGCACGTTTACTATGGGGAACAATATTAGAAACAGTTAATATTGATAAGTTAATAATGATAAGTTAGGCAACTATTTATGGCAGAAAAACATTGCACTAAGTTCTAACATGTATGAACCAATCCTCATTTTGTTTAATGCAGATTAGCTAACCTTAAGATGGTGCTAGAAATAGTTGGTTAGCAACTGACATAGGTCATATACTAAAAGCTCAATTACAGGAAGAACTGACCAACTTAATCCACTGATTGAGTATTGCTTCTTCAAATCCTGAATTCCCTCCAAGAGAATGGGAAGAATGGCTGGTTATTCATCCATACTACTCTGCGGGGGATTTTCTTCATACCAGTGCCAAAACCGTGACATGGATAGACATTGTGGGCAGTTGACTCATCACTCTAAATCAAGCTTCAATTTAGGTGTTAAACCCAATGGAAACAAGGATGGTAGATGGCAGTGAAGTAGGTAGCACAAATCTTCATCCTTGCTAGGTATTTTGGCTAAGGTGTTTGGACATTCATGACTATATACTTGCATACTTATGTTTGATTGTTACTTCTGGTTATTAGATTGTAATTTCTTAGGACTCTTATTTTGTGTTGTTTCTAAGTACTTACCATGTTGAGATACTTTAATAAACCTTCATTTATGAATCAAAGGAATTGTGGTCATATTTAATTACCTGGTGGTGAATTTGGGGATTGCTAAACTGCTATAAAAGAACCCCACTACCCATCAACAGATCAATGAATACAACAATTGTGTATATGCACAATGGAGTTCTACTCATCTGTAAAGACAGTTAGGTTTGAGGCTTTTGTAGATTAATAGATGCAACTTGAGACCATCATGCCCAACAAAGTGAGTCAGATGCAGCAGGTGAAATATTGAATGGTTTCTCTAATGTGAGAAACCCAGAATACAGTCATTTCATAGAACAAAACGGGGGGATGGTGAGAGTGAGGGGGGGAAGGAAGGGGAAGATGTGAGAGGGTCAGAAAGGGGAGAGGGGAAGGGTTTATGATTTTGACAAGATATATATGTGCACAAAATACTCAAGTTCAATATAAACATTATGCATCATGTACATACATATTCATAAAACAAGAGAAAAAATGCAAAAGAGAAAAAAACCCTCAGTCACCATGAAGTAGAGTACAGACAATGTTGCACGGAGAGTCAAAAGGTCTACTTCCGGCTTGCCAAAAGATGTTTTAAATCTGTGAATATAGTCCTTTATCATTTGTAGAATAAGGGTTATAATGATTGTTTTCTGGTTATCTTCAATGATAATAAGAACAATCCTCCAGTGGGGCAGGATAGGTGCAATGAAGACATTCTATGAGTGTCTGACCTGCATGACAATGTCTGAAACTATTTGACATGTGAGGATTGGTCAATAATTTTATGCCCATTTTCTGAGAGATTAGAGCTTCCTTATTCAAAATTAGCTTTTGTTTTATTCTTTGAAGTTTGTTTTTCACCAGAGTAAATTCTTTTAAGGAGTCTATTTGAGTTGTAGTAGGAATAATTATGAGGAAAAAAAAACAGTAATGAAAAACCCCTTCAGGAAATAACAAATTTTATTCCACTTAAGGCTAATATTTTGTTTATGAAGGAGTTATGTTAACCCACGATGACCCAAATAGTCACAAGGTTTTTTGTTTTTGCCTCAAGGCCAAGGATTGCGCTTTTGTGTAGTCAACCTTATCTGTAAAGGTACAGTCATGTTTAGTGATTACTTTTGGGTACACTTTCTATTTTTTCAAGAACTTTACTCCTTCCAGCTTTGTGCTTGTTTTCTTACCACTATATAATTCTCACCAAGCTTACAAACCAACCAGCCTAACAGAAAAATCCCTGACAAAAGTAAGAACAACTCCTATTTATTTGCAAATTAGTTATTTGTATTGGTGGGGAACAAATACCCGCTGGTCTGGAATATCAGCACATCCTCCAGGATGCTAAAGAACCCTCGAAGGTACACCTGTGAAGACTGAACTGCCTTTCAGCAAGGCAAGAAAGCCAACTGATCTCGTTATTCTTTGTCGTAAGTCCATTGTTAACAATCTTAGAAAAATATTAATAACATCTCAGGAGAGCTGTTTAAGTTTAATACAAGGATTCGTGTAAAGTGGGTTAGGGGCCAGGTCACAGTTCGGAAGCACAGCTTTAGTCATTCAGACTCCTATAATCAAAGTTGCTATTAACAAAATCTGCTGTGGAAAGCACATGAATATACATGACTCTACACTGTGACAAATTCTGGCAATGTTGATCATCTTGATAGTTAATTATTGTTTCTTAAAAGGTGTGGAGGGAGAACACTGGCATTTCTTTAAACTGTATCTTGCAAATTTTGAATGTTGGCAATGCACTATTTACCACCTTTGGAAAGCAGCTGTGCTGCAGATCTTTTTTAGAGAATAAAATCTTGTCTTTTATTTTTTAAGTACTGAAGGTGGAATTCGTGCTTTTTAAATGAGCTGTATCCTACCCACCACCAGGACTCCATTTTAATTGTAATTTTGAGACAGGTCTCATTAAGTTATTCATTGTTCAGGCTGATCACCAGCTTGGGATCCTCTTGCCTCAGCCTCCCAGAATGCTGGGATTACAGGCACTTGCCACCAAACCTCTCTGTATTGTTTTTTTTTTTTTCTTAATAGAATACAGTTTTTTAGCTCAGGTTTTCAGAGTGGTTGCCTGTCTGCAACTTAAGGTGCAAGTGGACTTGTATTCGGGTCCTTTCCCCTGGTGCAGAAATCTCTGATGTTCCTCCCCAGCAATGGCTGTGCCCTGTGAGAAAGTAGCCATTTGTGCAAAGAATTTCTCACTTTTGGCTATGCTTTAAAAGAAAAGATTCTCATCAGGGATGGTGCTCAAGAGTGGAGAAGTGGCATACTTCTCTGTTCTATTCCTGACTGCAGACAGTGAGGAAGTATCCTGTCTATCTTGAATATAGGGCCTCTTGGTCCAGCTGATAACACACATGGAGCTAAGGAGAAGAGGTGAGTTTTCTCTTAAGTCTGCCAATCTTATAAGAATAATGTGTTCTGAAAAAGTAAACTCTAATTTAGTAAGCCCCTACTGAAAGAAGAGTAGACACTTCAAAACCTAAACAACTTCAAAAATGAATCCTAGTATTTAATGTCATTGAACTGTAAATGTAAAAATGGTCATAACAGTAAGTTTTATATGTGTTGCTACAATAAAAGGAATTCTTTCCATTTTAATGTATACAACAAGTGACCCCAAGAAACAATGCTGGAGTCTCTGATACGTAGTTAAGAGTATAAAATAAATTAACCCCTTAAATTTAGGTCAGTGATAACTGAATGATAGTGTTTGGCCATACAGTAACATTGTTACAGTAATTGTTACAGTGATTCTACACTAGTAATAAAAAGGATGAACCAACACAGAAAGACGTAAGGACCCAGTTTCAGGACAGTAAAAGAATGAAAATGAAGAGAAGTAATGATTAGATGGTTAATGAGGAGCAGTTACATAAAATCCAAAAATGTTCCCATGACTGTGTGCCACACCGATCCCCATAAGAAGGATGAAGTTGTCAATGGAATAGCAACTGAATGGTGACTGGGAAAGCAGGTAAATAGCAAAAGTAAAACAAAGAGACTCAGGAGAGCCTCCCTGCTTATTACCAGCTACCCCGGTGTGCCTTTTTAATTTTATGTTGCTCTATTGCCACTTTTTTTATCCCCTTCAAAATTTCCCGAGTAGTCATTTTTCTCTCCTTCCCAAGGCACAACACGTGCACACACACATCTACTGTTTTTTTTTTTTTTTTTTTTTTGTCTGAGAGAAAGGGATCAGGTGAGCACTGCCTCAGAGCCTGGGTCCATGAAGAGCTAGGTTGCTAACTGCCCTTGAGTTGACAGTATGTTTGGTGTTAACTCCTAGTGGAAGGGAAGAGGAAAAGAAATGCAGGTATAAGCACACACCTGTGCCACACACTCAGCACTAACTTTCCCCATTTCCCTCAACAGCCCTATGAAATGGAGACAGTATTGCTGTCTGTATTTGAAAAATGATAAAGTGAATGGCCTAACAAGTTGAGTGACTTTTCTCAGGTCACACAGCTAGTGAGTTAAAATTCCTTCTTGTGTCCTCCTGGCTCCATAGCCCCTAGCTCTTTCTGTGTTGCCAACATGCTGCCTCTTTAAAGAGCTAAATTATGTTTTCTAGGAGGATCCCAGAATTGTTTGATAAGATGGTAGTAAACAACACCTACTAGATGGTAAATCTGGTCTAGATAGAAAAGAAAGGCTCTCCTCTGATAGGTGGGCAGGGGGTCCACCTCCCAAAAGTAGACCCTGAGCTTTTTTGTGTCACACCACAGCAGATGTTGCTCCGCCCTTCTACAGAACTACAAACCCTTAATATGATTCCCATTTTTCAGATACATAGCTAAATATTCTTAAAAGGGCTGCAGAGGACTCACTTGTGATAATAATTAGCGGAATGCTGATGGCAAGCCTTCCTTCAGCACTGCACCGAGGCCCCAGGATATAGAGTAGAATACTTAGCTCTGTGCTCTCAGAGAACACTATTCTTTTGGGGTGCTTATCATAGCTTATAATTATGTATTCATTAGAGTGATCATTTAAGCTAGTTCCCACTAGCTTGTATGCTCCATGAAAGAGGGCTAGTGCCTGTCTTCTGAATCCCAGGTACCTATAAATGCTCAATAAGCATTTGTTGAATGAATAAATGCCTTCCCATCACAGAAATCAGGGAACTACTTTTCTGCTCCTAGAGCAAATACACAGAGACTGTGTATCTTGGATGTGTGGCTTGTTTGGGAAGCCTGTCCAAGAATTCATTAATTTGTAACTTTGCCACAATATGTATGTGTACAAAATACTCAAGATCAACGTAAACTTTATGCTGTGCACTTATACATGTCAGTAAAATGGGAGGCGGGCGGGATCTAAGTGGTGGTGAAATGCTGCCTCTTGCTCTGCTGAGCTGGCCTCTGGAAGTCTTAAGCTGCCCTGAAAGCAGAGATGTTCTCAGCTTACCTCTTTCTGGTGGTATTTTATGGCCACTTTCAGCTTGGCAAGGTCGTGGTACTTCTGGGGATCAAGCTCTTCACTGTGGTCATCTCGATGATTGAGGATGATCTCCAGTTCCCGGGAGCTTCGAGCTTGGTCCAACAGGTCTTTAGCAAAGAGCTTGCATTGCTGGGAGAGCTCTTCATACTCAGCCTTGAACTCGTTCTCCACCTTGCTGAGCTCCTTCAGCTCCCACCCCAGGCGGAAGGCCGTTAGAATAGGATCCTCACTCGACAAGGCAATGAGTGAGGGGCTTGCCAGAGCCTTATAGATGTTCAGTCGTGAGCGGGAGTGGCGCAGACTGTCCACCTCTGAACTTGACACACATTCCACACAGTTGCAGCGGATCTGGTGAGGTCTGGGGATAGTGACCCTTTTTTGGACAAGCAATTTGATGATTTCATAGTTGTTGGTGTGGGCAGCCAGCATGATGGGAGTAATGTCCGGTGTGAACTCAGAGAACTGGGTGTCCATCATCAGTGTGGGGACCTAAGTATGTAAGAGAAATGAGAAGCATAGAAGGACAAGATTAAAGTTTGGAGACAGGAGCATAGCATTCATCAAATACTAATTTAGGACATGAAGTTTCCACTCTCTTGTCACTTCTTACCAGAAGGGCTAATATTTGCAGGACATATGCCACATACTGCTTTAAGCACTATACGAGATTTTCTTTTCTTTTCATTTAATAACCCCAACAACCTGGAGAGATAAATATTATCCCTATATGAAGGAGCTGAGGTTAAAGAACATCCGAGGCTACCCAGTTTCCAGTAGGAGAGCCAAGATTCCAACTAAGGCAGTGTGACCGCTCTATGTTACTGTAACATGGCCGACTCTGTTGAGACAGACTAGGGGGAAAGAAGGGAAAGATGTTGAGTGGCCTGACATTTTGGAATTCAGCTGGGTAGAACAGACTTAATATAAGGTTGGTCCCAGTACACAGTACATATGCTCAGGTACAGATGAGCATAGAGATTGTAGGAGTATTTGCTTGAAAGACTAAAAAGGACCAGTTATCTTAGAGACTGTACAACTAATCAAGCCCTGATATCTGAAAATTAAGACTCTACAGACTCCTTCAAATCTTCAGATTTGGAAGTACTGTCTACTTTCAAAAGTTATGGGTTTTTGTATATATAAGGAGTTCCGAGGACTGAAGATCAAGGCCAGAGAGGCTTCATTCAACCTCTCTAGACCCCGGGAGGTAGAAAGAATTTGCTAATGTCAGGAAGAACTACTCAGAAAATGAGTACCCCTGGTCTTAGAGGGAGGTTGCTCATGATAGCACGTCCCTCGATAGACTCCTTGTCTGTGCTACAGTGTTTGGTGTGAATAGTAGCTAGAAGTGAAAGGTTCAGAGCTCTTCAGGTATTCAGAAATACTTCTGGGGAAACAGAACCTGATCAATGAATCAAAAAAAAAAAAAGCCTTTCAAACTTAAAATGTGTCTCAGTCTGTTTTCAGGTCCATAATAAATAGAGGTAACATATGAAACTTAGAGAAGAGTTGATATTTTAGTGAGATCCAGAGCTGGTGTGGGGAAGGCTAGGATAGTCAGAGGAAGTGTTCTGGAGGGCAGAGATGGATAGGATTTCATGAGTTTGAGAAAATACTAATCTTACAAAACTTATAGAAAAGAGGTTCCAAATAGTTTAACTGGTGAGAATAGAACATAGATAAATGAGCTTTTGGAAAATCATTTTTTTTGTTTTAATAATTTTTGCCTCCTTCCTGTGTTACATGAGAGGAAGCAGCCAGAAAACTTGGAGTGTGGGAGAAAGACAGAGGAGGAAGAGCTTGCTAGAAACCCTTTTCCTTCAGGGAGAGGTTGCATCAGCCTCTGAATTCAACCGGCTGTGCATTGGCCAATCGCTAAGATGTAACAATGAGTGAACATTGTTAAACATTTAGAGGGAATAACTAAGAAAAAATAGCAGGAAGTGAGCAATTTGGCTCTAAAATAAATTGGACAGAGGAAAGAATAATCTTAGAAATCAACATAAATCTACAGGATAAGGAAGTAGGTCTGAGTGGGCCTGGAAACGAACATAAACACATTTGGCATAAAGCCTAGAGTTGGAAGAGATGGTAAGTGAGCAATTTGTAACACTGGTCCAGAGAAGAGAAGAGCTCAAATTTGGAAAATCTGCCCATTCTTTGGATAAGGGCTTTACTCAGTGTCTGTCACCATCTAAAGGTACCAGGTGAGGATAACCTGCAGCATATGGTAGCCTGGCTTAGACTGGGTAATGCTCTTTGCTTTCTCTCATGTTGACCATCTTGTCTTTTCTCCCTCCACTAACTTGCCTTCCTACATTTTAAAAAAGAAAATTCTTTTCCTTTCTTTTATGTCATACCGCCAGGCTTGTCCAAGGGACAGGGAAGTACTCATGAATATCACTGAGCCTCTCTCTTATCCTAACGTTGAAGGTTGCTATCTAGGCCTAGGATACTAAATACTTCACAGAGTTACCTCGTTCTGTTGTCCTACAAAGAGATTTCTGTTCTTTCATTTGTCCTTCTGAATACTATCTCTAAAAGAGAAAAAAAAAACCTGTCCTGCAGTGATTAGGTGCCCTTTCTTCTTCAGTCAGTGTTGCCACAGTTTCCTAAGTTCATTTCATTCACTGTTCTCTGGGAATATATCCTTGTGGGATTCCCTGTGAAGAATGGCCTTGCCTTATTTCCCTGCCAGTCAAGGGATATTGCAAGCTTCAGCTTCTTCAATAGCTCCTGCTTCTAACTCTTTACCTAGTCCACCCAAATACTAGTGGACACTAGGTTACACTCAGTTTTCCACAGTTCTTTATTTTGCCCTTTAATTATTTCATGCATGTACTTCTTGCCTTCTCATTAAGATCGTTCTAAAAGGCAGTACTGTCCTACCCTGCCCACTTCCTCTAAAGGGTCTAACACCATTCGAGACACTCAGCCACATTCAGCAAAAATGATGTCAATTTATTCTCAAATTAAGATAAGACTTTCTTGTTTATAAACCTGGCTCCCACAATTTGGGTTAAAATGAGCTAATTTCCTTGGGCCTCTCCTTCCCAGGTCCAGCTGAGAAGGTAAACACTTAGAGATTCCAAGGAGAATTGACAGACTGCCTCTGTAGTAAACCACCTTGAGGTATGAAAAACTTGAGATGGTTCCTGCCTGTAGGTTTTTACGATTTGATTGCTTCAGAGCATGAACACTTATCCATTGACCATAGATACCTAAGACTCCTAAGTCCTCTGGTCTTCATCCTGCTGCTTTTGCCTTGAAGGCTTATGCAAATAGCACAGATTATTACCAAGGCAGCTGTTGTGGTTAGGATGTGGATTGTCCCCCAAAAGTCTCACGTTGTTTTAATGTTGTGGATTGTCTATGGAACCATGTGATGTTGGTGGATTGGGGTCTGGTGTGGAAGGCTGGATTACAGCTAAATTAGGATTAATGGTGTGTAGTGGCCACACCTGGATGCAGGAGGGAGTGGTTACTGGGCGGAGACCTGAAAGGATATATAAGCTGCACCTGCCTTCCTGGAGGACAGCCTCAGTTTGTCTTCCTGTTTGTCCGGGGAAGCTGCCTCCACCTCTCTCTCTGACATGTACTTCGATTGTTGCCGGCCACCCCTGAATGGACTGTGACCTTCGAGACTGTGAGTTGAAATAAACCTTTCCTTTCCTAAATTTGTGCATGTTGGGTATTGAGTCACAGCAATGAGAAAGTAACTAATACAGCAGCCAATGTAAAGAAAGAAAATATTCTATAATGAGATTCTATAATTTCTGAGAATACTGTATACTTTATGGTGTACTTCATAAAAAGGCCAGTCAGGTAACAGGCAACGGAAATGAAGTCTAGGTATAATTTGCATAATACATAATTTGTATATTCATAATTTGAGTTAGTGACTGGTAGGAATTGGTAAAAGCCTCGTGGAATGGTGACAGCAAATATAGGAGTAACTGCAGGTTTAAGGTTCTAAAAACTAAATTTTGGAACATGTTGAGTTTAAAGTCCTTATTGGAAAGGAATTTGTATAACCTTCAGTGTGAATCTTACAGAAGAGATCAAGGCTAAAACTATAGATGTGAAAATCTTCAGCAGATATTAGAACAGAAAGCATAGAGTGGATGGCATGAGCCTTTGTTTGCCCTGACTCCTCCGAACCTGATCCCAGTGATCTACCTCTAGAACTTTGCTGTGCCTCAGTTTCCAGAACAATCATTGATTGAGGTAGAGAGTAGTCAAGTAATCAACCTCAGGCTCCAAATTTCAGCTGCTGCAACTTTGCGTTGGAACACAGTCCTTGTTCTGTTAGTTATTGAATCACAGCTCTTTCCCCACATGTGTTTTGATTTGTCAAACAAGACTTATCTCTGGACACCCGGTCAGCCTGAATAGAGCTGTCTAGAGCGTCCCTGGAAGAGGGAATATGTGTTTTAACTAGTACTCATAGGCCTTTGGTAAGAAAAATGGCTGTAAAGGGAAGGAGAGGAAGCTATGACTTGAGCACTCTGATTAGCTTGGGAATAACCACAAAAGAGAGAAGAGGTTGCGGATAAGGGAAAGATGGGATATGTGAGTAGTTAAAGGTCTTGAGGAGGAGGAAAGGTCCATAGCAGAGGTGAGAGTGAGGTAGGTTGACATTGGTCTGTAAAAAGGATGTGTTACCCTCAGAAACTGGAGAAAGAAGATGAGTTGAGTGTATCATTGGAGAGTGCTTGAAGCTGAAAAACTTTATAACTGAAAGTGTTGCTTTCTAATAGAAATAAGAGGTGTGATCAGATGCTATGAGTGAAAGAGGGAGAAGACGGTTTGATATGTGAAAAAAGTTGAATCTATGGAAGATTTGTTCAGGAGAAAGACAAGAAGCTGACCAAAGAAAAATAAAAGGAGTGACCTATAGCGTTGAAATCTCAGATAGATTAGAAGCGGTCAGTTTGTGATGGCAGTCACACATGAAAGTAAGTTGATTTTTTGTTCTCCTCTAGTGTCCTGATAGTTCGGATGTAGGGATGGAGAATTCAAACTGTTAGATTCATCCTGGGGTCGACAGAAAGTTGATGAGTCCTATCTTCCATGGCCTATGCTTGTATTTTACACTATTTGTGTGTTAATTAGGTTCAGTGACCAGTTTTTATCAGTTTTATGTCAGATTTTTACTCAAATCTCTGGCAATTTGGGTCCTTCTAGGTGACTGATGAGTTAATTTCTGAAAAAATTCATGCTAGGTTATTAATCATTGATTATTTACAGCTGTCTCTGGAGGAAGGCAAATGCATTTTAACTACTACCCTCTAAAAAGAACATGTTGCCCTTGGCTAAAAGGTGAGAGTTCAAAAAGTAGACTGGGTCTGTGGACATACGGCACTGTGAACAGTGAAGGTCATTCTTGAGCCTTGCAATCCACTGTGTGGCTTACTTCCTACTTCCTTTTCAGATACAATGAATTCTGTTACTTGTGGTAGCTCCGTACTTAGCTTTTTCCTAGCAACTATCAAGAAAAAAATGGAAAAGATCTTTACTTGTGTGAAAAAGAGAAGGCTCTATTTAGTATGTTTCCTGGATTATCCATGCTTTTGATTGCTTTTGAGTTTACAACTCCATATATTATAATGCAAATATTTTTATCTGGTAGAATGCAATTGATTATTGCCTTGCAGGTAACTGATATTTTGCATCCATCCATGAACTTATTTTTGCATTCCTGACGGTCTATTGCAATCATTCTTATAAAAGCTGAAAGATATTTTAGATTTATGGGCCATACGATTCTGCAATTGCAGCCTGCATATAGCTACAGATAATATGTAAACAAATGTGCATGGCTGCGTTCCAATAAAATTGAATGTACAAAAACAAGTGACAGCTCAGATTTGGCTTGCAGGACATCGAGCTCTGGCTTTACTGGTTTTCACATTAGTTTATGAGTTAAGCTGAATCTTTGGCATGTGTTCACTTTAAATTTGCATGAGTATCATGATTTAACTTGCTTTATAAAAAAATTTCTATAATTGCCATTTTGTGTTCAAATTGTTTTTTCTCATCAAGTTTTGTTTTTAACTTTGAACTACAAAATCATGCTGGCTTATCTTGGGGTTTCTGTTAAAAGTCACGTTCTTTAAAGGAAGCAAAGAAGGTGACAGAGATGGGGGAAAGAGAAGGAAAATGACAAGCTGATAAATTCGGTTTTATTTTTATCATTTGCAACAGTACTTCTAAAAAACTAGTGTACCAACCACCTTGATATAAATTTATAGTTTGCAACGATGTGGGCAAAGAGCATAAGCAGTACAGAAGTTACACTGTCTGCCTACCTCTCCTTGGAAATTGTCACTCAGGTCCCTGTGACTTCGCTTCTGAGCCTACCTTAGACTCCTTGTGGAAAGGCTAGCATTCGTTTTTAGGATTCTGCTAGATTAACAAACCCGAGACAGAATTGCTTAGCTAGGTGATCATCAAGAAAAAACCTGCAGTGCAGTGAACGAAGTGAGCTAAAGTCACCTTCCTAATAGTTTCATCTACATTCCACTGCCAAAAGATGCCACAGCAGCGTCGGTGACGCCTTCCCTCCCCATTCTTAGCACTGCCTGAACCTTTTACAAGGTCACTGTTCACAAGGGGCCCAAATGATACATTCATTTACATTAATCTCATCAGTGGACACAATCTGCTAATTGGAATTTTCTAAACCCTATTGTTACCAGACTTTGGCAGGCATCCACGGTGGAGTTATTCACAGACTTCTGAAATTAAACCTCCATTCGTAATTAGTGGAAAGACCCTTATCAGGAAACATTTCCTTCATCCTCACAGTGCCATCTGTCCACAGACCCAGCCTCTCTGCTGGTCCTTCCTCACACAACAGGCCTGACAGCATCATGTTGGAAATGAATCTCCTGTCTTGTGTTTGGGTTTAGTGAAATTGCAACTGCTCTTTTCCCACCTTTTGGCTCATCTCCTCCCCACTTGAATATGCCAGATAAAATCAATGCTAAACCTTTTTCAACAGACCAAGGAACTATTGGGAATTAAATTCATTTCTCTAAATTGCACACAAATGAAGAGCACTAGCATATAATCACCTCACATTCCTAGCCTCCTGCTCTGTTTACCTACAATGTTACTTAGGTAGTAGTGGTGATGTGTGAGCCACTTTCTGGACAGCCATTGGCAACAGGTGGAAAAAAAAAATCTGTTTCTCCGATTCTGAGAAAAACATAATTATACAGCTGGGCCTCATGACTCAGGCCTGTAATCCCAATACTCTGCAAGCTTGAGGCAGGAGGATTGCAAGTTCAAGACCAGCCTGGAACCAGTGCGGAGGGCTATGGGTTTAATCCCTCATGTGACAAAACATAATTAAATGAGTAAGAGGGCCTCATGTATATCTAAACCCCAAATAGAGAAAAACACAGTATTAAAGTTCCAGAAAATCTTCCTTGACTACTTATTTGAGGGGGCTGGGCTCCCAAGGGTTTGGAAAATTTCACCCCTCCACCCCCAAAGTTCTGCTGGGCTCAGGTCACATTGCAGCCCTCACAGGTTGGAGCTGAACCTTGGGCGCAGTCTTTCTGCAGCTCCACTGAGCATTGCCTGGGTGCAGAATCTCTGCAGCAGCTCTGATCCCACACTTCTACTTGTCTTTGCTCCAATGAAGGCTCTCGGTATAGCTACTTCTGCAACAAATCTGCCTGGGCCCCAGGTTGCCCAGATAGTCTTTGAAATCTAGGTGGGAGCTCCATGCCTCTACAGCTCTAAGATTCTGTGCACATGTAGAATTAGTGCCGTGTTGATGTTGCAGATGTTTATTGCTTCTACCTTCCAGAGACTCCAACTGAGCTACATTTGGGTGCGCTTGAATGTCAACTAGAGTGGCTGAGGGGTGCTGCGCTAGGATTTGAGAGCAGACACTTGAAGCAGTTTTAGGTAATGAGTCTCTAGTATCCTGAGCCTGGCTGTCAAAAAATTCTGTCCCAGAGCTCTGGACCTATGGTAGAAGTAGCAGACTCACAGATCTCTAAGTCTTACTTTCATTTTCCTATTGAGTACCTCTATTCATATTGATCTTTCTAGCAAACAGTTTCTTAGCCATAGCACTGGTTTCCTTTCCTAAAAATGCTCTTTCATTCTCTACTGAATGGCTGGGCTAGGAATTTTCCAAATCTTTCTGCTCTGCTTCCTGCTTAATTATAGTTCTATTTTTAAGTTATCCCTTTGCTCTCTCATTTCAGTGTAAGCAGTAAAGGTAGCCATGCAGCAGTTGAGCGCTTTGCTGCTGAGAAATTTCTTCTGCCATGTATCCTAGGTCAAATCCTACATTCCAAATGGCCTAGAACATGCATACAAATGTACCAAGCTCCTTGTTAATTGTATAAGGATGGACTTTGTTCCAGATTCCAACACCAGTTCTGTCCAAGTCTTTACCAGAATGGCCGTTACTGTTCGTATTTCTGTCAGCTCTCTGGTCATGGCTACTTAAATGATCTCTAAGAAGTTCCAGGCTTTCTCTATGTGCTTGTCTTCCGAGCACTCACCAGAATCACTGTCAATGTTCTCTTCATGGTAAGACAGGCTTTTTCTAGCATCCAGCTCTAGCCTCCACCTTGCAGCTCTGCCTATTACTCAGTTTCAAAGGCACTTCCAGATTTTTCGTATTCATTATTATTAACAGCTTAACTTCTCAATACCAATTTTCTGTTTTATTTCACTTCCTGTTGTTGTAACTGCATACCACAGACTATGTAGTTTATAAGGAATACAAAGGTCTTGCTATACCGCTCCTTTGTATATATCCAGAGGAATTAAAATATGCATAAGATAGAGATATCTGTAATTCCTGTTTATTGCAGGACAATTCATAGTAGCCAAGATAAAGATCTAGCCTAGGTGCACATTAACCGATGAGTGGATAAAGAAGATATGTCATTTGTAGGGAACTGGATGGAACTAGAGATCATCCTATTAAATGAAATAAGCCAGATTCAGAAAGCCAATTTATCACGTTTTCCCTGATATGCAGAATCTAAACAACAGCACCCACGAAAGTAGAAGGGGAACTGTTCTTAGACCAAAGTAAGGTAATCAAGAGGGAGGAGTAGTAGGGTATGGGAGAGGATAATGGAGAAATAATTGACCAATCATTATACGTATATGTGAAAATATCTCATCAAAGCCCAGTATTTTGTGAAATTAATAGATACTAATAAAATATATCTCAAGAAAAGCTAAAAAGGATGGTGAGACTGAGCAAGCAATCCCGAGCCAGCACCAAAGCCACGCCCACAGCAATCCATTGTTCTGCACACCTATTAGCCACTCAGAAGAGTTCTGGCCTTATGATATAATCACCCTCAAAGGCTCTGCCTCTCAAACGCCACTAACATGTGATTTTTGGGTTACATGCCCAACAAAGAGACACATTCAGATCACAGAACCAAATATTTCTGGGAGGGGGATGAAATTGCCTGCAGTTTAGAACTTCTGAAGTAGAATAGAAATCAGAGGGCTAGTCACATGGCAGTAAGGCCAGGACTCAGGCACAGTTACCAAAATACAAGATTTTGAAGGGACTGGCATCTTAGAAGACTTGATACTGAACTGCTGAGCTGCTGACCTCTAGTTCTGAGCGTCTTCCTGACTAGGAAGGAGATGAGTCCCAGATCCTACACTGAAAGGGTTATCTAAAGGGAGTGAATGGAGAGTCATTCCCCGAGCCCGAAAGGTCTCCATCTGGAGATGTGGGAGACTAGTGGCAGATACCCAAGGGCTACAGTGGCAGGAACTGGGCAAGTCATTGGAGGGATTGCCTCGCCAAGCCCTGGTGCTATCATCCTCATTCAAGCTGAAAAAAAAGGCAGTGGACATACATCTCAGGGAAATGCCACGATTTGGGCTCTTGATTATCATCCTAATGGAAACTCCATGGGCTATGAATGCTCTAGGCTAATAATAAAGCATATCTAAATAGGAAACTTCTTTAGTGATTAGCACTGCTAGAGGCACCCCGGGGCAATTTTACATTCACAATCTTTCTGCTTGAACTACCTGCCCAGGATTTCTGGACAGCTTCTGTCAGAAACACCCATGCAACCACATCCCTCACACTAACTAGCATGACTTGACCAGGGTTGGGAAGTTTTTGACAAAAGAAGGTCTGAGGATAAATACTGACTTCTAAGATGCTTAAATTCACCTGGCAGAGACAGACATCTCAGGGGACACATTTGAAGAACATTTCATTCTATTTTAGCAGAAAAACAAGATTCAAAATCTGTTTGGTGGTAATGACAGCATACCTCCTGAAGAACAGTTGGTATTTCAATAAACAATGGTCATGATTAATTTACTGAATCGCTAACAAAAGATATCTTTTCGTTTTTAATTTTCCACCAAATGATTCATTTTATTAGTATGTATTTACATAATAATTACATTCAACTTGGGAATTGGTGCATACACATATCACATTTTAAATTATGTAATTTATGGTGGACAATAAAAATAACAAATCATTTTGTGACTGAATCTATGCTTATCAGGATGACATTACTCAGCAAGAAGTTCTTTCCAAACACAGTCTTTGGTAAGCAAAGGTTTTCTAATATTCTTAGAGTATACTTATTTATGTTCTCTCTATCACATTTAAGAAGGGAAAACTCAAGAAAACTGTTTCTTCCTGGTCCACTTTTAATTGTTTTAATTGTACTGTTTTGAATGCGCACTGCATTGTCAATAGTCCTGAATAAAGCTGGATGCCTTTTGTTTCTGTTAGAAAAATCAAGAGTTAAAGCATTAGTCCTTAATCTTTTATTTTTCTTTTGAGTGTGTGTATGTGGGGGGGGGGGAGGGTCGGTGCAGGGAATGATCTGGTCCTGTACTTAGTATATGATCCAGATTTGCTTCAAACTCACAGCAATTCTCCTGCCTCAGTCTCTGGAGTGCTGGGATTACAGGCACGTGTTACTATGCACAGTTTAGGTAGGGAATTGAACCTTGGGCCTTGTGCTGGCAAGTCCTTTAATCACTGAGCTATGCCCCTTGCTTTTCTCCCAAGGATAAGGAGGAGGGAATGGGCACTTGTTATGCAGTAGGTTGTTAGAGGATAGCTCTGAAATGCCAAGCCAGCAGGAGGGGAACAGGGAGCTGAGAGCTCTGCCTCCTGTCACATCAGTGTTGGCACCAGAACCTGATAGAAGCCAGCGCGGCTAGGAGGCAGAGCTTTGCTCCCTGCTTCCTAGCTCTGCTCAGTTGTCCTAGTGCAGTCTGGTTGGACCTGGCGGGGGGTGGGGTAGGAGGGGCTGAGAACCCCTACAAAGGAGCAGGATGGTGGTTGCCTTGGCTTAGGGATAGGAAACAGCAACGTTGGGCTCTTAACACTACTGTTTCTGTTTCTTGACCACCATTTTCCCTACACTCTCCTAGGCGAGGACTGTGGGCTGCTATTTCCCCAGAGAAAGGTAAGTGCTGATCACTGCTAAATTAGGAAAAGATCAGCAAGCTTATTTTTCTGGAGTCACAAGTGTCCCATATTTGAAACTTGCAAAGAGAAAACATTGAAAATGTAATCACAACCTTTGATTAATTGCAAAACATCTCCCTCTCCCTGAAAGACCTGTATAGCCAGACGCCTCATAGTTTCAAGGCCATCTTTCACGCTGCTGCAGCTTTTTAGGGATTCACACCAGGGCCAACCTGAAGGAGCCTTCAGAAGGGATCCGGGTTTCAAATGAAATCTACTTCTACTTCTTTATTTTTCAGTTAATTGGTGATAAGGATCTTAAAGGTGGATGAAAAGTTGCAAGGGAGAAATAGAGCACCCAGGTCTTGGAAGGCTCTACACATGTAAAGATTGTTGTCCTTCATCAGAAAGGAGCAACAGCGACTCAGATATGTAAAGTTGGAGGCTTAGCTTCATCTATGGTCACATTCAGAAAACTGGGACTCCTCAGAAGCTCCTAATGAACATTTGAGAATTCTCAGCAACTGACTCTTGCATAGAATTGCTTTGTGACTTCTTTCATACCTTGCCAAGGTTCTGTCGCATCAAAGTTACACTGAAATTTTAATCCTCTTAGAATACCCAAAGTTAATATACTTTGAATATATTGCAGTGACAGAAGAATAGAATAGATTGATACTACATTTCATTTAACTCAATAATTTTGTGATTAAGTAGACTGCGGCCAGACAGAAATCCTCATGATCTAAAAGCTTTATTCTAAGAAATGTGACAATGACATCATTACCTATGGAATTATAGTGAAGCCCCTCCCATGTTTTCATGTTTTTTTTTTTTTATGTACCAGAGCTTTGTATTCTTGCCTTTCTTCTAAGCTGGCACGACGTCTGTTTACTGAGTGGGCTTGCAGACTATTTTTTAAGAACAGAACAATTCTAAGACATTGCACATTTTTTGCATAAAAATTGATTTTTTAATGTCTTTGAGACTATTAGTAATGTCTTTTCATTTTTCCATGGGAAGAAGCTTAAGTTAAGCTACAGAGAGGTTGATTAATTTGTTTCCAGTTATTCGGGGGTTGAGGTAGAAAATCAGCTCGGGAATGTTACTCCCAGGATATGTTCATCATATCATGTACCACCTTTGATACATCCATTGCAAAGTCACAGGATTAGAAGAAAGTTGAGGATAATGTAATCAGTCTGGCCCCACAATAGATGTTTAACCTTTTTGATAACACGCCTGCCTGGGAGCTGCTCTACTTCTGCTCCTGCACGTCCTATGGTGATAAGCCATTCCGTTTCTCCCCATTGGTGAGATTATCATTTTGAAGTTCAGTGGCTACATTTCTTTTTTCTCTAAGGAACACTGTTCAATACTATCTGGTCGTTTTGTTCAGTACAGGACTCTTTGTTAAGAACATTATTCTTTTCAGTGACACGACATCCAGCTGGCCTTGAAAATGTATGCCTTCCTCTTTCTCAGTTCCATCTTGTGGGCAGTGATAGTGGTGGCCATGACTTGGTTGTGAGCATGCTAGCCTTTTGTCCGTGCCCATGAGCTGCACACCCTCAAGAAGGTTAGGAGGTGACAACCCCACTAAAAAATCACTGGAGGTTACTCTCTTGGAAACTCAAATGGTACTCCTGGCAGTCATGCACATTTAAGGATGGGGTAGAGGTTCTGATCACCCTGGAAGTAGCTGGCCACATGTCTAGAGGTAAAATCTATGGTTGGTTCTCTGGCCTGCACTGAGAAGTAAGAGGCCAGACCTCTAAGGTGACAAAAGGAAAGAGAGGAGCAAGAAGGCAAAGATGAGGACCAGGCCAAATAGTACATGCAGTGTGATCAGCATTTAATGTTGTGCCTACCTTTGTGTGGTGGTAAAATCCCACATACCTTGGCAAGAAGAGGGGCCCCAGTGCTAACTGTTACATCCTTGGTAATTTTGGCTTTCTCTAATAAAGCCACTTAGCCCAGTCTAAAGGACAGCGATGACACTCTCTTTTCATGTAGTTCCTTTCCCCTAGGCACAAGGTGACTCCAATGCTCATCTATTCAGTTTGTTGGACACGGAACTCAAGCATCTTTTAGGAAATTTGTTCATCCTGGTTGAAAGGAAGGAGTTCAGGTCTCTGTGTCCTCTTAGGCCATACTCCTCTGTTTGGCTGCCGGTTGTGTTCTCCAGTCTTGATTACAAAGGAGGATAGAAATGACCTATCAGTTGAGTCATTTAACTAAATGTATTAATTCAGGCTTACACTTAGGTAGTTTAAATGAAAAAGTAATAGACATAACCAGAAAATAATTTTCAGTAAAGGTTAGTCTACCTCATTTGAATAGCTTCCCCCAAATAAGATCTATACCATTTTTTTCCCCAAAAAATTCAGAATCCAGAAAAAAGACTTTCTACTCTGTTCAGATAAGCAACTATTCAGAATAACTTGGCCCTGGTATCAGAATGTGCAACCCTACTTCGTCCCACTTCTAGTTTACAAATGGTTAACAGCTAATTGAGAGCAGTCTCTGATTAAAATGATAAGATACCTTAATCTGAAAGAAAAACATAGTCGTCCCAATAAGGAAGACAGAAAAATAGATTCCAAGGTCAAGTGAGGGCTCACTGCTGTGTTCTCCCCCCCGTGGACGCAGAGGGTGGCAATTTGGTAGACAAGAGCTAGAAAGCCTGACTATGTCTATATGATGACCGTATGTTTCTGGTCCGATGCCAGGAGTTGGTGGTTACAAGCTAAATAGGTATGGTTTTTAGATGTAATCATTTTTTATTTTTAAAGGACTATTTTAAATGCTCTCCTGCCCAGACTGCACTAATCTTGAGTCAAAGAGTTCGCCACCCCATACACTTCTATACCTTTCCACTTGTCCTTAAATCCCTGACATATAACAGAATATTTGCCTTATAGAATTGATGTCTTTCAGGGTACTATGGAGATCAGAAATCTTGACTTTCATTTTATTTAGAGCAAGTATCAGCTCCTTAAAATAGCAAATATTGGATTGGAGATAGCTTGTATATATTTAGAATCTCTTCCCTTAATGGTAAGAGCTGAAAGAGAGATTATTATTTAGCCAAAAATGAAGGTTTTGGGTTAGGAGCAATTAAGACAGTTTATAGCGTTCTACTCTAGACTGAGTGACTACAGGATGTCAAAAAATTTACTCTGAGTGGCTTCAAAGACAGAACAATTCAGTTTTAAAGTAGTGGAAGTAGTATTCCAACAAAAGGCTGAAATTAGACACCTAGCTCTGCTATGAAAGTTACTCTGTTGCACCAGGATAATCACTTCTCTTTACATCTTGCTTTGCACATCAGTGAAATGGTGGAGAAAATATACTAGACAGTCTCTCCATGCCTGACGGTCTATTCATTTCCCTTATACATTCATTTAAAAATTATTTATGGGATACCTGCCATGTTCTGAAACTGTTCTAGAACATGGGGATATAATAGTGAACACAAGTACCTTTTGCTCAGGAAGATGGCACAGAGAACACACATATCTATATAGGGGGTGGCAATGCCAGGAAGAATCTTGAAGTACAGTATCCATACTGGGGTGTTATATCCAAACAGGGAGATGAAGGAAGATCTGCTTGACATCAAAAGAAAGGAGCTGGTTGTGCAGCTACCTGGATGAGGAACTTTTCAGGCAGTCACTGGGGCTAGATATTTCCTGTGAAAGGTATGTATGGCTGGAGTAGACTGAGTATAGGAGAGTGACGGGAGAGAAGGCAGAGAAATATGAGGGGTCAGAGAACACAGGGCCTTATATGCCTTGGAAAGCGTTGAGAAAAAATGACATGGACTGACTTAAGTTTTAAAAGGATGATTGAGGCTCTTGGGAAAAGACTACATGATATGGAGTCAAGACTGAAAAGCAGGAAGACCAGTTAAGAGGTTATTATAACTGCCCATGGCAGAGGTAATGGTGGTTTTGTCCAGAGTGAGGTGGTTGGGATGGTAAGCAATAGCTGGATTCTGGGACTGTCTGGACTGGTTCAAGGCTTCCTCTGTCATGACTATTTCATGATTCCTCTACTCTTTGAACACTTACCAGACATTATGAATGTATAATTGCTGTTCACACAATGCAAACATAGCAAACATTGGTTTATTCATTTTGTAAATTCCAGAACTTGCTGCCTCTTCTCAAATCAAAGTTAGAAAGAAATAACCTATGTAACAGTTGGAGTTGTTGGTAACATTGGTCTAGCAATGGCTTTCCTCTTTGAGATCCTTTGGGCTGTTCTTTTTTCTTTTTCTTTTTATTTATTTATTTTTTGAGACAAGGTCTTTCTCTATAGACCAAGGTGTTCCTGAACTCACTATATCTCAGGCTGGCCTAGAACTCTTGGCAATTCTCCTGCCTCAGCCTGTCAAGTACTGGGATTAAAGGCATGTAGCACCATGCCCAGCTGGTATGTAGTGCTGAAACATGAAACCTGGTTAGGGCCTTGAGCTTCCTAGGCCAGTGCTTTAATCACTGAGCTAGGCCCTGATCCCCTAAGGTTGTTCATGTCTGAAGTCAAACGCAATCTTATTGACTTCTGGAGAAGACACTGCAAACCCATATGTTACCAAGAATTCTTCTGGCTTATCATTCACCAGAACTAACAGAACATGCGTTTGACATTAGTGTTGTGTACTGGTTCAGTGTCCCAAACACATTTGGAACCTTGAGGATTAATGTTTTCCTGGTACCAAGTAAGGTAGAAAATTGGAATTTATTTTAATTTTCTAACCCAATGGTTCCTAACCTTTTGACATCACGGGCCAGGTTAGTCGAAGGGGAGGTGGGTATTTGTTATGCAGTAGAGTTTTGGAGGATAGCTTTGAAATGGTGTGCAGCAGCAGGAGAGGAGTAAATCTCCCACTTCTGTCAGACCGGCAGCAGTGTTAGAACCCAATAGGGGCATGCTGACAGGAGGCCAGAGCTTTGCTCATTGCTCAACTCCTGCTCACTGCCCATTTGCCTGGGTGGCTTGGTCCTTCTAAGGCCATGGACTGGTACTGGTCCACAGCCAGGGGGTTGAAGACCCCTGATCTAACCAATGTGGACTCTTTGGAGATTTTAGGTGGAGATAATAGAATTATATGCATTTTCTTGTAGTATATTTCCTTACTACTCAGGAAATCAAAGAAAATGCTTGCTTTCTCGTGTGATTTGACCCTTGACACCCTTTCTTTTCTGAAGTAGCAACAATGTTGTCAATAAACATTGGGGGTAAAGAAGAGAATGAATGAACTGTATTTTGCCATTGCTCTGGCAATAGGGTTCATTCCCATGACAAAGACCAACCTTTCTTCCAATTTTTGTCCTCTTTCTATTTCCTTGGAGCTGAAGTATAAGCCTGTTTGGGCCTATACTTCTTTCTGTGCCTCAAACTCAATAAACATTGCTGTAAGAATAGTATAAACATGCTATCCTTTAAATAAAGATACTTAAGTACTAAACTCGAAACTTAACAATAAGGAAATAAGCCAGGCCTGTTGGAACAGGCCTAAAATACCAGCACTTGGGAGGCTGAGGCAGAAGGACTGCAATTTAAGGCCAGCCTGGGCAATTTAGTAACTTAGTGAGAACTTGTCTTAAATAAACAATAGAAAGGCACTGGGGATGTAGCTCAGAGGAAAGACCCTGTATTCAACACCCAATATTGCAATAATAATAATAATAAATTAAAGAAATATTATGTATGACTACTCTTTCATACCAAAGAGATGATAATTGCACTTACATGCAGAAAAGTTACACAACCTAGAATACAATTAGTTTTTTCTACAGACTTTCTGCAAAACTTCAAGTAAATCAGAATTCTTTAATAAATCAAGTGAACATTTTAAAAAATGAATAAGTCACTAACAAGCTTGATATACAAAGAGTCTAGAAAAATAAAAAAATAAAGTCTCTATTAGGAAAATTCATAAAAATATAAGCAGTTGTTCCCAGAATAATAGAATGAGTGCCTTATAATACTTAAGGATGAGCCAGTCCTAGAGCACAGGTCTATAATCTCAGCATTTTGGAAGGCTGAGATAGGAGAATCACGGCTTCCAGCCCAGCCTGGGCAATTAGTAACTTAGTAAGAACCTGTCTCAAATAAACAATAAATGGAGCTGAAAAGGTAGCTCAGAGAAAAGGCCTTGTTTTCAATCCCCAGAACCACAAAAAAGTTAGTTTCCACTTATAATACAAATTCAAATGTAGAGCAATATTAAGATAGAACTTTTGCCTGTTGAATTGATAAAGACTTCTAAATTCTTTAATTTTTCAATTTATAATTGCACATGTTTGTGAGAGAGGGATGCTGATGGAGAGTACTAGCAATTTATATCAGCAGTTAAAATGCACATTCCCTATGATTCCATAATCCCATTATTAGGAATTTATTTTACAGAGAATCAGATGAGTGTTCAAAGGCACATATCCAAGGATATTGATCACAGCATTGAAAAAAAAAAAAAAAAAAACAGCAACAAGACAACCTATTTTAAACAACTGAGATGCTCATTAATAAAGGACTGGTCAGGCACATTTGTATGATTTAATGTTGATATTAAAATAATGCCTGTATATAAGCATCTTTACAGAGAAAGATAACCATAATATATTGATAAGGGAAAAGAGCATGCTACAGAACTTTTGTAAAATCAAAAACAAAAAATTTCCCATCTCTCTCTAGTCTGTTTCTGTCTGAATCTGCACAAAAATATATAAGAAGACTTACATAAAATATTCGTAGAAATGATTTCTACAGTTCTGAGAGAAAAAAATGCAAGATGCTTTCCTTCAAAATCTTTTATATTGTTTTACTTCTTAAAATTAGCTTATTATTTTTGTATCAAAATTCTAAAATAAGCAAATGAAGGAAGGGTGGTGGTGACCTAGGACCCTGGTACTGGGCATAATTTCACATTTGTCACTGAGAGTTAAGAAATCAGGGAGTAGAGGAAGAAAAACGATTGAGTAAATATGACACATTTTTATTTCGTTTGAATAGACAAAGCCCAAAAATCATTCCATGCTGTGGCCATCTCAGTGGGATGGAGGAATACAGTAGGAGGTGGGAGATACGATCTATCTGGTGGTTGGATATTTGAACAGGATAAATGACCTTCCCAAGTTCATTCACTTTGAATTCTTAATCACTATATTGCTAAAGGGGGCTTAAAACAGTTTGGAGTGAATAAACGGTGTTAATCAGCAGATGATAGCAGCATGACCTCCACTGGCCACTATAGGAACTGTACTAGCTACTAAATATTGAGTACTTACTATGAATCAGTACATAGTAAGCAGCTATATACATTATGTCATTTAATTTTCACTGTAACTTTGAAGAAGACCCTGTTATTGTTCCTAGTTCGAGATGAAGGACTAGGCTGACAGAAATTGACTTAAAGAAAGACATCTAATAAGTGGCTGACTCCAAAAGCCAGTGACTTTTCTACCACTGCAAACTGCTTACAAATAGCAGGGAGGCTTTCAGTTTATTCCTTACTTTCTGCTCTCATACTGAGTGTTTGAGATTTATTAGGCTAGCCTCCTTAGGCCCCTCCTTTGCTACAGTCACCTTTCTGCAAATCCTCAGTGTCTCCCTCCACACTCGGCAATTGCGCTCTGAGACCAAAACCCAGACAGAAGCACGAGTATACGGAGTGTCCTGATGATGGTTTTCTATAATCTCAACACAAACACTTATCAGTGTTGTTGAGATTTAATCTCTCTAGCTCATCAGTGAGACCGATTTTAATTTGGAGCCATCTGCCACAGACAAATGAGTAATTATGGCAGAGCCCAGAGGGGCGGGCCATGGGGAGAAGGTAGGTTTAGCTTCTTTCTGCCTGCCTGAACTGACGCAAGTGACCAGGACAGAAAATTACTTGATGCAGAGGGTGGAATCTCTACATCTCTGTTGATCAAATCCTTAGACTATAGTGAAAAGGTAAAGATGAATTTGAGGTCATGCAGCTTGCCTAGTAGCAGGAGAGAGATCGCTGCTACCAAGGCCTGACAACTGGAAGCAGTCTGCAAACCAGGCTAAGCTCGCTCTCCAGACGCTCCTTCCTACTCTACCTTATTGTGATACTATCTGCCAGCTGGTCTCTACATAGAGTGACAGGCTAAGTGAAATGGAAGGAGTAAGGCTGGAAATAGTAGTCATTGATCTCTAACTAATATGAAGCATTTTTCCAAGACTTTGCCTTATCTTAACTTTATTTATTCCTCACAACAGGCCCCTGCATTAGCTAAGGTTTATGTACTGTTAGCTTCATCTTATAGTGACTAAATTTAGCTATAGAAAGATTCTATGCCTTGTTCAAGGTTGTTATTGTTTGAATCTAAAATGTCTCCCAATGGCTAGCTGATGGGCGTTTGCAGAGTGAGTGAATCACAAGGGCCCTACCTTCATCAGTGGATTAATCCTTAATGAAATCATAATTTGATGGCATTACTGGAAAGTGATGGAAACAGGAAGTGAGGCCTAGTTGAAGCGGGGATCAAGGGGGTGACTCTGGGGACTATATCAGGGTCTCAGCCCCTCCTCTCCGACCCTTTTCCTTTCCCTCTGCTTCCTGGCTGCCATGAGATGGGCAGCTTTCCCCCTCATGCCCTTCTGCCATGATTTTTCTGCCCTGCCATGGTCCTAAAAGTAATGGAGCTAGCTGACCATGAACGGAAATCTTGAATTTGTGAGTCAAAATAATTTTTTCTTCCTTTAAATTCACTTATGTCAGATATTCTGACACAAAAATGAAAAGCTAACACAAAGGTTACCTTGTTAATTACCAACTGGCTGACACCATAAACTCTGAATTAAGTCTGTCCCTGTTTCTTTGGGCCATTGTCATTTAAGGCAGACTTGCTCCTCAGGGGCCAAGGAGGCATGAAATTGTATTTATAAACAAATGGAGTTTTAGGCTCCAAACTTAACCTAAACTATGGTAGCTACATTTGGTGTATTCATTTTATATCTGGGTCGGAGTTCATGTAATTAAAGACTCTGATGCTGTAAATCTTCAAACTCCTCATATATAGATCAATATATCTCATAGAGAGTGTACGGAGCTGAATGGTGTTCAGGTCTTAAGCACTACTAACTATATGACTTTATTTGGAACAAGGGTCTTTGCAGATATAATTATATAAAGATGAGACCATCCAGATTAGGGCGAGCCATTGAGCAGATGACTGGTATCTTCATAAGAAAAAAGAGAGGCAGATGTGGATGCACACACGGAAGAAAGATGCGGGAGAGAACTCTGTGTGACAGTTGAGGCAGAAACTGGAGTGATGAAACTATAATCCAAGAACACAGGGGTTGCTGGCAACCACAAGAAGAGAGACACAGAACAGATTTTCCCTCCAGAAGGAGCAGCCCTGCTGATACCTTTATTTCAAATTTCTCGCCCTTTTCACTGTGAGATAATGCATCTATTTTGTTTTCATCCACCTAATTTATGATAATTTTCTGTGACAAACTTAGAAAAATAAATACAGAGATGTAGTGTATTCATCGCTAATCAGCATACAGGTGGAGACGGGCTCATTAAAATGCTGATTTTAGATCAAAACCCAACCTGATGATTTTGATTCTGTCATATGCAATGAGGAATCTGCATTCGGAAACGTATCCCATATGCATAGCAACCGATTTTCAGCTGTTTTTGAGCACATAGGGCTACAAGTGTCTTCTTTGAACTGTAGCTGGCTTTGCTCTCCCTGCTGCCTGGAAGTGGCAAACATGATAGACAAGAAATAGCTCGGCACTAGACATTCTGTGGGTCAAAAGTCCTGAGCTCTGACATTACTTGTATTTACACCAGTGAATCACAAATTCTCTACGTTTCAAAACCTACCCCTAAGGAAATAGAACATAGCCGTTAGGGAGCAGGTCAAGAGGATCAGATTTCTGGAGCAACAAGATCACAGAGTAACACACACACACACACACACACACACACACACACACACACACACACAAATGATCATGTGTAGTTTAATGTTAAAAATTTTGTGGATAAAAATCTCACCGTTTTAACATTAAGATTTGGTTCATATTCAAAATACAGGTACCCATATGAATGTTAGTACTTGAAGCCAGTGTCAGCCATTCATGCTAAACCTCTGATCTTTATCTGACTGTAGTTTTGATAGGTCAGAGGCCAGAGGAGGGCAAGAGCATAAGGAAATTGAGGTGAGGAAGGAGCAGAGGACGTCTTGTTGCCAGCTTGGAGTTAAAGTCCTTGTCCTATAAAGCCAAGGGAGGGGGGGTACTGATTTATCTTCCCAAGAGTGGCAGAGGTTAGCTGTGCCAAATTCTTGTGTAAATGGGAGAGCCATTGTTAGAAAAAAAAGTGTTTGAATCCCACATGTGGAAGGAGAGCTTTCTTCTGAGTAATCTGCTCAGCTGACTCCATGGTCCTATAGGAGGCCTGTGCTTGCTCATGTCCCCGATTCCTTCCAGGCCTATCTCCCAGAAAGGCAGACGGCTCCAGCAATGTGGTAGTATGCTGTTACAGTTACTCACATATGACTTAGCACAGTGGATGTCAGAGAAATGGAAGAAAATGGAATTTAAGGACAACATGACAGGAATTCATAGAGAAAGGGAAGAAAAGCTATTTTTTTTCTAGTCAGTAGTACAATGTGCCCTGCTAAATATGAGAAAGAACTGTTGATTTATAGCCAGCAGCTAAATAGGTGCCTCCATAATAATTAGGAAGAGTACTTTGCCTATATGCATCAATAAAATGAATACTGAGTGTAGTAGTGCTATGTGAAGATCTTTACAGATAAAATTTTTGCAGCTATATAAAAAGTCTATGTCTAAGGTGAGCTTTTGCCATTTTAAATGTGATTTTAATTAAAAATAAAGATTAAATTATATGTGATTTGTACATAGGTGATTATTATATGCCAATAATTTTGGTCTTTGACACATTTATTAACAGGAACGGGAGGGGGATTCTAATGATTTTTTTTAAATGCGCATTTTTACCACTGTCTAGGTGGACTTCTGATGCACTGTTAAGTCTGGGGACAAACAAGGAATGTAAAATCCTATTTGTCTGATGAGATACAGACAACAGCATCTGGGAGAAGATAAAATTGTGTCTTCTGTATGAATTGACTTTACTGAACGCTAGGTATGGTGAGCTTATAGAGATTTCAAGGGAGGGCAAGCGGCTCCGCAGTAACAGGTAGTTAACATTGTCTGAGTGCAAACTGACCCAGAGGCAACTGAGGGCTGAATGAGGCTGGCATGAGGTGATCACAGTCCCAACCGGAACAATGCGACATCCACTGCTGCAAACACAGCAAGGACATCAGCTACAGGAGAGAAGGACAATGCTTAATACCCTAAAAGAGTGAAGAAGGAATCTAAACATTGCAGTGAAAAATGGTGGAATAGTCTGAATTAAGCTCAATGAACCTATTAAAAAAAAAAAACCCTTATTTCAGATTGACTAAATGAAGGCCAATTTGTTTGACAGCAGTATTTTTATACAAAGATCAAATCTTCACTTTAAACTTTTCTCATTCAAAAATCAAAAGGAAAAGCAGTAAGACATCAAAGCAAACCAGGTGTAAGGAACACGTGCTGTCATCACACTTAATCCACCCCAAAGGAAGATTTCAATGAGAAGCACATTTACTGGGGGAAGAGAGACTAGCAACTGTCCCTTTTCCAGTCAATTTTTTTGAGAGGAAGTTGGCAGTTCAGGAGCAGCAGAGTCTATTTTGGCAAACAACATTGAATTATTGCCTTGCTGTGACTGATCTCTCTTTGGGAATGTCTTGTCTTTGCATGAGGAGCTTAGAGACTTGTCCAGATTTGTTCACTGTTTGAGTGGTTAGTGTAGGTTACGAGCTGATTCTGACCAGCTCAGATTAGCTGACGTGAGCAACTGTGTGGCCAGCGAATGAGAAAGAACGGTTGATTTATGGCCAGCTGTTGTCACCTTGGGTGATGCCCCAAATTGTAGGCAGATGTTACTTTGTTGCCTCTGTCTTCTTTTCTCCTGAAACAATATTGGCTTTACATCTTAACTCAGCTGTGGATTTTTGTGGGTTTTGTTTTTTGGAATGAATTGTCATATTTGTTTGCATTTTTTAGCCCCCACACCTGAAAAACAGCCCAAAGCATCCAAATATTGGGATTTTCTGTCTGGAATATTCTTTAAATGAAATCTGGAAAATGCGAAATGCTATTTAGATTCTATACACCCTTTGAAATGTGATTTGTTGAGATTCTTAAATTCAGGCATTTTGTAATACCTTTGAAAGAGATCTACCAACTCACTTAAGACAAAAAGCTTTTCTCCCCTGGTGATCACGTTTGTTGGAATCATTTGCTGAGTCATTTCCTCAAATCATATTCTATTGTATCAGTTAACATATAGTTATAAAAATGCATACTATAAATATCTGTAGCCAAATCATTTGAGGGCTTGGTAAATTTTTAACAAAGTGTGTAAAGAAAAAGAAAATAAAATTTAGCAGAGGCTGGTGAGTGGGAGCAGGGAAGAGAGGAAAGGATAAGTTATCTGAAGAGGCTGCAGATGGAGGTGATGGTTTTGGGAATACATGGTGCCATTTCCTGATGCCTGAGTACACACAAAGGGTGTCTCACATTGGTGATGTATCTGAAAGGGTCCTGACAAAAGGCATCCTGCCCCATGTAGTATTATGAATGTTCCATATGCCTGACTTTACATAGTGAGTGCTTCCTTCTTCTGAGTTGAGCGTGGTCTTTGCACTTTAGTGTAAGCTTACGTGGTGCCTTTCATCCTGACTGGTTGAGCCTCAGCATGTGCTGGAGCACTGAAGAAACATGGAGGAAATGAGGACCATCAAACATGTACATGACTTCTGTGAATATTTAGCTAGGGCCAGTGTTGCCAACTCCTGTTTGATAAACTTTCCTGTTCTATCTCTTTCCTCAAAAATTTTAGCCTAATGGTATTAAGCATGAAAGCCCAAAAGATCTTGTTTAACAGCAAGTCATATTTTTGTGGGAGTTTTTTTTTTTTTTGAATGGGGATTAAACTCAGGGACCTCATACTGAAATACATATCCAGCCCATTTAATTGGCTCAAACTAGGCTTCAGTGATTGTCCTGACTCAGTCTCCCAGGTGCCTTGGGTTATAGGAATGAGCCATTTTTGAATCCTTCATGTCCTGCAGCATATATTTACCGATTATCTACAAGACACTTGATTATGCATTGATAAAGTTACCATGGAAACATTTGACATTGCATTTATGTCTCACATTCAATAAACAGTGCAGTTACAGTGATTCGACATTTGTAAAAACAAAGTTCACAGTACAAAGTGCCATGTGATTGGAAGAGCCAATGGGCTACAGGATCTTGGAAGCAGGGAAGTCATCATGGAGCAGAGTAGCTGAGAAAGCTTCAGTGCAGACTGACACTCAAAATTACTCAGGAACTAGGCAGGTCCGTGGGGAAATAAGACACAGAAAAATCAGCTTTGAAATATTAGCTGGGCTTTCATCATGGTGAATTAGAGGTAACACCACTCATGAGATGCTCAGAGGGCACACATGGGATCTGTAGGTACTTGGAAATAAGCCTGAATGAAAACCTTAGGCACAGGAAGGCAGCCTGAGAGAGGTCCACCAGAAGATATCCAGTATCGGGTGTGCTTAAGAGAAAAAAGTAGGATTGTTTCTCAATTTGGCACCACTTATAGATAGTTCAGCTTTGACAATATGCCATCTTGGGAAAGTATCTACCCTGTTGAGGGAAGAATCTAAGTTAAGCTGGCTGGACAACTGTGACCTACACCCAGGGAAACATTGAATTCCCAGTGTCTACCAGTTCTACTTTTCATATGGGAGACAGTGCCCAGAGACTGAAATATTCACAGGAGAGGAAAGCTTCAGAGGGGGTCACTGAGGAAAGCTTGGACCAGAAAATAGGCTGAGTCTCTGGGACAGAAACAGAAGCTTAGTTCCACATGGGGACCCAGAAACCAGAAGGTGCACACAATGGCTGTGACTGTGTGATCCACAGGTGGGGAAGGGACACTAGAGCTGTGCTAGAGTGGGTGTGCGCAGACTGCCACCCCAAAGTACTGCCAAGCTCTTTTCCTTCAGAGTATCCCTCCCATCGCATGCCCTTCAGGTATCAGGGGGCTCAGCGCTTGCCTGGAATCCCTCCATTTCCTAAAGTGTGCACGAGCTCCCTCTGGTTGGGCCCTAGACATGGCTGAGTTCTGTGCAGAAGGGCTGTCCTTCACTGGACTCTAGGTGCCACTGAGCTTGCGTACTAAACTGGATGAAGAATGTGTGCAAGGTACAGACAGAGGTTGAAGCTGAGCAAGTGAAGAGAGGAGGGACCACGAGGTCGGTGGGAGTTACGTAGAGTGTTCACCTTGAGCTGTGTGGAGGGAGGAGACACAACCAGCTGCAGGATTTGCCATGGAGGGAAGGCGACAGGATAAAATAAGCCCAGCCGGACCAGTACCATTCCATCCATCCACCTTGCAGAAACAGTTGAAAGTGTTTGATCATAAGACAGAGACAAAACATCAGGTTCGCATGCCCACAGCAGTGCAGGTGTACAGAGGCAACGAGAGGCAGGCCCAGTGGTCTGCTTCGAGCGAGCTCTTTACTTTTATGTCTTGCTTATGTATGTGTCTTCCCTGTCTTCTTTTTTTCTATTTTTTGTTTCTTAATCTCCTTTCACCTGAATATAGGTACACACACACACACACACACACACACACACACACACACACACACACACCACTTTTGTATCTATGTGAAATGGAGAAAAGAATTTATTAGTGCTTTAGTTTACTTTTTTATTTTTTGAGACAAAGCCTTGCTCTGTAGTCCAGGCTGGTCCTGAATTCACTAGGTAGCCTAGCTTGGCTTAGAACTTATGAGAATTCTTCTGCCTCAGCCTCTCAAATTAGTGATTTCGTTTAAACAGTATCTATAATGGACATAATGGGTTAATTCCTACTGAAAACTGGGTACTTAGAATACAAGCATAGATTTCTATCAGTTTATTAATCTGGCTTATTTATAGTTTCCCTCAATCTCCAATTATACTTTCCTCCTCTTCTTTCTTTCCCATACCTGGGCATTTAACCTCTCAAACCTCCTCTCCCCAGTTCCAAATACCAGAGTGACACCACCAAAGTCCTCTTTCCTCACTTTCACTTCTTGTTATCTCTGTTTTCTTATTCCCTTCATTCTGATGTGTTTTCTTCCTTTCTTTCTTCCTTTCCCTCCTTCACCCTCTATATCCCAGGCTACTTGCCATCATTGACCTCCTGGGCTATTGAAAAACTGCAAATTGCCAAAATAAGTTCTAATTGCATGGTTGATATATGATTGCTTCTGTGTATTCTGACAGAACTGGCAATTGCTGCCTCCTTGCACTAAGAGGACAGACTCCATTAGAGACAGACTCTGGCTAAGGAGCTCACCACAGCACATGCTAGATTACTCCAAAAAATCAAGTGACAAATGACAGGATTACAGATTAGAAATTGACGCAAAGGGTAAAAAAATATTCATTGGTACCATACAAGTACGTTTTCTACATCTAGGGAAAGAATTCAATTTTAGGTAAATACGGTATATAAAACCCCAAATTGCCATGACCAAAAAATAACCTCTCCATGACATGTTGTAGTCAAAATTTCAGAAATTCAGCACAAATAATACTGAAACTTGTTTGAGGAAAACAACAAGTGACATATGAAGGAAGTCTATCAGAATGACAGCAGATTTCTAAGAACAAACGTTAAATGCCAAGAGAGCTTCGAGCGAAGTTTGACAAATTCTAAAAGAAAAAATATGTCAATCACACACATTTATCCTGCAAAATTCATCCATCATTCAAGAATGATGGACAAATAAAGGTTTTCTGTGACAAAGAAACCCAAAAGAAACTCATGATTAGTAAACCAGTTTTATACACAAAATACCTCAAAAATCCTAGATAAGGACAGGGAGGTCATCAGCTCCAGAGCCCAAAGGAAAATATGCATCTATTAGGGAGGAAAATTAAGCAAAAGAAAAAAAATAAGGAAATCAGCAATGGAAGAAAGTGTAATGAGATTCAGTACAATACCTTACAATAATAACTCTCAATTTTAATGGTCTTAACTCCCCCATGAAAAGATACATACTGGCAAAACGGATTAAAAAACAAAATCCAACCATACGTTGCCTGCAAGAGACATACCTCATTCACAAAAATCATACACCAAAAATGAAAAGATGGAAAAAATAACACTCCATCAGAAAGAGATATCCACTGTAAACATATGTGTACTGAATATTGGCACATCCAACCACATAAAACAAAAACTACTGCATGTCTAAGGATACATAGACATGAATACAATCATACAAGAGAATATCAATATCCCACTCTCACAAATAGGTCAGCAACACAAGAAATCAGGAAGGAAATATCAACATTAAACCATTGAACAAATGGATGCAAGAGGTACCTGTAGAATGTTTCATCTGATCACAACAGAATACACATTTCTCTTGGCTGCACCTGGAACTTTCTCCAAACCAGACCATATATTAGGTCATAAAACATAGTTAGATAAGTACAAAAGAACGGAACAATCCCCTGCATACTATCAGATGACAGTGGAAGGAAGCCAGGAATTCAACAGCAAAAGAAAACACGGAAACTCTGGAAATCTAAAGAGATTAAACAATATACTTTCAAATAATCAATGAGTCATGGGAAAATTTAAAATGTACTAGAATCAAATGACAATGAAAACACAATAGACCAGAACCTCTGGGACACAGGACACAATGAAAGCAATTCTAAGAGGAAAGATGAGGAAAAGAAGTGTTTTTTTTTTTTTTTCATCTCGAGTTCATTTTTTTTTTTTTTTTTTTTGACTTTTGACTTTGAGACGAAGACTTGCTAAGTTGCCTAGACTGGGCACACACTTGCTGTTCTCCTGTCTCAGCTTCCTAATCTCAAGGTTCTAGAAAAACAAGAGCAATAAAAATCTGATACTCGTAGAATAAACTAAATAAATTGTAAAAATACTGATGACAGCTAATGAAACACAAAAGATCATTGAATCAAAGAATAGGTTCTTTGGAAGAAAAGTTAAAATTGATAAACCATTAGCCAAATTTTTTAAAGATGGGAAGAAAAAACTCGTATCAATGTAACTGAAAATGAAAAAGGAAAAATCACAATGAACAGTGCTGAAATTCAGAGGATCATAAGATACTATTTTGGAAAATTATATGCCAATAAATTGGAGATCCTACAAGAAATGGTTAAATTAGAACTCCTAGAAGAAATGGTTAAATTCTTAGACACATATGAGTTACCAAAATTAAACCAAGAAGATACAAAATCCTTGAATAGACCAATAACCAGTAATGAAACAGAGACAGTAATGAACACCCTACAACTAAGACAAGCTCAAGACCCAGTGGTCTCACTGCAGAATTTTACAAGAACATTAGAGTAGACTTAGAAACAATAAATCTGAAGCATTTCTATGAACTGAAAGGGAAAAAAAAAAAACTGCCAAACTCATTCCTGGAATCTAGCATTACCTTAATACCAAAATGGACAAGCACTCAATGACAACAAAATCTAGAAACCTATTTCCTTAATGAATATAGACATAAAAATCCATAATAAGATTTTTTGAATAGAATGCAACAATTTATTTAAAAATTATATGGCTTCATTCCAGAGATACAAGTATGGCTTAACACACATAAATAAATGAATATAGTACATCATAAGAGAAGAAAAAAAAGACAAAAATTATATGATATTTCAATAGATGAAGATAAAGCTTTTAAGAAAATCCAGCATCCATTCATGATTAAAAATATCCTGATGAAAATAAATACAAAATAGATATAAGTTGGACCCAGTGGGAGAAGTCTATAATTCTCACACTCCTTGAGGTGAAGGCAAGAGGATCACAAATTCAAGCCCAGCCTGGGAAATTTAGCAAATTAGTGAGACCATGTCTCAAAATGGCCTGGAGATGTAGCTCACTGTAAAGCCTCTGGGTTCAATCCCCCGCAAGACACACACACACACACACACACACACACACACACACACACACACGCATGCACGCACACACGCACGCATGCACACGCACACACACACAAGTACATTAGGATCATACCTCAGCTGATAAAAGCCACTTTTGATAAGCCCACTGCCAGCACCACACTAAATGGGGAAAAAAATCAAATGCATTTCTTTCAAAATCAAGAACAAGACAACGGTGTCTACTCTCACCATTCCTATTCAATACAGAACTCAAAACCAGGCAACAGAAATAAAGGGAATATATATATGGAAATGGAAGAAGTCAGACTATTCTTATTTGCATATGCCATGAACCTCTACATAGAAGAACCAAAAGCCCCCAGCAGAAGACTCTTACAACTGACAGATTAGCAGATTATCAGGACACAAAATTAATACACAAAAATCAATAGTGTTCCTGTATACACACATGGACTCACTGTGTAAAGACTCAGAAAAACAATCCTATTCAAAATAGTCTCAAAAAATTAAATACCTAGAAATTAACCTAACTGAGCAAGTGAATGATCTGTATAATGAAAACAATAATATTCAGAGAAAGGAGATTGAAGAGGATCTTAGAGAATGGAAAGCCATCTCTTCTTTCTGGAAAGACAGAACCAGCAAGGTCAAAACACAAATATTGCAAAAAGTTATTTACATATTTAATGAAATTTTAACGAAAATACCATCAGCATTCTTCATAGACCTAAAAAAAGTCCTCTAAAATTAATTGGGAATCAGAGAAAAACCAGAAAAGCCAAAGCAATCCTGAGCAACAAGAGCAAAACAGGAAGCTTTGCAATCCCTGATTTCAAGTTACATTACAAAGCAACAATAATTTAAGAAATGGTTCTGTTATCAAAGGAGAAATGAAGATCAATGGAACCAAACAGAGAATGCAGCAACAACCCAAGGCACCTTTAGCCAATGATGTTTGGTATAGGAGCCAAAAACATACACTGGAGAAAAAACACATTCTCTGTTTCTGCCTCTGTCTCTGTCTCTGTCTCTGTCTCTGCCTCTGTCTCTCTCTCTCTCTCTCTCTCTCTCTCTCTCTCTCTCTCTCTCATATATATATATATATATATATATATATATATATATATATATATATATAAAATGTTTTTTTTTCAGTACTGAGGATCCAACCCAAGGCCTTCACCCTGAGCTACATCCCAAGCCCGTTGTTTCGTTTTTGATTTTGAGACAAAGTCTTGCCAAGTTGCTAAATTGCCCAGGCTGGACTGAAACTTATAATCCCTGCCTCAGCCTTGCAAAGTTCTGGGATTACCATGCAGGGCTCAACAAGTGTTGGGAAAAATGGTGATCTTCATGCAGAATGATGAACCCAGACTAATAGCTTTCACTGTGTAGTCAATGAAATCAAAATGGATCAAAGACCTAGTTATTTGAATAGAAACACTGAATCTGCTGGAAAAAGTAAGCAAAACCCCCTGAGGACATAGGCAAGGGCTTTCTGAACAGAATTCCAATGTGAACAATAACTAACACCAAGAGTTAACAAATGGGATTATATCATGTTAAAAAGCGTCTGTACTCTAAAGGAAATAAGGGAATGAGAAGACAACCAACACGATGGGAAATTATTTTTGTCAGTGACTCTTTAGACAGAGGACTAATACCTAGAATCTGTAAAGATCTCAATAATATTAGACCCCCCCCCCCCAAATAAAAGACCCAATGAACCAAAGGGGAATTGAAATGAACAGACGCTTCTCAAAAAGAGAAATGCAAATAGCCAATACGTATATGAGAAAATGTTGAGCATCTCTGGCTTTTAGAAGAATGCAAATCAAAACAATACAGAGTCTGCCTTACTCCTGAAAGAACGGCTATCGTCAATAACTCAAGGAAAAATCACTGCCAGCAATGTTGTGATGAAAATGAAATATTTCTACATTATTGGTGGGATTATAAACTACTACAACCACTATAGAAGTATGGTGATTTTTCAGAAAACTGAAAATAGAAATTCCACTTGACTTAGCTATACCTCTTGTAGATATATTCTCAAAGGAGTGAAAGAGATCATATCCCAGTAATATATGCATACCTATTTTCATAGTCACACAATCCATAACAGCTAATTTTTTAAGAGACCTGTATTCCCATAACAGACAAAGAGATAAAGAAAATGTAAGAGGTATAATGGAGTACTATTCACCCACAAAGAATAAATTTGAGCTATTTCCAGGAAATGGATGCCTCTTGAGACTATAATATTAAGTAAAATAATCAGACACAGGTTAAACACTATATGGCTTGTCTTGTAGAGGAACCAAAAATATAAATACTTTAAAGAGCGTAATAAAAGTTAGATGACAGGAAATAATAATGTAGATTTTTTTGAATATGGGAAGGCGAGTGGGAGATGGGTAAGATGGGGCAGTTGGAAGGGGCAGAGGAATAAAGCTGGTGAGCATGTGACGTAAGAATGCACCAACTGCCCGCCTGGATTGCATTTATTGTATATTTCAGACATACATTAATAAAAAATATTCATAACTTCTAATGAAAGGGAAAGAACAAATCAGATTTTATGAGGATAGTGAGGTGAACTGGGTAGCAGACATACAGCCCTCTGCTTTCCTTTTCAGCCAAATCCTTTAGGCCTGTTATTTATTTATTTTTTTCCAGACAGCTTGCTCACCTTTCTCCTCTGTCTCAGAAGTCTTCTGCCCAGAATCCCAAGTTTTACCCAGACTGTCAGACAAGCAGAGCTGCCTAGTGGTTAAAAGAGTTCAACAGCTGCCCGGGTTCGCATGCTGACTCTGACATTTACTAAGCACGATCTTGGATAACTTCCTTAAACTGTCCTGTGACTTAATTTTTCTCATTGGTAAAATGAGGATGATAACGATAGTCTCTACGTAAAAGACCTGCTTGGAATATTTAATGAGATGACTTGTAAGGCTGCCTTGTCTGCAGAAGTGGCTAGCAGGAGAAAGCCGAGGTCTATGTTTGGTCTCTCCTGTTTTAGAATGTAATCTTTGAGTAGGAAGAAAATGACGCCACGGGGGACAGGGAAAGTAGAAGGAGCATGTGCATTCTGGAGACAATGAACATACTTTTGAGTTGTTAAGTATTAAATGCATATGCACCAACATTAAAAAGAAAAAGGCAAATTAGTAAAATCCAGCACGGGCCATGCAGAGCAATTCTAGGACACCACTTGAGCTCATGGGTGCAGCTTCTGAGACAGGGCTTCTCAACGAGCTCGTGAAAAACCAACTTTTCCTAGTTTAAAGGTTTTGGATTCTGGTGTTCTGTTGCTTCGGTTTTCTCTCCCCATTTCCTTTTTTTTTTTTTTTCTTTTTTTAATCTCAGTTGTAGGAGCTCTCTTACCTGCTTCTCTCCACTGGGTTTTCTGTAGCTGAGCAAAAGCTCCACAGCTCCCACCACCTCCTTGCGTATGGCATAGAGTAATGCATCGCCCACATACACACTGTGGTTCAGTAGCAGCTCCATGATCTCCAAGTTCTCATTCTCAATGGCAATGAGCAGGGCACTCCGGCCCAGGGGGTCCATACAGTTGATGTTGACATTGTAGTAGATCTCCGCTTCCTGGAGGGCCTGCTTCACGGTCGCATAGTCCCCTTTCTCCACAGCATTGAGGAAAGCCTTCTCCTCGGCAGAGAGCTCTGTCTCTGCCCTCACAATTTGCAAGGGGATGCGGTCTCTATATGGTGAATAATTAACCTTTTTGTAGTACAGCTGGGCCATGGCTCATAGCAGTTCAGAGAGCTGAGTGAGGAGAAAAAGGAAGATGAAAGATATTCTTAGTTACCTGAAGGTCTCATGTGGCCAGTTATACAAAGCAGCCTTGCTAAGAGGCTGGAAAGTCCCAATATATTTTAATGATGCCACCATTGTCCTTTTGCCATAGGGTATAGCAGAAAAAGCCTTTGTTTTGGGGCCAGAAAGACCTGGATGCAGTCACCGCACTCAACCATTGCTCCAAAACTATGAGTGCTATTCAACTTCTGTGCTTCATTTATTATCGCTAAGGCTAGTCACATTAATGATACCACTGGCAATTGTCCCATACCTACTCTTTGCTGTGTACCAGATCCGATGCTAGACAATAGTTCCTACTTTGTGAAACTGTTGCTCCAGTTAAAGCCTTAAGGCAACTAGCACAGGGTAAACTTCTGACACGACACAAGCTCCTTCCTTCTTTTCTGCTGCCTCAAAACATTCACGGTAGTATTTCTTATTGATGATATAAAGTTGTCATGCATCTTTGGCCACTTTCTCTGGAGCTCTGGGTCTATGGGTCTGCGTTGATTTTCAGGTTTACATTTACAACGTTCTCAGGTGCATATCCTGTTTTAGTGCCAACTGTAGTCTTGTTTCTCGCTACTACACACATGGGAAGGGGTGTCGACTCCAGTAGCCAAAGCACTTTATGAAAGATCGTTATGTACCTGCTTTGCTCATCTATGATTCTTTATTCCTGTCTTTCTAATCCAGGAAGCATACATATCTGCTCATCTCTTTCACTTAATTCTGAAAAGTGAATGGGTTTTATTTTTACCAGATCGAAAGCCACATATATTTAGTAGAGTTTATTTAAAGTAAAAACCTATTTACTGTGTTCCTACAATGTGTTTAAACTCTCTACAAGAGATCAAGAAAAGAGTCTTTGCCTTAATTTACAAAATGAGTTATGGGGCAAAGCACTTGCTCTGTGAGTTACAGGTCAAGTTCATGCACATTCTTCATTGACTGCTGGTACCGGCCTTGTGAGACAGGTATGATGATTTTTAACTAGGGGGAAATGAGTCTAATATTCACTGATTCCTTCCAATTTTTCTCCCTTTCTAAGGTCATCAAGTCCTTCTGGAGGCTGAGGTAGGATGGCCCTATTTCGATGTTTCTCATTATGGAACTCTCTTGCTAGGAAAGAGAACAGAAATGTGATAGATCGCTCCTTGTCTCATCTTCTGTGTGTGAGAGATGAAGACATGGAGTGTCCACAAACATTTACTGCCCTCTTTCAGGTCATTACATCCCTGCCTGGCAGAACAAGAAGCAAATGGTATATCATGACATTTGCAACTCAAGTCCATGCTCTCTTCTGGGAAGTTAGCATACAGAAGTGAGTGTGGCTCCTTGCCCTCAGCAGGCCCCAAATGAAAAATTTCTCTCTGCTTTCAAATATCAAGAGATTGGGGTTCTGTTTGGCCCTCTCAACAAGCGCTAATGTTTTCTTTTGCTACTTACAAGTAACTCAACAGTGGCTAAGGGAAATTGGCACTTAAACAAACAACAAATGATTTGATAATAGTAATTTTAGACGGTCTCCTTGCTCCCATGTTGTAAATAAAGAGAGGAATGGGAAAGAGATATGTGCACCTTCTAAAGAGATTCAATAACCCAACTCGGCTTCTGTTTGTTTACCTAATCAACAGAAACATGCAGCTTCCTGTTGTGCCTAGTATTCTGCTGATATCTGCAGGGGAGTGAAAGAACATGCTTCTATGTTTACCATCTCTCTGCATTATTATCACAACCTTAGGACTGGCTAACATTCTCTCCTTCAGACCTTCTTCCACGCTGCCCTAAAGTTATCCCAGGAAACACAAATCTGACCCCATTTCATTGCTCTTTGGTTAGTTTCCTGCTGTTCTTGTGATGAAATCAGCACTTCTTATGAGATCTGTGTGGTCTTGGATGTTTACCTCTCCTACATCTTCTCAAGCCACTTTCTCACTCCTAGCCACTCACTACCCTTTAAAATTTTTGAGTGGCTTCGTTGAATCTTCCTCTTCCCACAGGTTAATAACCTTTATTCTTGCTGAAGCCCTTAAGTCACTACCTAGAAAGTTTTTGTCTAGGTCATTTCATCTCTCAGAGCTCACTAGAATATTGCTTCTTCAGAGCTGCCACCCTCTCTGAAATAGTTCTCTCCATTGTACCAGGTCCTCATCCTATCATCTTAATTGTCACCACAATTTGTAGTTATCTGCTTTTTGTCTTACTGGGTGATTGTGCATCCTGTCCTGTTAGCCTTAAAGCTCAAGCACAGAAAGTGCATCTGTCCTATTACTCTCGTATCTGTACCTAATCCAGTGCCTGACATATCTGGATATTGGATAGCTATCTATTTGATGACCAAAAGAGCCAGTCTTCCTGATACTCTTTTGCAAAATGGTAAAGTAGCCCAGGCCCCACAAAGGCCAAGAACAAAGAGGACCGGGTTGATCATGGCTAATTTGGGAGATGATAAGAGAGAAAGCAGGAGTGGCTCATTTTTAAGCCTGAAGTAATCAGTCTTAACCTATTTTCTCATCTGGAAACGATCTTAAGCACATTCTGTCCATTTGTCACATAAGAGGCTAACACACAAGAAGAAACTGGGTATCTTTTCTAATGTCATTGCTCATGGAGCTGGGCTAAGCATTATTGCTAGAAGATCTACGACCACGCTAGTAAGACACAGCTTGGAGGAACCAAAAGCAAAACATATCCCAGAGAAAGGTAAGGGTGCAAGGGACTAATTACATTAGTGCCCTATTATGTACCAGGGATTATGCCAGGAGCCGAGGCAGTGAAGATATAAAAGTAATTATATTATTGAATAGTTAATATGTCCCAGGCCCCGTGCCAGGTTCTGAGGCAGCACTAGTACTGCTACTACTTTAACAATAATAATAATTACTGCAACAGGTGCCACAATGCATTAAATTCTCTGTATATGCCAGATGCACGGTTTAAAGTCAAAAAGAAAGAAGGCAGTGTGGTAATTTGAGAATTGAAGTAAGTGTAATTGGGAAATACATAGTTGACTCAGAGTCTAGTTTTATTTTTCATTTTTTTAATATTAGGATTAGCCTTGTCTGTTTCATTTCCAGTGTCCTGTGTGATGAGAGGCCTCATAGAATTTCTCTATAAAAAGGTATTTCCAGAGGTTTGCCTGAGATTGTACTATTAGAAATTTACTCTTTTGCTTTAAAGCACTACATCCCCAGAATAATATGGTTAGAATAATAAATAATATGTTTAACTAAGAGAAATATCATAAGGCAACTAGTACAAAAGAAATAACTTTCAGAATCAACAAATGGGATATCAAATTAAAAAGCTTCTGCACCACAAAAGCAATTATGAATAAAGAGACAACCAACAGCATGGGAAATAGTTTTCATTACCTATACCTCATATACAAGGACAATAGCTAGAAAATAGAAGGAATTGGAGAAAACTAGGCCCCTTAAAGTCAAAGACCCAGTTAAAAAATGGGCAACAAAGTGAATAGACAATTCTCAGATGAAGTTCAATTGGCCAGTAAACACATGAAAAGATGTTCAACATCCTTAGCCATTAGAGAAATGCAAGTCAAAACATCACTATGATACCATCTAATCCCAGAGAGAATGGTGTGTATCAAGAACTTGAACGGTAATTGATGCTGGCGAGGCTATGGGGAGAAAGAAACCCTCTTACACGTCAGGTGGGATTGTAAACTGGTACAACCACTATGGAGGGCTGCATGGAAATTCCTGAAAAGGCTGAAAATGAATACTCCTTGATCCAGTGATACTTCTTCTGGGAATCTTCCTAAAATAGTTAAAAGCATCATATAAAAGAGGATTCTACATGCATATCTAGGTGCATAACAGCAAAATTAACAAAAGCTGAAATGTGGAAGACACCACAATACCCATCGACAGAGCAGTGGGTACAAAAACTGTGCTTGCTATATGTACACAATGGAGTACTAATTATCTATAAAGACAGAAAATTTTGAGGCTTTTGCAGGTAAATGGATGCAACTTGAGACCGTCATGCACAGTGAAGTGAGTCAGACATAGAGGATTAAATATTGTGTGGATTTTCTAATATGAGAAACCCAGAATACAATCATTTCATCGAACTGAGAGGGATTGTGGGAGTTGGGAGGAGGGAGACGATATCAGAGGTTCAAAAAAGGAAGTCAGGAAGGTGTTTTAATTCTGACATGATATATATGTGCACAAAATACTCAAGTTCAATGTAAATATTACATATTAAATATATATTAATAAAATGGAAAAAAATAGAAATATCTTAACATCAATTCTGTGTTAAGAAAGTTGTTGTGACCTCAGAAATAAAGACATGCCTGACTGGAAGACAGGGAAGATGTGATAGATGGGAAAGGAGGCGCTGGTGCTCCGTCTTGGAAGTCTCTTTGAAGTAGCTATCCCTCCCTATATGCTGTACATTGAAGCTCATGCAAAACCCAGCTTCCTTTGCCTGTCGACATGGAGACTCAGGTAGACGTATTTTAAGTACTTTCCCCATTCATTCAGTTCCCATAGCTGGAGCCACTGGACTCTCACAACTTTGTCTCATTCTAGGCTCTGAGGCTGCTGCTTTTCCATTTGCTTGCTATTTGTCTTTCTCTGCTCTTATTCTGGGAATGAAGAACTAATGATGGAGTTCCTGGCATCTCTTGCAGATGTGTTATTGGAAGGTTCCTTCTTATCGCCCTTTACCTTTATACTTGGCAGAGAGCTGCCACTAACAGAAGCCAAATCCTGAAGTACATATTCTTAACTGAAGAAAACAAATCCGGCCTGTATTTCACACCGTTCGCCCAATGAACCCCCTTCTCCATGTGACCCTCAAGCATGAAAGATTAACAGTGGTCTAACTGATGCCTCGGAGGGCTTATCATGTTCTCTCATTCCTTTGCTGCCGGCTAGACGAGTTTGTCTAACGGTGTCTGTGACATTTGTAGGCTTAAATGATGCGATTTAAAGAGCTAAATTGATGGTCTGGGCAGAATGCCAGGGCACAAAGTGGCCTTGCCAAATCCTGGTCCAGATCACTGCCCAGCACAGGACTTCGCCTGTGATGAGAAAAGCCTGGCTTTGCATCTAACTAAAAAATTGGTGCCTTCAGAGGGACCTGGTATCTGAATATAGCTTGTGCAGTGTGTCAGAAGGATTGGAGCTTAAATGGAGAATTTTTTTTGTAACTTATCATCGTTATCCATGCCATCCGTCCAGCTGGCCACTTCTTCAGGTCCCTTCTAAGGCAAGTAGATTTAAGCTGATATACTTGTGCAGTCTAAAGTGTGAACGGCTAACAATGTATTCAATAAGTGATTCATCCTATATACCAGGCACTGAGACATAAGCTAATTTTTATGGCTGAGTGCTTTTAAGCCATAATTTCTCCAGGAAAAGATTACATCTGAACAGAGACTTTAAATGCCTGATCTAAAAAATGACTGTAGAGCAAACTTTGTGTACAAAGGCATGGAAGCAGGCTGGTCTGAGAAAGGCTGCAGAGTGTTGATTTTTCAGGGCATATTTGTTCTTTCAGACTACCGCTTTGTTATCTTTCTAATTTTAAAATAGCACCATTAGCCTTTCCCTGGGGCGGGGGGGGGGGGGTCCATGTCTTGTATTTCCTGCAAGGGACTCCACGGGTCACATAGAAAATCTCCAGCCTAATGAAAAAATTCTCTTGACAATATCCTTGCTAATGACTGTCTGGTTAATGAGCGTCTACACTGATGGTAAACAACACTTCCTGACTTGCATGATGAGCATTGACTTTAAGAAGATGCTTCTCAATCTTCAGCTGAAATCAAGTGTCCACAACTTCTACAGTCTGCCCCTAGTCTGTTTTCTACAGCAACATCAAACAAAGCTCTCTGTTCTTCTACATGAAAGCCATTACGTATTTGATATCAGCAATCATAGTTTGCTCTGCCCAAATGTTCCCCCCTCTACCATTAACATTCTCAGTTTCTTCAGCTCTTCTGCATATTAGCTTGTTTCAAAGCACCATTATGGCTTGTTTCTACCTTTGTACATTGTATTTCTTTTAAAAGTATGATGCTCAGAAGTGAACATAGTGCTCTAGAGATGGTCAGGCCAGCACAGAAATACAGCAGGTATATTCCTTGCCTCCCTGAAAGCCATTCCTTCCTTCTTTCCTTCCTTCCTTCCTTCTTTCCTTCCTTCCTTCCTTTCTTCCTTCTACTTCTTTCTTCTTCCTTCCCTCTCTTACTCCCTCCCTCTTTCCTGATGCTTCCTTGAGGTCCCAATGCCGTAACATCTTTGTTTAGGAAGCATTTTAAATTGTACTCTGTAGTGACATATTTATAGTGCTTTCTTGTTTATATAAGTGTTATCAATCCGAAAATTTCTTGAAATTTTTGTGGTTCTTGGAGTTGGATTCAGAGCTTTTGCAGAAAGCTCCATCTACAGTTCTTTTTAAAAGTTTGTCTTCTTCTGAGACAGGCTCTTGCTATGTTGCTAGGTCGCCCAGGCTGGGCTTGAACTTGGGTTTCCCTTGCCCCAGATTCCCAGAGTGCTGGAACTTCAGATGTGTATAACCATGTCTGGAAAACTTCATTAGTTTATAAAAGTTAATAGTACTTACTATGTGTTAAGTATTGAATGTACAAATGCTTCATATGCATTATTTAATGAATGTACTTTAATTTTTATATGTTCCATAAAGCTTACTGTAGTGTCAACAATAATCTAGTCAGTATTTTAATTCAATAGATACTTATTCTGGTTGTTCCCACAACCTGGAACATAGTAGGGTCACAAGAACTAGGTTTTGAATTATTACATGAAACAGTAGGGATAGAACAAGAAAGATCTCTGTCAGCAAAGCCTGACTTTGGCTTGCATCTTTTACTCTCCCCACCCCCATACAGTCATGTGCTCCTTTGCAACTTAGGCAAAGAGGTTTTTTGTTTGTTTGTCTGTTTTTGTTTTTTTAAGAAAGGGCTTCATTGGGAAACTAACAAAAGGAGAAAAAAAGATAAGGGGTAAAGCTTCCGCTAGTCAGAAGGGGGACCTGGACCCATGGGTTGGCCACATAGCTCAGTGTTTAGCAAACAGTTTTAATTAGTATAAAGATAAACTATTGTTCACTCCATTTTTATGGTGACTCAACTAGACTTAAGCATTTGATGAAATTCTGGTCAATGAGATGGGCTTGAATGCTTCTATGAAGAGTTTCCTTTTTATGAAAAGATATAGAAAAGGAGACCCGAGGAATAGTATAGCTGTGAGAGCGCTTGCCCAACAAGTTCCAGCCCCAGTACCACATAAGCCAGGTGTGGTGAGGCACTCCCATAATCGCATCACTCAGGAGGCTGAGACAGAAGGCTTGCCATGGGTTCGAGGCCATCCTGGAGTACATAGTGAGTTCAGGACCAGCCTGGACTGCAGAGTGAGCCACTGTCTTAAAAAAGATATAGAAAAAAAACATAGAAAAGAAACATTCCCCTTTTGCCCCGGCTGCTGCTACTTGCATACAATGACAAAGACTTTGGCAGTTGTCTTGGGACCGTGAGGAAAGCCAAACTAAGAGATGCCTCCTACACACTGAGGCACAACCTGGACCCGTTGTCATATCTTGGGGCCACTGAACTAACTGACCTGAGAATTGTTAAACCTCTAGACTTCCAGTTATGCAACACGATAACTCCATCTTCTTTGTTAATCCATATTTCATTATGTTTTTCTGTCACAAGAGGCCAAATATGTCCTAAATGATAACATTTTCTAAAATATAAATTACCAACACAAACTACCAAGAAATAGAAAACTTGAACAGAGCACAATTCATAAAAAAAGAAAATGTTTTGAAATATCTACCAATTAAAACTCATTCAGCTCAGATGGCTTTATAGCTTTATATAGAACTTAAGAATACAATTTTCTTGCTATTTGAAATATTTCAGATGATAGTAGAAGAATGAATACTCAAGTCATTCTATAGAACTAGAATAACTTAATATAAAGTTTGATAAAAATCCTAAATAAAATGTATGGACCACTTTCAATCATGATAATAATCCCAAAAATTCTAAAGGAAAAAACCCACAAATTTAAACAATAATGTATTTGATTAGTGTATTAATGTAATGTATTTAAATAATGTATTAGAATAGTAGTCTATAGCCAGGGAAAATTTATTCTAGAAATGTAATTATGGTTCAATTAAGAAGACATTGTCAATTTAATTCAGTTAACAAAGACATAAAGGAAAAAAAACATATAGATCAATTAAGAATTAGTTTGATTCAACACTTGTATACTTTAAAAATCTGTGTAAGCCAGGCATGGTGGTGGATGCCGTGACCTCAGTATTGTCAAAGGCTGAGAGAGGAGAATCACAAGTTCAAACCCAGCCAGGGCAATTTAGCTACTTAGTGGGACTCTCTCTAAAAATCAATACTCAAAAATGTAGACTGTGAGATAGCCCAGAGTGAAAGTCCTGGGCTTATCCCCAGTACCACAAAAAAGTGTATAAAATTACAACAAAAGTAAACTGCTTGTATACAAAGACTATTAATTCACATCCATGATAAAGGTCGCAATAAATTGTGACATATCAGATCCATTGTCGTTAAAATTAAGAACAAGATGATGCTACCCTTGGTATTTCTCACCTATAGGATTCTGACGAGTTTAATATGAGGATATGAAACTATTACAAATGTTTGAACAATGAGAAATTACTTTTGTACACAGACAATGTACTTGTACAATAAAATACACAAGAAATTTTATAAAGAATGTTAGAACTACCACAAGGTTTTGGTTGAAGTGATAGAATAGATGAAAGATTCACAAACCAAGAGCCATCCTCATCACTCAGAAATTGAAATGGCAAAAGCCCCACCCATTGTACTGACAACCTCTTAAGATATCTAAGAATAAATGTTACAAGAGAGCAATGGTATTATTGTAAGGAAATTGCTGGAGGGTACAAAACAAGGCCAAAGAGAATAGGTAAATTGTTGTTGACTAGACTCAATCTAAAAATTTTTCTGTATTAAGATGTAATTCTTTGAATTATTCATATTTTTTAATAAACAGAGCTGCACAAAATGAAATTTGAGTGGAAACATAAATTTGTGAAATATTCCATGAAAATTTTGACTTAAAAAAGGATGTCACCAGGAAGTGGATCATGGGAAGAGCTGAAATTGCTGTGAAAATGTACCTGGGAGAAGTACCCTTGCAGGAGCAGGGTGACTTCTGAGAAAGTGTCGGATACCTACTCTGTTTCTGCAGAAACTAAGGAAACAACAAGAAAGCTGTAAATAAGGCACCAGAGCCAGTTCTAAAGACCAGTTCCTTCACAAGGACAATTCTATTTGGATGTTGGACTTACGTTTTTGAGCACTGTGATTACCGAATTGGATTTCTCAAGCTGTGTGTCAAACCTTCAATATCATCAAGTCTATTTGATTCCATGAAGGTCTACCTCCACAGTGACTTATTCCAGTATATTACACGGATAGCAACACATCCCTTGAAACAGACCTAATGTGAGGTAACACAAATTCCAGAAAATCAAGAATCTCAGGGGCAAAAAAAAAAAAAAAGCAGAGCCCATCAACAACACCAGAGCCTCAACTCACTGTAACAGAACCATGAGGAAATGTGGTAATAAATCACCTAAGAAAGACCTGACACCCCAGAAAACAATACCAGGAATCTTGAAATAGCAGAATGCAAAGATGCAAAAGGTAAAAAAAAAAAAATGGTAATTTCTGGGCCCAGTAATACTTAGAATTGAAATAGGAAATGAAAGAGCTATGCCCAGACATAGCTTAACTATCAGCAAACATTGAGAAGAAATTAGAGGAAAATAAAGAAGATATAAATCAGCAGATAATGAAGGCAATACAACACATTAGGAAATAATTTAGTAGAGATATAAAAATATTGAAAGCTGACCTTCAGGATTTGAAAAACACATAAGAAAAAAATAAGTAACCAGTTTAAACATTTTGAGAATAGAATATCAGACCTGGAAGATAAAGTGGATGAGCTGGAATTTACAGGCAGTAAAGAATGCAAAAAAAAGAAAAAGAAAGAAAGAAAAAGAAAAAGAAAGAATTGTTACAACAGCTGATGGATGACTCAAAGATAAACAACTTCAAAATTATGGGAGTGCAGGAAAAAAACTGAGGGCACAACAAAAGGATTAAACGTCATGCTCATTGAAATTATGGAAGAAAATTTCCCAAATCTAAGGAAAGGAATGACCATTGAACTACTAGAGGCATATAGAACACCAAATAACTTTGATCAGAAGAGAACCTCATCACAACATATCATAATTAAAATACTAGAAACCCAACACAAAGAGAAAATACTAAAAGCTGTAAAAGAAAAGCAGAGGATGACTGGCAAAGTCAAGCCCATCAGGATAACTGCAGATCTCTCAACCCAGACCCTAAAATCCAGGAGATCATGGAGCAATATCTAAGCACTAAGAGAACATAAGTGCCAGCCCAGACTGCTATATCCAGCTAAAGTGTCTTTTAAATGAGATGGAGAAATTAAAACTTTCCATGATATAGAAAGCTTAAAGAAGTTTGAAGCCACTAAGCCAGCATTGCAGAGAATGCTTAAAGGAAACTTAGAAAGTGAAAGGGAGGCCGACGACACCAATGACCCCAGAGAATAAGAGACAACAGATACAGGAGAATGAGCTGACAAAAGAGTGAGTAAAGTAAATAATGCTGAAAAATTATAATGATGCCAGGACACACGAAATATACCTTGATAATCACTCAGAGTGTGAATGGCCTTAATTCACCTACTAAAAGACATATAGACTGGCTGACTAGATTAAAAAACAGAAACCTTACAATTTGCTGCTTACAAGAGATGCATTTTACCCACAAGGAAACTCATAGACTTAAAATAAAACAATGAAATTCAATATTTCATGCAACAGGACGCAGGAAACAAGCAGGGGTAGCTAAATGAGTCCCAGACTCATCAGATTTCAAAATAAAACAGATTAGGAGAGACAAAGATGGTCACTATATAGTGTTTACATGAATAATACAACAGGAAGGATTCACAATCATCAGTGTATATGCTCCCAATTCTGGAGGACCCAATTATGTAAACTAAAAAATTAGTAGATCTGAAAGGTCATATAGGCTCCAATAAAATTATAGCAGGGGACTTTAATACTCCACTGTCACAGGCAGACAGATCAACCAGGCAGAAAGTCCACAAAGATATGCAACAATTAAATGACACTTAGAGAAAACTTTGACCTAACAAATGTTTGCAGAGTTTTCCACCCAACATCTACAGAATTCATGTTCTTCTGAGGAGCACATGGAATGTTTTCTAAAATACACCAAATTTTAGGTCATAAGTCATGCTTAAATAAGTAAAAAACATACAGAAAATAAAATGAGAAGTGAATCAAAATAATACAACATAAGAAGGAATTTAAAGGCTGGCAGTAATGTTGCAATGAGGGAATGGAGACTACATAAGGCAACAATAATTACAATTTGAAGAACCTGAAAGAGGGTGAAGAGAGATAGGTCATATTGGGGTAGGTTGGTTCTATCTTTGGGAACCCAAATATCCTCCATTTAAAGTTTATTGAGTTGAAGATTTGGCTGCCAGGAGTCTTTTGAGGAAGGAATTGGGTCATGAGGGCTCTAATTTCTTTAGTGGATTAATCCGTTGATGAAATCATAATTTTATCGCGTTATTAGGAGGTAATAGAAATCGGAGGTAGCGCCTAGTTGAAGGCAGTGGCTGATGAGGGTGTTCTGCTGAGGACTGTACCGGGTCACCCAGCCCTTCCACTCTGGCTCCCTACGTTTGCCTCCCTGGCTGCCCCAAACGAGCAGCTTTTCTCTACCACGTTCTTCTGCCATGATGCTTTTGCCTCAACACAGTCTAAAGCAACAGAGCTTGGATGACCATGGACCAAAGCCTCTGAACTTGTGAGTCAAAATGAATCTTTTCCCAATTAAGTTGATTCTCTCAGATATTTTGTCATAGAGACAGAAGTTGGTGTTTGAGAATTTTGTTGGGACATTGGAAGATGAGATATCCTGAGCTTATGGAAAGCAGCACTGAGAGCAGAAAATATAAAATTAGGGATCACCAGTACATTAATCAAAAGTTCTCAACCCTGGCTACATATTAGAACCTCTGAGAAGATTTTAAAAGCTACTTATTCCTGTGTCAACCACCTTCCTTAAAGTAACATTTTAACATTGCTTCCCAAGGGAATCTAACAAGAATCCAGGATTGAGTGCCATCAGTGTTTATGGTAAAGAGCTGTTGGAAATGGATGTGCTCATAATAGTGAGTACAAAGAAATTAGAAGAACTGAGCAGAAAATTTCTAATTAGAATGGAGAAGAATCTTGGTGTCTTTCCACTGTCCTTTAGAGTAGCGACTATCTACACATGTTGTTATTTAACCTTTAATAAAATAAAGTGAAAGAAAATAAATTCAGTTCCTCAGTTGTGCCAGCTACATTTTAAACAATAACTACATGTAGCTCATGACTGTTGAGAAGTACAGATAGAGAACATTTTTACCACTGCATAAAACTTCACTGGATAGTGATAAATGACCCAAATTCTCCTTTAATTTTAAAATATCATAATGGTGGATACTTCTCTAATTTAAGAGAAAGAGTATATAGTATCAATGTTAGAATTTAGGTGCTTTCATTTGCATAATATAGTTTTATGGCTGTAGACACGTAGTAGTTACATGTATGGATGTATTAATTTGCAAAATTGGGGATTGAACTGAGGCTCTTTGCACTGAGGTACATCCCGGGCGATGTTTAGTTTTTACTTTGAGACAAGATCTCTCTCGGTTACTAAATTACCCCTGCTGGGCTCAAGCTAGAGATTACCCTATCTCACTTTCCAGAGTGCTGGGATTATAGGCATGTGCCACTGGGTCCATCAAGTTTTTATTTTTGCAAGTTCTTTCTTTTCCTCTCTAATATCCAAGGACATTTTGTGAAACTGCTGTGACCTTGATTAAATAAATACTTTTCAATTTCAATAATAACATACAAAAAACCTATGCATTTTTTTTTTTCTCTGAGCATTAACTCAGCTGCACAGGAAAGTTTAAATCTGTGGTCTGACATTCCTTATGACTTCGTTTGCACGGGGTTTCTTAGAGTAATCAGGGGAAGGTAGAATGAAGTGACACTGATTATAACGAATAGTAGACACTGTAACTGGTTACCAGTCTTGAGTTTGATTATTAATCTGAGGGGGGAGGAAGTGAGGGTCTGTTCCTTTATCTGTTGTCCTTATATGATGTGACAATACTCATGCAGGAGCTCATTGACCAAATCCTCTTAAATGGAGGAAAAGAAAAAAAAAATATGGGAATGTGAGTGAAAAGTACAGGGGAATTCTTTGTATTAGATTTTTGGCTACTTTTCTACGTCCATGAAATTATTTCTAATTAAGATAACAAAATACTACTCAAAATGGCAAATCATGAGCATGTTCTCCTAAAAGTCCAATAATGTGGCTTAAATCATTCCAGTTATTTTCTCCTATGCCTTTTAAAAAGAATTCATCTTTAATAGATATTTTCTTATCTAATTTTCTTTAATTAATAATTTGTGGGAATTTCCCACACATAATTATCTGTAATGATACTCCTTCCATTTTTTTTACCTTCCACATCACCTCTTTCTCTTGTTGGGAAGTAGAAAGTGGCTCTGAGGTGTGGCTGAGACAATACGCCTCATATTACTGCATGCTGACAGATCATGTTAAATGGCAAGACAAAATTTCTTTGGTAGGTCAGACAAGCCATGCACTGAACCAGTCTCGACTTTAGGTATATTTACAGTTTTAGCCCACTTATCTCGATGGTTGTAAATGAGCCTGTGATGGATATTTCCGTATGTATCTTTACATATACTCATCCTTATTTGCCTGGCATAGCTTCTGGGACAAAACTGAGTCAAATTATGGGAACATATTAAATTGAACTTGTTTCTACAATTGCTTCTATTAATGTATCATTAATAAATTAGGATGGAGAAAATAAAATATCCGAAACTGAAGGTAACGGAAAAGATCCTGTTGTCTCATGTATGATGTGTGATTGATCAAGTTCCCTCTCATATTTTCTAAGATTCTCTGCTGTCAGAGGAACGGGATCGTATACCATGAGTAAAAGAAAATTAAGATTTCCAACAGAGGCTACCTTTATCATGTGCAGAAGAAAAACTGAGGAACCTGTCAACCACTGGCCTGGAATTCCTCGGGCGACAGAGGCACCAAGGCTTTATGAGTAGTTACTCCTCCTTGTTTCGGTCAGACTTTGTTAAATAGGTTCCAGGCTTGGATGACAATGTAATTCATGAAAATACTGAAAAGAAACTAGCCTAATCTGATCTCACAAGGATTTGCCAGGGATTTTCAACTAATTTTCTTGCTCAACTAATTACTCTGAAATCATGATTTATGGAAATTAAAAACAGACTATAAATAATAAATTACCACAGGTAGATGGGAAAAAAGAGGCAAACAGATGTAGAAAAAGGTGATGCCACATGCCAATTTACAAGGCTTGTAGCCAACATGCCAATGTTTTCAACAAAGTAGTTTTTATACTTATCCTGTCTGATTAGATCAGTTGAGTCCTTTTTCTGGATAAATATCCTCAGGTGCTAAAGTAACTACAAATAAAAGAAAAGAATACTCTCCTCCAGGTTTGAAGCAGTTGGGATAAACGTGGCAAGAGGAAACATTCAATGTGTAATGAATCCTCAAACTTGTTATTACTGTAACCAGTGCCTCATGTTCTCTTTCTGAAAAAAGGAACAGATCTGTATCTTGGGGCACACAACACTGAATAAAATTTATATATCAGTATTAGCTGAAGTTATTGGTGAGTAGAAGTTAGGAATAAATGTGGAAGAGATAGACCTTGAGCTGAATGTTAAAGGCTGCATTAACTGTAAATAGGCTGACGTGGGAGCTCTGGGGAGCTCTTCTGTTATACGTGCAAAGGGGTGCAAGTCAAGGGTGGGCACCCGCATTTTCTTGGGTAGGGGGTATCTGGAAATAGAGGGAAGGAAGGAAGAATAGTAAACTTTGCCTACCTGTTGGAAAATATTGAGTATCTAGTGAAGAAGCTTGCACTTGATCTTTAGGGGCCATATTAGTGACACAGAATAATGAGGTTCATTTTTGACTGTTTTCACATCCCTTATTCCCTCTTCCTTTGCTCCCCTCTTCCCCTAGCTCCCTTGCAATGTGTAAAAGTCTATCTTCTAGGTGGACTTGACCGTACAGGCTGTGGGGAGCTACTCTGGGTTTGGCCTTTATACTGAGCTACAGCGTAGGCCATTTTTTTTTTTTTTTTTTTTTTGAGATAGGCTCTCACTAAATCACTAAGTTACTCAGGTAGGGCTCTGACTTGCTTTTCTCCTGTCTCTGCCTAGAGTGTGGGGAACACAGGCCTGTGCCACCAGGCCTGGATCTTGGTTTTTAAAGGAAAGACAAAGGGAAAGAAGAGGAGGGGAGGGGTGAAGGGAGGGAAGGGAGGGGAGGGGGAGGGACAAAGGGAGAGCAAGAAAACCCTTGTCACTTTGATAAGGAAAGTATGTGCACAAAATGCTCAACTCCGTTGTAAACCTTAAATTCTGCACGTGTACATATCAATAAAATGGGGGAAAAAATCTGTGTAAGGTTACTCATATGGCTGTGCCAATGGCAAATTAGAGTAGGAGAGAGTATCTTTTCGTGTGTTTGCTGGCCATTTGAACGTCTTCATCTGAGAACTGCCTATCATTTTGGTTGCTCATTTTTTAACCGCGTCTTTGATTCTGAGAGATCTAGAGAACGATGAGTGGCATCCCATCTAGAATGTTGGCGGTCAGACTAAGCAGAGAACTTTAGAGTTATTTCAGTGGAGGAAAAAACAGGACTGGATCATAGATGTTGGCAGGTGATGAGATACAGGGAAAACCACAAGCTAATGTTCAAATTTAACCCTCAGTGACTGTAGGCGTGATGGTGCTACTTTCTGTGTGACTTCGAATGTCTGATTACCAGGGACCTGAACTTGTAAGGGTAAACTGAGTCTCTGTGAAAGAGACTCTATTTCCTTGTAATGTCCATTATTATTTGAAAGATGATTCCATTGTCGTCTTAGTCTTTGCTTGGCAGTGGCTCTTACCTTTTAACTTTTTTTTTCTGTGTTCCAGAGGGTTCTGCCAAGTAATGATCTTAAATGCACTCAAGAAGTTCTGCTGAGTATTCCCTTCTAATGCAATCGCCTTCAATGTGACTGTCTTGTAACTTTCTCATTTTGCATACTGGGTTCTGGAAAACCAGGTCACCTTTGTTATTACCCAGAGAATTTTCTTTTGCACAAGGCGATTTTTGCTACAGAGTTGGTTAATTTTCTACTTCCTTGCCAACCCCAACATAACAACATTTGAAATACAGCTTTAAGATAAAAGAACAATTTTGTTACAAAACTTAAAAGGAAGTAATGGTACATAATTTTATGTGTGTCCTACAAATTAAGAGACCTAGATTTTAGTCCCAGCTCTGCTACTATCTAGAAGCATGTACTCAGGTGAGACACTGCCTCATCTTGATGCCCCTGTTTCCACTTCTGCACAGCGAGGAAGATAAGCAAGTTGACTGCTAAGATCAATGCCAGCCCCAAATTAACTATTTATTAAAATAAAAATGCATTTAAAATACAAGCAGCATTTATTCACAGTACGTAGAATCCACTGAGTTAGATACAGTACCAAATGAGGCCATTTTTCCCATTAGCCTTTTATTCCATGAAGACAAGCAAATGAGCTAAGTCAGGCTAAAAGAAATGAAATAGGAGGCCCAGCTATCATGTTATGCTGTTTTTACAAATAAAATAAACTAGATAATTCAGATAGAATCTCTTTTTGGCACTACGGTCATTATTAGTCTGTACAGCAAAGGTGGGCTAGAACAAGGTGTGGAATGATAGCCTCTTGAGTCCTGATTTCTAGAAATTGCAGTCTTTCTGCTTGGAGCCATCCTAAGGAATCATTATGACCTTCATTATTTCCATAACGAGGGGAACCAGCACGAGATCTTTCTTCTAACACAGGCTTTGAGGAGTATGATGTCAGGAGACACAGTTTTCTTCCACTGTGTCCCTATGCCCACAGTATCTCTATGGACTATTAATGACCTACGGCTGTATCACCATGACATAGCCTCCATACTTCTCAATATGGGTATCAAGATCACTTGGAAGTCAAGACGCTTTCTGTGGGCTCCATAAAATATTTCTGTAGGCTTTTTTGAGTTTTTAAAAGTATGCCATCTAGTTGTTCAGCATGCACTCAGTTCCACTTAGATAAAGGGAAGTATTAACACACACAAACTCTTGCTTGTCTCCTGACTCATCCTCTTCTCATGCTATTTTCCCAGCTACCTATTCCACTCACATCTTGTTCCCTGGATTAAATGCTGATGTAATCTGCGTTCTTGGCTGCAAACTTTGGCGTCCTTCCAGATTGTTTTTTTTCGTGTGTGTCTCAGATAGTTTCAGACAACAGGTATGCTGTCTTAAATCTTTCATGCATTTGATTGTAGGAAAATGGCTCATTGCAGAACTATTGAAGCAGTGTGTCCAGGATCTTTGTGTGCAGACCCAAGTATGTGGCTATGAACAAAAGCGAGCCTCACAGACACCATGGTGTCAGCTAGCATTCACTGAAATATTATGACCATTATACTTAGTGAAGTGAATCAGATTGAGAGGTTTAAATGTTGCACGGTTTCTCTAATATGAGAAACTCGGGGTACAAATAAATAATAGGGTCAAATAAGTAAGTTGTTTGTGAAGCAGGTGGGACTACGGAGGGAGTAGGAGGGCAGAAAGGGGCATAGAAGGGAAGGAAAGTTGATGCAATATCTTTGTGTACAAAATTCTCAAGTTTAATGCAACCATTGTATATGGAAAAACTATACTAGAAATGGGGGAATAAAAAGGATTGAGAGAAATTGGTGACTAAAAATTAGCCTGAAGCAGATAAAATTTTACCCAAGAAGTAGAATTCTTTCTGTAAATTAAATAAGTGACTTCCACGAATTGATTTTCCTGGCATAATATTGATGCAAACTGAAGAACACCAATGATCTGCAGAGTCACGATTTGATAAATATAAGTTGAGCAGAACCTTTAAAAATGCCATATATATATATATATATATATATATATATATATATATATATATATATATATAGTCGGTCATCCCATACTACCCCTTTGGCAAGCAGTTCGTCTGAGTTCTGTGTATTTTGTAATGTACTGTGCAGTGGGGGCTGCTTGTTTATCCTCAGAATTCCATGAGTCCCAGTATCATGGTGTTTTGTGCCTCTCGTTAGAAAGGTCCCTGTTTGCCATGGTTGCTCCCAGATGAAACACGACTTCCGGGTCAGGAGGCTTTTCACCTGGATTTTTAGTTTAGTGATCCCTGACACTTACTCGGAGCTTTATGATTATCTTACTTACATGGATTGTCTTGTTCAGGTCTTTTACTCATCCTTGCCTACCTTATAGAATCATCAATTACATTTTAAAAACAATGAATGTTTTTGACTTACAGAAATCAATTATTTGCTGTGAGGTGCAAGTATCAGTGAGTGGATGAATCAGGATTATAAGTCAGGTTTTCTAATTCTACACTACAGGCTTTTCCACTTTTTCAACTGCTCAGTGTAAAATGGCAAAGCAGGACTCTGGGGCACTCTGGGAAATACAGTGGGTGTACCAAAGACCATTGTAGAAGTCACCTCTGTGGCCCTTCTAGGGCTCCACTTCACGTTTTATCTGGAGACAGAGATTCCATGACCTCCTTAAGCTCCCGACAGGATTCTGCCCTCAGGACATTTTACTGGACTGGATAGGGTTTACAATCCTTTTTTTTTTTTTTTTTAAATAGCAGAGATGTTCTTTACTTCAGTTTTTTTTTTCTTACATTGGAAAAGTTCAGGCTTCAAAAGAAGCTTTTTTTTTTTTTTTTACATTCCAATGTTTTTGCATATGGGGGGCAAGCTGATTCCGTGTGTGTGTGTGTGTGTGTGTGTGTGTGTGTGTGTGTTGCTGGGGACCTGGCTAAGCTACATCCCCAGTCCATTTTTATTTTTGAATTTGAGATAAGTTTTTGCTAAGTTGGAAGCCGCCCAAGCTGTGCTCATTTTGCTATCCTCTTGCTCCAGCCTCCCCAACTGCTGGGATTACAGGCTTGCATCACCAGACTTGGCCGAGTCTACCTTTTTATTTTTTGAGGAATGCAATCGAAACTGTTAGCCTCCACCATGGTAGGCAACAGGCAGTAAAAGGTTGCCCAGGTTTTAAGTTAGGACGAAATGAGGGGTAAATTGGGGAAAAATATATGTGATAACATTAGGGGTCGACGGTGTTCCTTCCGTAAAAACCAGTGCTGTTGGCGCTGAATTGCCACTGCCTGCTTGACAGATACATGCAACAACATTTGATTGTAATTAGACAGGTTTCGTTTAGTTCTTAGTAATCACTTTCCTCTAAAGTTGTAAGAAGATTTTACAGAATTTGCATATCTACGAATGGGCTATGAATCCACATATTTATAATCTCATGTTGTAATTCTGAGCAAAAACATTAATTTCAATTCAGGTAAAAACTGTAATTCTCTCACAATCCTGGTTTCCCTTACCAGATTTTTCTTCCTCATTTTTCTCTGCTTTTCATTGTGTTCTTGCTTTTCTTTCCTGAAATGTTGAGCATCCCTGGTCTATTCTTGGCTCGGTTGCCTGTTGTGAAGGTATTTTGAACTTATGAGGCTTGGGCAAAGCCTTGCCCTTTTCCCTTTCTAACTGCTTTCCCTAAGATTTGAATGTTCTCAAGGAGATGAACAAGACAGATGGCTAGTTGCTCATGTGACCTTCCCTGCTGGGTAGCCCAGCGAAGACACAAAGGTCCCAGGCTTTTTCTTAGTATTCAAAAACCCTTGTCCTTTATGTGAATATACCGGAGCTGACACTGAAGCACAGTGAAGAAGGTATTCTTTAATTGGAGTATTTCTGCTTTCCATTTCTAAGTCCTATCTTGCATCTACTTGCCAAACACAGGCCGTGGCCCAGTGACTTAGGGCCCTTTGCTTACTTAGCTGCTTAATATCCAAAAGGCATTTGTTGATTAAAAGGCATTTAGCACAGTGATTCTTAGAAAGAAAAAAAGTCAGGAGTTAAAATGTTATTGGCAATATTTTGAGAATAAATATTTTTTTCTGCAGAGAAAAAGCTGATCAAATGCTTACTTTGTGGACTTGTTAGACTAGCTGAACACCCTCAGTGAACAGAGAGCACATAGGTGTCCCTAGGCACATGAATTCTGCTCCTGGCATGCAAGCATACAATGGTACTTCCACATGGATTTTGAGTGCCAGACTTGGATTTAGTGTTGTGAAGCAGATGGCTAAGGAGTTGATTGTTAAATTTTCAGGAATTTTGCAAACTGATTTTTAAAAGTATAGTTACTCTTTAAAATTACATCTACTTGCAATAACATGCTTTAAATCAAAGCAGTATATAAACATCACTTCCTTATTTAATTATATTTTAGTATCATGTATGCTCCCGAAGTGATTTCTACCTCTTCTATCTATGTAGAAGAATTATCACACGTCTTGGTAGCTTGAAATTGGCAGTGGTGGAAGTACTTACATCAAACACATTGGCAAATGCTCTAAATCAGGTATAGACTTAGTATTTTTCTGGTAAATTAGACTTGAAGTGACAGAGAAAATGTTAATAAAAGCTGATTAAGCTTAAAAGTATGTCATAAAGGGGACATAGGTTTTTGGCCAAAATGGGACAGTAAAAACAAAAGTTAACCTTGTATTTGAAATAACCAAAAACGTGACAAAATATAACAGTGACTTTCAGGATGCTACTTGTCAGCCAATTAAGTACAGAAGTCTCCAGAGATAGAAAAAAAAGAAAAACACAAAGAGAATTCTGTCACTGTCCAAGAGTACCTCCTTGAAGGAGTTTCCAAGGGAAAGGCTTGAGGTGGAGCCTGGCATATTTCCTGTGATGAGCAGACAGAGATACAAGGAAAACCAAGGCATTTAGAGATCACAAGATAGGCTACTAAAAAGAGTTGCATAGAGAAACAACCCAAAATATTCGTGTCCCCAATAAGTATTAAGGAGAACACAGTATGTGAAGATACAATGCAAGATTGAAGAAAAAATTTCCCAAGTTATATTGATTTTCATACAATGACTCACATTCATCTGTCATTATGGCAGACTAGTACTCCGTTGTGTACATATGCCACATTTTCTTTATCCACTGGACTATTGACTGATATTTCCACATCACAACTTGAGACCATTGTGCTTAGTAAAGCGAATCAGACTCAGAAGATTAAATATTGCATGGTTTCTCTAAGGTGAGAAGCTCACAGTATGAATAAGTAAGAGAGTCAAATGAATGAGGGTCGGGAGGCAGGAAGAATGAGGGAGAGCACGAAAGGAGAAAAAGAAGGGAATGTGAAGCTAGAAATATATATATGTGCATAAAATTCTCAAGTTTAGTGTAGCCATTGTGTGCAAACACATACTAATTAAAAAATGGGGGGAGCGTGAAAGAACCACTCAAAGATGAGACAGAACATGATCTGGCACTCACACAGAACAGGGAGGAGATCCCATTGCCATTGGCCAGATGGCAAGCTTTCATAGATCACGGGACATTGAGCAAAGAGTGTTATCCTGATAGCGACAAAAGTCATCCCTAGAATAAATGGGTCTCTGGTTCCATCTAACAAGTCTTAACCACAAGTCTAGAAATGATCTTTTGCTTGTATTTTAACTGTGTCTCAAACAGAGATGAATAAATGTAAAAATACTCAGCACAGGGGAGTAATTCTGGGCTTAGCGTTATAAGGATCCCCCCCCATCTGATCTTCCATTAAATCAGTGAAAACACTGGAAAAATTAAAATGACTTTTCTGAACTCTGGAAACTAAGTGAAGGTTTGCAACAATTTGAGAATTTATTCAAGGAAAGCAACTGAATTTTAATAAGAACAGGAAACATTTGTATGATTTTTACGTGTGTCAGTCCCATAATCAATTTGCCAGCTTCCTGATAGGCTTGAAATACTATAACTAGAAATGCATTAACTGTGAAGTTTAATATCCTTGTGGCCACCAGAAAGTACTGAATGTGTTAGACTTACCCAAACACCCACCCCAGATAGTTGGCACTATTTAACCTATATGGTGAATCTCCGGGAAAGCTCGATTCCCAGGGCTTGTTTTATTTTGACTTTACCTCTTTAAAAATAAACGGCACTTGTTTAACACTGCTTTCCCAGAGGCAAAAATATTCATTTGGACCAAAGAAGAGGATGATATTTTGTGAGGCTGAGACAGGAAGATTGCAAGGTTGACTAAAACCTGGGCAGCGTAGTAATGTAGTGAGAAGCTGTCTAAAAATGGAATAAATAAAAAGAAAAAAGACTGGAGATGTAGCTCAGTATGAATAACATAGATTTCATTCATATTACCCCCCAAAAAGGATGACAAAAATATTAAAAGAAAAATATGAAAGTGAGATGTTCACAGGAGAATTTGAAGTTACTAAATTTTATTGGAATGATAAAAATTGATGTATCCTTGCCCAGAAAAGACCTGACAAACCTTATAACTCAAGTAATACCGACTTTGAGACTATATGAAAGCAGGAAGTGAAGTTTAAGATAAAATTGTTAACTGCCCACCTGCCAGGAATTGAGGCTTGGGCCCCAACACACACTTAGAGTCCTTTAACCAAAGGTAGGAGCATTGGCAAGTCAGGTCAAATCTCTGTCCAAACTTTGCCCTTCAGACTGAGTGGAGACTTCTATAGCTATATGTGGCAAGGAATATAGACTTCATTCTGTAATTATTCTGAAAATCAATCTCATACATGAACAGCAACAATAATAACAAAAATAACAGCAAAAGCACCAACACTGGAAAAAAGGAATAATATGATTTCCATAGGCATCATATGATAATATTGAATATATTTAGTTTTGAACAGAATTAATAGATACACTAAGAACCAGGAAAATATGACTCATATATTGCCAAGAAGTCAATAGAATATATTCTCAAGGAAATCCCAGCATTGGATTCCCAGATGAAGACTGTCAGCTATTATAAATATATTAAATAAACTAAAGAACACCATGTTTAAAGAACTAAAGGGAAGGAGATATTGTCATACTAATGATTATTAATAAAAAGTAATTATTTTAAAATGTAAAAATATGAGGTTGAAACATATAATTACTGAAATAAAAAATGAACCAGAAGGGCTTAACAGCAGACTTAAGCTGTCTGAAGAAGAAATCACTAGACTTGAAGACAGGAACAACTGAGATTATCCAGTAGGAGGAACAGAAAGAGAAGAGAATGGAGGAAACCAAAGACATTATACGAAAAGAAATTATCAACGAATGTCTGTATCTGTCAAGAAAATAGGTATAAAAATCCTGAACAAAATATTCTTAAGTTCAATCCAATAAAATAAAACAAGAATTACACATCATGTATCGATAGCATTTATCCTAGGTATGCAAGACTAGTTCAACTTACAAAAATCAATTAATGCTTAAACTTAATGTCAAGAAGGCTTCGTCCAATGTTTTCTTCTAGGGGTTTTGTGGTTTCACGTCTTAAGTCTTTAATCCATTTGGATATTTTTTGTGTATGTTTTAAGATAAGGGTATGATTTCAATTTTAATAACTCCATTGATAGAAGAGACTTTTTCCCCCACTGTGTATGAGCTGCACTTTTGTTGAAGACCATTTAACTCTACATACCTGGGCTTATTTCTGAATTGTTTTATTCCATTGGTCTATATGCTTTTTCATACTATTTTAATTGCTATGTCTTTATAAGAGCAATCAGGGCATGTGATGCCTACATTTTTTTTTCCAAGATCGCTTTGATGGGAGGAAGCAGAGGAGTGAAGAAGTCAGCAGAGTAGGCTCTCCACTTAGCAGCTTTGCAGGCACTCAGCAAGAAGGCCGAGCTGTACAGTAAAGAAAGCAGCTGAATGGCGTGGCCAATCAAATGGCAACAGAAACAAGGGAAGCTCTGAGAGGCCTAAGCCTTATAGCTAAATGGCAGCTGGTTTCCTGGAGAAGCCTATGGCTGCAAGCTGTCAGCTGCAAGCTGCAAGTGCCAGGTGTGATCTCTTGCTAAAAGGGTTTCCTAGGCGGTGTGTGGGCAGTGATCCGGCAGGGCCACGCTAAGGGGCCATTCAACGAAGAATCTTAGTTTAGACTCTTCTTTGAAAAGGCAATAAACAGAAGGAACTCCAGGGATTTGGGGGGATGCTCTTATTTGGTGACTGAGAAGGAGTTGCCATAGGAAACAGTTGCTGTGGAGAAAGGAGAACAGGTAGCAGACTTCCTGGAATACTTGGATCCAAGAAGAGAAGGTCATGAAGAGAAAAGGTCCCCTCCACATCCCCACAGTCCAAGAATGAGAAAAGCCAAGTCAGGCAGGAGTGGTTTACATGTGGTGTTGGGTGTGGAAGTGCCTGTGTTGAGGCCCTTGGATTGCTGCTCTCCTAACGTCCTATGAGCTTGGAGAGGTGCCTTGTTTGGCCACTAGAGGGAGGGCCCTCCAGCAAGAAGCGGACTGGGACACAAAAAGCAGGGATGGTCTTACAGAGGAGGAATAAGGACCTAGCTGGGGCCCATAGTGGGATGCAGTTCAGTTGCTTCTCTCTCTCTCCTCCATATTTGGTGGACAGCGAATGTTTGAACTAGAGGACCCGGAAAGACAGTACTTATTCAGATAACACAGAAAAAATACTTTTGGGCTTTGGACTCAGCTCAATTGTTCCTTCCATGTCCTTTGGACTTATGTTTACTTTTGTTTCTTTTATTTTGTTTGTTTGCTTTTTGCAGGTTTTTTTGTTCAAGTTGTTCTTTCTGCTTTTAAAAATAGGCCCTTGTGCTATTCTCTCTCCATTTATTCATTTTATTCTCTGGTTCTATTATTGTGTCACCTTTGCCTAATTATATTTACTTTCTTCTAGTATTCTGTTGTTCTTTCTCACTTGTTTTCTATCCTGTTTGTTCTGTTTTTTCTTTCATCTCCAAAACTAACCCTTTGTCTCAGTTGTCCTTTCTCCTGCTTGCTAGATTCTTATCAATTATACTGTTCAGCATTAATGACTTGTGACTGTATACTTTAGTTTATTTGCAATTAACAACATACTGTTCTTAAGTTGTGAATAAGATATTAATACAGATTTATTTTTACTATTAACAATGTTATAGTATTGCCTTTAATAGATCTTTCTATTAAGTTACTATACGGTTAATTATATTACTGCTGGTTTCACTCATGTTGTTAATGGTGGCATTTTAGTATATCTCGTTTTTCTCTATATGCCAGTAGATGGTTAGTCTTTGGGTCACCAACACGGTTTTAATCCATTTCTCCCTCACTGGAAAGCAGTAGAATCATTACTCATTAAGAAGAGCCCCCGACTTTCAATAGCTGAGTAACGTGAGTATGGATATAAATACCAAAATATAGACAAACTCAAGGGAATATCAAGGAAAAACATAATCCAAAAGAAGAAATCATTATAATAGAGACAGAATTTTTTGATCTAAATGACCTACAATACTCAGGAATAGAATCAGAGGAAAACAGGTGTAACTCTCAAGAAGCTGATACCATGGGCCTGAAATAGTGGAGCTGATAAGAAAGAAAATAAAAAACTGTGCTTGCCAACTGCTCATTCAATTCAAACAAGACATATTAAACAAATTCAGGAGATACTCATAAGGTCATAGAGCAATCTATTAAATAATGGCCCTAATAAAATCATTAATGATTTTATAGAAGATGCAAATAAAAAGGTAAGTAAGACAAACAAGGCAATGCAAGACGTGAAGGAAGAATTTGGACAGAAATAGAAAACATGAAAAGCCTTGAGTTGAAATTCAGGACATGAAAAACTCAATTGAAAGCCTAGGAAGCTGACTCAAGCATTATGAGGACAGTGTGCCAGACCTTGACGATGAGGTTGACACACTGAGCAGTTACTCAATGATACCCTAAAAACAGCAAAAAGAGCAAGATCTGTACAGCTGGTGCGTGACTCAAAGAGAATCGACCTCAGAATTATGGCAGTAAAGGAAAAATAGAGGTAGCACAAAAAGAAAGAACTTAGTCATTTAAATTACAGCAGAAAACTTCCCAAATCTAGGAAAAAATTACTAATAAGGTATGAGAGGTACATAAAATACTAAGTAACCTTGACTAGGAAAAGAAACTCTTCAGGAAGCATCATAAACAAAATACCAGGAATTTAACACAAAGAATACTAAAAGCTGTAAGAGAAAAACAGAAAGTAACCTTCAAAGTCAAACTGTATCAGAATAACTGCAAATTTCTCTTCCTAAATGTTACATGCCAGAAGAGCATGGAGAGAAATCTTTCAAGTTCTAAAAGAAAGGAAATATCGACTGAGGCTAGTCTGTCCGGAAATATTATCCTTCAAAAATAAGAGCATGTAAAATATTTCCATGCCAAATAAAATCTGAAGAAATTTATGACCACCAGACCAGTATTGTAGAAAATAATTAGGGAAATCATATTCAGAGACAAGGAGACTAGCAGCACCAAAGAACCCAGAGAGGACCAAACATCAAAGAAGAGAATAACTTAACAAAAGCAAAAAAAAAAAAAGTGCATCAAAATGAAATAAGACAATGACAGGATATAGTAAATACAGTACAAAACAGCTCTTAATGTTAGTGGTCTCAACTCTCCTATCAAAAGACATAGACAGGGGCTGGAGGAACAGCTCAGCAGTTAGAACACCTGCACAGTAAGCTCAGGGCCCTGAGTTCGATTCCCCAGCACCTCATAAGCCAAGCGTGGTGGTGCACGCCTGTAATCCCAGCATTGGGAGGCTGAGGCAGGAGGATTGCTATGAGTCCAAGGCCGGCCTGGGTTCCATACTGAATTCAGGATCAGTCAGAGAAAGACCCTGTTTCAAAAAGAAAAATAAAAGACATAGACTGGCAGATCTAATCAAAAAAAAAAAAAAAGCCAACAATTTGTTCCTGCAGGAGACACAGTTTACGTATGAAGAAACACATAGACCAAAGTTAAAGGGGTATACCTGGAGCCTGAAAACAAGCAAGAGTCACTGTGCTATCCTCAGACACAATAGATTTCATGCCAAAATAGTTCAGGAGAGACAAAGATGAACATTATATGCTAGTAAGGGATATAAATCACAAATATATATATATATATATATATATATATATATATATATATATATACACACACACACACACACACACACACACAAATATATATATACAAATATATACAAATATATATATATATACACACACACACACACACAAATATATATATACAAATATATACAAATATATATATATATATATACACACACACACACACACACACACATTCAATATTGATGTGCTTGATTTTATAAAACAAAGAATCATTGGAAGTTAAAGCACAAAAGGCTACAATATGGTAGCAGTAGGGAATTTCAATACCCCACTTTCATAAATAGACAGGTCAACCAGAGAGAAAATTAAGAAAGAACTGTTAGAGCTAATCCACACCATGGGAAAAAATGGACTTAGCTAATACCTACAGGGTGTCCTATCGCCTGTCCCAAATATGTAATAATAAAATAATAACTTTTTTGGAAAAAAACAAAATTGCTTTGATTCATCAGGCTATTTTGTAGTTCCATATTAAGTTTAGGATTTTCTTCTGTATGTTTGTAAAAGGAATAGTGATTGCATTTCTTGTCTATGGCACAAAAAGGACAAAGACAAAAATAAACAATGGGACCATATCAAATAAAAATGTCCACATAGCAAATGAAACAATAAAAGTACGTAAAAGCAAAGTCAGGTGTGGCAGAGCACACCTGTTATCCCAGTACTCTGGAAGGCTGAGGCAGAAGAATGGTAAATTTAAGCTCAGCCTAGGCAGCTAAGTGAGATCCTGTTTCAAAAAAATAAATAAATAAATAAATAAAAAATGACTGGGAATGTAGTACATTGCGAAGGCCTTGGGTTCGATGCTCTACATCATAGAACCAGGAGCAGGGATAGGAGGAAGAGGAGCAGGAGGAAGAGCAGGAGGAGTACAGGGAGTAACAGGAGCCAGGAGAGAAGCAGGAGCAGAAGCAGAAGTGGTGGCAGCAGCAGCCTCAACTTATAGAATGGGAGAAAATGATTGCAAACTGCATCCCTGATAATTAATTAGTATCTACAATACATAGGGAGTGCCTAGATTTCAATACCAACCACCTACACCAAACAATCCAATTTAAAATTAGTCAAAGAAACTGACCAGACATTTCTTCAAAGAAGACATGCAGAGAGCCAGTCTATACATGAGAAGGTGACCGATGTCACCATTTGCCAGGCAAATGTGAATCAAAAGCACAATGAGGCGTTGCTTCACACCGGTTAGCGTGGCTATTGCAAAACTAACGGTGCCAAAGGCAGTAAGTATTGACCAAGGTGTAGAGAAAAGCAAATGCTGGCACACTCTTGGTGGGAAAATAAATCGATGATGAAGCTAGTACGGAAAACAACATGGAAGAGCCTCAGAAGATAGAAGTACGAGTGCTACTATGTGGTGATCTGTCTCACTTCTGCCCATGTAGCCAGAGTTTAACCAGGATGGCAAGGGACACACGCACGCCTGTGTTTACTGCAGCACACTTGGCAACATAGAAGACACCAAAACAAGCTGGCGTTGACAGATAAATCAACAGATAAAATATGGTGATGCATACTGTGGAATATTAGCCTTAAGAATGAAGGAAATCTAGCTGGTCCTGGTAGTACAGACCCTTAATTCCAGCACTCTAGGAGGCTGAGGCAGGAGGATCACAAAATAAGAAAATAAAAGTAGGCTAGGGATATAGCTCAATGTGTCAATGTGAAGGCCTTTGGTTCTATCTTCAGTACCCTCCCCCACACCCCCCAAAAAAGAAATCCTGCTATTTGCAACCTGGATGAACCCAGTGGATATTATGTTAAATGAAAGACATGGCAATACAAACATTATATGACAACTCATATGAAGAATCTATAATAGTGAAACTCACTGGGACAGAGACTAGTGGGTGTTTGTTAGGGCCTAAGGGAAGGGGAGCATGGAGGATGTAGTTGCTAGGGCCAGGAGTAGGGCAGGGAGAGCAGGCAGATGTTTGTCAAAGGATACAATGGTAGAATTATATGAATAGAATTATAATTCCTAGACACCTAATGCCTAGCATAGTGCTTGCAGCCTAAAATACTACCTTATTTTCTTAAAATTTTGCTAAAGGAATAAATCTTATGTTAAACATTCCTATGAAATAATAATGAGGACAGGAAGAAACTTCAGGAGGGGATGGATATATTTATGGTATAGATTGTGGTAATGATTTTAGGCAGATATACTTATGTTCAAACTCATCATGGTATATATATATGATATATTTATTGTTGTTTGTATGTTAATCACATTTCCATAAAGTAGTTCATTTTAAAAAGAAAATTGATTTATATAATCCATAAAATCAAAGTGTTAAAAAAAGAATCACATGACTCTACCAGCAGATACTGGAAAGCTTTTGACATTGTCCAACATTCACTTATGATAAACTTTTTCTCAGCAAACTAAGAACAGAAGGGCACTTCTCAACTTTACCGATAACATCTATACAAGACCTGCAGATAGCATCACACACAGTGTTGTGAAATTTGAAACATTGCTTCTTACATCAGGAATAAGACCGGAATATCCCCTCTCACTACTGCTTTCCAAAATTATCCCAGAAGCCATCTCTAATACAAAAAATCAGAAAAATAATAATGTATAGGTTAGGAAGGAAGAAATGGAAGCATTTGTTCTCAGGTGACCTAGTTATCTATGTATAAAATCTGCAAGAATTGGGTTGGAGAACTCCTGGAGTTAAAAGTGAAGAAATATAGCAATGTTGCTGTATACAAGGTTAATATACAAAAGCCAAGCAATTTGTTATATACTAGTAATGAATAGTAGAATTTGAAATTCCAATTACAATTTGCATTAGCTCATTCAAAAATGAAAGGTTTAAATGTATATCTAACAAAATATGTCTAAGAAACCTTTGAGGAAAAGTACAAAATTCTAATGAGAGAAATCAAAGAACCACATAAATGGAAATATATTCCAAGTTCATAGGCAGAAAGACTCAGTATCGTCAAGATGTCAGTTCTTCCTGACTTGATCTGTAAATCCAACACAACCCCTAACAGTCTCTCAGCAAGTTAATTTTGGAATACTTAAATTCTGATTTTAGTGTTTCTATTAAGAAGCACTAATCAACTTTAAAACTTACTATGACACTAGAGTAATCAACACAGAACACTACTGGTTAAAAAGTGAACAAATAGACCAAGAGAACAGAAAAAAGGATGAAAAATAAATGTACATAAATAGTATCTACTGGTCTTTGAAAAAGGAGCAAAGGTAAGGAGCAAAGGAGTCTTCATTAAACCGTGCTGGAACAATGGAGTAGCCACGTTTTTTAAAAAAAGTAGGGGTTGGTATTATAACTCAGTGATTAGAGCCCTTGCTTAGAAAGCACAGGGTTCTGGGCCCAATCCCACAGGGCCATGTAATAGCTGGGTGTGATGGTGTTCTCTTGAAATCCCAGAACTCAGAAGACTGAGGCAAGGGGATTGCTGTGAGTTCACGGCCAGCTTGGGCTACATAGTGAGTTCAGGACCAGCATAGAGTGTACAGCAACACCTGTCGCAAAAGATGTAGAAAAATCCACTCTACCCTTCAGAAAAAATAATTCAAGATGGGTAACAAATCTAAATGGAAAATGGAAAGCCATAACACTTCTAGAAGGCAGAAGAAGATATAGATAAACTTGGGCATACTGATGACTTTATAGGCACAACACCAAAGACATGATCATGGAAAGGAATATTGATAAGCTAGACTACATTAAAATTACAGTCTTCTACTCTGTGAATGAAATAAAAATAGCAACAGAACTAGATGACTGTCTGCAGGGTGGGGGAAATTATTTGCAAAAACATATATTGCAGAGAACTTATCTGAAGTATGCAAAGGCCCCAAAAACCCGACAATAAGAAAGCAACCCAATTGAAAAATGGGAACAATCCCATGTGCCCAGCATCAACCGATTTTTTAAGAGCCCTAAGACCATTCAGTGTAGATAAAATATTTTCAATTAAAGTTGTCGAGATAACAGCCACATCTGAAATCACAAAATTAACTCAAAATGGTCTAAGACCTACATATAAATATTAAGTCTATGAAATAGGTAAATAGACACATGGAATTAAACATGTAGCATCTACTTGGCCTTGTATTTATCAAAGGATTACTGTACGAATAACAGAAGTAAAAATACAGAAGTTGGATTTTATTGAAATTAAAAGCTTTTGTTAAAGAAGCAGAAAATAATTTAAAAAGTAAAAAGCTTTTGTTCTTCAAATGACACTAGAAAAAGTAAAAACCTACAAAAGAGAACAAGACATTTTAAATCTTATAGGTGATATTTGTATCTACAATATATAATCCTCTTACAATTCAATAATGATAAGACAAATAATCCATTTTAAAATGGCCAAATAACTTGGGTGAATAAACATTTCTCCAAAGAAGATATACAAATATCCAATAAACATATGTAAAGATTTTCAGCATTATTAGTATTGAGGCAAGTGCACATTAAAAGGACAATACACACGGGCATTCATGTGTCTCTATTATATGATAACATTAGCTCTGTGTTTATAGTAGCACAACTCATATAAACCCTGTAAACAACTTTCATACCCATCAACAAAGGAATAGATAAAGAAAATATGGTATGTACACATGATAGAATATTATGCAGCTACGAAAAAGACAGATATGAAGAATTTTCAAGAAAATGGGGTTTCCTTGAGTCAATAATGCCCAGTGAAATGGACCAGACACAAAAGATTAAGTATCACAAGTCACAAAGTGTCTGTCATATGAGATGAAATGCATGTATAAACAGATTTTAATGTAAGAGAGAGGGTAAGAAGAGGGGAGATGAACTGCTTGGAAAAGGGAAGTGACACTGAGAGTGGGAGGGTGGAAGGGGAGCACATAGGTAAGGGGGAGGGAGCAAGGTGGCCAAAAGCCACCTATATGTGGACACAAATTCCCCCAACTTTTGTATAATTAAACTATACATTAATCTGTAATAATGAATGTTTAAATAAAAATGCAAAAAATATAGCACAATAAAAAGCCACTCCACATGTGCCAAGATGGTTGCAACTTAAAAAGTTAACAAATAGTAAGTGCTGATAATCATGTGGAGAAATCAAAGCATTTGTATTCTGCTATTGGAAATGTAAAATGGAGTATCCACTTTGAAAAGCACTCTAAGACTTCTTCCAATGGTTAAAACTAGGTAACCATATCTTCCCACAATTCAACTTCCAATTATTCCTAGGTATGTACCCAAGAGAAGTACAACCATATCTATCCAAAAACTTGTTCACAAAAGTTCAAATCATTTTTTATCATTGCTGAAAGCTAGAAACTACCTACATATTTACCAATTAATGTGTGGGTAAAGAAAATATGGTACATATGTACTATGAAATGTTATTTAACCATCAAAGGAATTATGTACAGACATATGGAAAATCGTGAATGAATCTTGAAATCATTATATTAAGAATTCCATCACAAAACACTTAATATCTTATTTCATTTCAATGAATTTCTCATAATAAGGAAACTTACGCTATTATTGCTTGCATAGTGTTCAGGAGATTAGGGCTTGGCAAGCAAGAGTTCAAGACTATGTGGTTATTATGAGAGTTAAGTGTTCTAAAATTTGCTGTAGTGATTATTGCATATATCTGTGAGTATAGCAAAAGACACTGAGTGGTACACATGAAGCGGGTAATTCATATGCATGCCATATGCGAATTATACCTCATTAAAGCTGTTATAAAATGAAAGTTAAGTAGATACACTGAGGGTGTAATAGAAGACACGCTGACTTTTTAGAAAAGAAAAATATAATGTTTAAGGTGAATAGAATACTGTAGAAATTAATAGTCGACAATGAAGAAGAAATCATGAATATATAGTGATAGAATTATCCAGAAGGAAGCAGAAACAAAAGAAAAAATTCATTATTCATCTGAGGTACAGTTTCATGGGAGACATGGCACTTGTTACCAAAATCCTCGTAGCAAAAGAGAAAAAGAGGGTGACAAAAATATTTGAATGCTAATCGCTGAAATGTTTTTCAAAGTTGATGGAAATTATGCACCTACAGATCCAGAAAACCAAAATATAAGAATCATGATGGGAACTCTGCCAAGACACATTAGAAACAAATTGCTCAAAGTGGCTGATTTAGAGAAAAAAAATTAAAAGCTTCAGTGGAAAAAATAGCAAGTTTAGAAGAAAAGCAATAACTTGACAGGCAGCAGATTTCTTTTCAGAAGTAAGGCAATAACCAGGTTGTAAAGTAGCATCTTTAATGTACTCAATGCAAAAATAGTGGCCTAGAATTCTAAAATCAGGAAATTTCCTTTTTCAAAAGTGAAGATAAAATAAAGAAGGTTTTTGGACTGAAAAATCTGAGAGATTTCATGAACAGCAGATTCATGAAGGTAGTATTAGATGAATGAAAAAAATCATATATCATATAATATGGAAATGTGTGTCTGTCAAAAGAAATAATGAGGATTACAATTGGAAACTAGTCAGGCATGGTGTTATATGCCTATAATCCCAGCACGATGGAGGCTGAGGCAGGAGTCTTGCAGGTTTGAGTCTTGCCTGGGCAACTTAGTGAGATTTTATTTCAATATATATATGTATATATATATATATTTTAAGAGAAAGGTGGGGTTGGAGCTCATTGGAGCTCAGTGTGAACACCCTGGGTTCAAGCCCTAGTAGCACAAAAAGAATAGATTTAACCTAGTCATATAAGCAATCATAGTAAAAGTATCTGGTCTATATTTCCATGGAAGACGTTGACAGATTGGATAATGGAAGACACAAATATATATTGCCTACAATAAAGTTACTTAAAATATAAAGATAAAATTGGCCAAAAATAAAATAATAACAAAGGCATGACATATTAACAAAAATAATAAAAAAAGGTTTCAGAGAAAAGAACATCATCAGGGTAAAGACGAAATGTTTAATTCATCCAGAAGCCATAGCAATCTTAAATAACACAGTCAACTTGACCTAGTTGACACAGGATGTGTCACTCAACTACAGAAAGTTCACAAGGAACATTTGCAAGATGAATTGTATTCAAGGCAATCAAAAATTCTCAGTACACTCCAAAGGATTCGAATTAAACATGGCATGTTGTCTTTTCACAATGAAATTAAATTAGAAATTCGTAATAGAAAGGTGTTTGAGAAATCCTATATTTAGAAATTAACACTCTTCTTAAAAAACATGAGTCAAAGGAGATATCAAAGAAGAAATTAAAAATAATTTGGAGCTGAACAAATATAAAAATATAAAACATCAACATTTGCAAGCTGCTGCTAAAAGAGTATTGGGGAAAATTAAAAACCAAAAACACTGAGTATATTAGATAAAAATAAGGCTTTCAGATTTTCCACCACAAGAGATTACAGAATAAAAAGAAAATGAAATTCAAAGAAAGGAGAAATAAAACACTAAAGAAAAGGACAGAATTTAGTAGAAAACTGACCAATAATTTCTTCCTTGACAAGATAATAACATGAATTAACCTGTGGCTAGAGTGATAAAAAAAATAAAAAGAGTGAAAACATAAACTACCAACCAATATCAGGAGTCACTAAAGATTCTATGCATATTAAAAGAATGATAGGACTGCAGACATGGCCCTGTGGTTAGATTGCTTGCCTAGCATGTGCAAGCACTGGATTTGATTCTCCAACATCGGGTTAAAAAAAAAAAAAACTATCCAGACACGGTGGTTCATGTCTGTAATCTCATTACCCGGGATGCAGAGGCAGGATTGTCATGAGTTTCAGGCCTGCCTGGGCTACACAGTGCGTTCAGAACCAGCCAGGACTACAGTGAGGCCCTGTCTCAAAACATTAAATAGAATGGTAAAGGAAAATTAAGAACAACTTTATGTCAATAAAATTTTGAAAATATATAAAATGAACAAATTTTCTGAAGATACAAGATACTGAAGTTCCCCTAAAAAGAAATAGATAATTATGACATTTATTAAAGGAATTAATGTTTTAGTTAAAAATCTTCACCTAAGAAAGGAAAGAAAAAAGAACAGAAAAAATCCTTTAGGTTTAGGCAGCTTCCCTATTGAATTCTGAGTATTTACATAGGAAATAATAATTTTAAACAATGTCTTCAAGAAAATTGAAGAATAGGGAATAATTCTCACTCATATCGTGAGGTCAGGATTGTCCTGCTACCAAATTCCGATAAAAGAGTGGAAGCAAAGAAACTGTAGGCCCATATCCACTGCAAATATAATTATTATAAAAATTTCAGCAAGTTGAGTCAATCTATATAAAAGGCCAATACATCATGACCAAATTAATTTTATAAAAGTAATAGTAGGTTGGCTTACCATTTGAAAATCAATGAATGCAATTGCACTGTAATAGCAAACTAAAATTGGAAAAACATAATATTTTTACTAGATATAGAAAAAGTATTTGACAAATTTCAAATTATTTCATGGTAAAAACAGTCAATTCTGGATATCTTTCCAAAAGTTAGAAACAACATATAGTGGAGATACATGTACACTCATGTTTATAATGGCAAAATCAACAATAGCTAAATTGTGGAAGATGCTGAAATACCCATCAATAGACCAATGGATACAAAAATTATTTTATATATACACAGTAGAGTACTGCTGTTCCATAAAGACACACAGGATGGAGGTTTTTGTAGGTAAATACACAGAACTCAAGACTGGCATGTTTAGTGAAGTTGAAGATGGCAAGGATCTGGAACATCAGTTGAGGAAAGTTTCCGGCAATAAGCAGAGCCACCCTAAAAGAGAGGCCACTCAGGCGACAGCAGCAATGCTGCAAGGGTGGGACTGTCCAAGATCTTCAAAACTCACATCTCCCAACAGCACGATCCCCCCCAAAAATCCCCCCCCCCATTTTATTGACATGTATAAGCGCAAAAAAATTTAAGGTTTACAATGAGGTTGAGCATTTTGTGCACCTACGTATCTCCTCAAGGTGACAGGGTCTTTCCCACTCTCCTTTTGTCCCTCCCCATAACCCTCCCTCCCTTCCCACCCTACCCTCCCTGTTTCACTTTCTTTTTCATTTTAAGTTCCATAAGAAGCCTCTTCTTTCTTAAGTTGTGGTTGTTGGGTATTTTGTCCTAGCAATGGGAAAGTGAGTAAGATATTCAGTAAAGTATTTTTTTTTACAAGATCAGGAATAACAGAAGTATGTCAACTCTTGTCACTTCTATTCAACATTATTCTGATGTTTTGGATAACATTTGAATGAAAGAATAACAAATAAAAATACATATAATGGAAAAGAAAAATTAAAACTCTAGTTGAAGATAATACAGTCTATGCAGAAAATTTGATGAAATCTACAAATATTCTTCTAGAACTAATAAGTATAGAAGGTGTGCAAAATCAAAGATTAATCTACAAGTTTGATTTTTATATAAGGCAGCAAAAATTTCAATTATACAACACAACTTATACTGGCATGAAATATATGAAATATTTCAGGCATAAATTTAACAAAAAATAAAAATTAAATCTGAAAATCTTGCTGAAAGAAATTAAATACAATCTAAATAATTGAGATATCTACCATTCTTGTGTGTGAGAATACTCAATATTTCTAAGTTGTTATTCTCTCCAATTGACTATAGATTCAATATAATACCAATAAAAATTGTAGCAGAAGGGTGTAGAGATTAAGAACATAATGGATAAAGTTCACATAGAAATCTAAACACTTTAGAATAGCCAAGATAATTTTTAAAAAGAAGGCCTAAATTGGGGATAAACACTTCTTTATTTCAAGGCCTCTAATAAAGGAATTATAGCTAAGAAAATGGGATATTGATACCAAGAGAGATAATCAGAACAAAGGAAAAAGTAGAATCCAGAAGTATGCTGACATATAAATAAACAACTGATCTCCAAGAAATGTACAAAGTCAATTTAATGAATAAGAGAAAATAATTTATAATGAATAATGTTGGGATAATTGGATTTTCTATGAAAGGTAAAATAAGTTTGATCCATATGACATACCATATACAAAATTTAAATGGTGTTACGTACCTAAGTGCAAAGCTTAAAAGATCAAAGCAACTAGAATAAAATATGAGACCTAAAGAAAACTCTTTGGGACTTTGAGCTGAACAATTTCTTCATTATAACACCAAATACATGATCTGTTATGGAAAATGAAAGATTAATTGAATGTCATTACAATTTTCTGCTGTTCTAAGAATACCATTGAAAAAATGCCAATTACATACTGTAAGTTTAAACATATAAGTGCTCTGATAAATTATTCATTCATTGTATACCAGAAAACCTCTTTAAATACCATAATGTGAAAACAACCCTTTTAACAAGGAAAAAAAAAATACTTGAAAAGACATTTCACCTAACAGAATAATATTAATGTAAAATAAGCTGATGAGAATTTGCTGGACATACTCTTCAGTTGAACACAAATTACACTCAAAAATGGAATGTTTCTATGAATCTATTAAATTAAACCTTAAATTAAAATGACTGGTAATACCAAATTGTTGGTGACAATGTGGAGGACCTGCTACTGTCATACAGTGCTTATAGGAATGTAAAATATCTTCATAAACTAGTTCAGTAGATTCCTAAGAACAACACATAACAAGGATACAGGTATACCCATGTTCACAGCAGCACAACTAACAATAGGTAAAATATGGAAGTCACCAAAATACCCATCAACAGACCAGTGGATACACAAACTGTGGTATTTATACACAATGGAATATCACTGATCTATAAAGACAGATAGGTTGGAGGTGTTTGTAGGCAAATGGAGGCAACTTGAGAACATCATGCTTAGTGAGGTGAGTCAGAAGCAGAAGGTGAAATATCGAATGGTCTCTCTGATATGAGAGTCCCAGATCACAACTATTTCATAGAACTTAATGTGGGAAATAATGGGAAGTGGAGGAGAGGGGGATGGAGTGGAAGGATTGAAAAGGGAGAGGGGAAGGATCTGTAACTTTGCCATGATATGTATGTGCAGAAAATACCCAAGATCAGTATAAACTTTATGTATTGCATATATATATATATATATATATATATATATATATATATATATATATATATAAATGGGAAATAATTAAGCATACATCTACCATAAAATCCATCTGTTTTTCTCTTTGGTAATTACTCAAGAGAAATCAATGTATACATCTGTAGAAAACTTGTACATAAAATTTCATAGTGGCCTTATTTTGAATAGCCCGACTGGGAACAATTCAGTTGCTCATCAACAATCAAATAAGTTGTGATACATCCATACAATGAGATATTATTCCATAATAGAATGAATTCGTAATGCATGCCATAATAGTAATAAATCCCAAAATACATAAGTCGAATGAATAAATCTTGAAAAAGTATATATTTTGCAGTTCCATTTATACAAACTAAGAACTATATAGAAAAAAGGCAGATTATTTGAGATGATAAACACGGGGATTACAAAAGGGCAAGAAAAAGCTGGATGTGATCAATGTGTTTATGATGTTGATTGCAGTGATGGTTTTAGGGTGTATATGTGTTAAGACCTGTCAAATTTTATACTTTAAATGTGTGCAATTTTATGTCCTATAGCTTATTCAAATTTTAATTTGGACAAAATTGGGAAGATATTCTTTTAGCATTTGGAAAAAATTACAAATTAAACAATTGATTCATTTATATTCTTAATAGATGAAAGATATTTTAATACACATCTCTTTTTTAACCTTAGTTTACTCATTAACTTAAATGAGAACATCAACCAGTGCTCATATCAGAACTGAATTCCTTTATCAGTAGCAACTACAGCCTTACTGGGTACATGTTCTTAAGCAAAAATTATAAAAAGCACTCTATGAGATTCAATAGGCTATAAGGTGTTTAATAAAGAGTATTGTATATTTTCTATTTGAAAACTGCATGCTACACATGATTATTATCAGTAAGCCTGCGACAAATTTATGTACTAGTCAGGGTTCTCAAGAGAAACAAAACCAACAAGATGCATTGATAGATAGGTAGGTAGAGAAGTAGATAGATGTGTATACTGAGAACTTCTATGATCTGTAGTTCACAATGTAGAGACCCAAGAGAGCTAATGTTGTAGTTCCAGGCCGACATGGAAGGCCTAAGGTCGATGAGAAATGATAATTATGCGAAAGTAAGGAACTAATTAAATGGCTGGGAATGATGATGACCATGGCAGTGCACTTCCTAGCTGCTTTGCATGAACTTTCTTCCTAACTGCAAGGCTCTGCAATATCCTTATCCTTTACATACTTTTTCCTACTTTCCTTGAGTAATATATGATAACATTAGTTCTAATTGGATGGGCTGAACCACTATTGTGTAAAACTTTCTATAGTAATTGTAGCAACAGAATAGTTGTGTAGAGGCAGGAATAAAGCATGATTTTGCTTCCAGCTGCTACTTATGCTTTCTTTGAACTTGCAACAGGACTTGAGTACCTTCCCTGGCTAAATAACTTGGATCTGTCAATGATATAAGATCCAACCTAAAAGCCAGCAGGCTTGAGACTTCAAAAAAGCCAAAGTTCTAAGTTAAGTTTGAAAGCAAGAAAAAGCTAATGTTATAGATCAAATAATCAGGCAAGAGTTAATCATGGAAGGGTCAGTCTTTTTGTGTTATTCAAGCCTTCAACTGAATGGATTGAGGATCACCCACTTTAGGAGAGGCAATTTTCTTTATTCAGTCTACCAATTCAAGCATCAGTCTTATTCAGAGGCACCTTTAGAGACATTCCCAGAATAACATTTGACCATCTGGGCACACTGACTCAGTTAAATTAACACATAAATTAACCATCACTAGTTCATACCTTGTCAATTTGGCACCTAAACACACCTCCTTCAATCACAATCTCAAAATAAAAATGATAAGGTTATAATTCAGCTCATCATGATATAGCTGTTTGATGCACAAGTGAAAATGTCCCAACCTATTCCTTAAAAGAGGGAGTAAAGTCCCTAATGGTATTTACTTTTTGTCTTGATATGTCAAAACTGAAATCAAATGATGTAAATCACAGTACGTAAATGTTGTCATGCAGAACTCTCTAAACCAGATCTTAGTCTTTTTTGCTTCTGTTATCTGATTGTAGGGAAATTTGCACAAGGCCATAGGTAGGTGCAGGATGGGACAATCAATATAGTGGGAATTTGGGCCACTTCTTCATGTAAATTACTTGAGCCCCCAGGACCTTCTTAGGCCTAATAATGTGTTTATCACTTTTGTCAATGGCACTTCACCTCATGATTTGCTGGGTCAGCTCATGACTTACATGCAGATAATGATTTCCAGGTCAAGTTGTATAATAACTTAGTGGCCCATGGTCAGGGACAAGCATTCAGTCTCTATCAAGGCCAAAAATCAGACCAAAAGTTGTTTCTAAAAGGGGAGCACTTATCCATATAGAATGACAGAGATTTGCTCTAAAACTGTAGGTCTGTGCAGTTACTCATCTAGAGAAAGGTAGATAATCTTTTTCTTTCAAGGGCCTTTTGGATATTTAGGACATCATCAGTGGGCCATACAAAATTATCAACTTAAAAATTAGCTTGCTATGTTACTATGAAAAAACCTCCTAGATTTATTAAATTTCAAGGCCCACCTGCAGTTGCCTTGGCTTGGCTGAACAAAATGATTTTGGCCTATGGGTCAGATGTTCCCTAGTCCTGATCAACACGGTTCTACTAAAGGCTCCTGATGGTGTCTGTATTTCCCACTGACACTTCAAGAACCATGGGATGTGTTGGGTTGTATTATCCATATGACACTGCAGGTTGAATGACAGCCTGAACATGTTGCACAGCCTTCTCTTGTCCTGAGCTGCACCCAAAATATCAGCCTTGGGCCACTTAGTAATAGGATGAAATGGCATACACAGATGAGAAATAAAAATCTCATCAAGTATTGTGGTTTTTTCCTTGGCTATGGGTTTGTTGACATACTATGCCCTGCTTGCCTAAAGAAATTTCACTGACATAGAAGGACTCTAAACTTTTATTGAGTTTATTTTTCCCCATCCTTACCGCCCATATCTTACCAGTAAGATTAGAATATGTGCTACTCTTTGTTCAGTAGGTCTGAAGAACACAATGCCATGAATGTAAAGGGTCAATGTGACATCTTGTGGAAGGAAAAGGTAATAAAGTCCCCTGAGAACTAATTTATGACATGGATTTTGGGTAGTTGATGTATCCCTGAGTTTGGACCATGAAATTGTACTTCTGAAAGAAAATTGTTGCTGGTAATCCTTATTGACAGAAAAGAGAAAAATACATGTGAAAAATCAGTAGCTACATCCCAGGCACCAAGGGTTGAGTTAATTTGCTTAAGCAGCGAAACCGCATCTGGTATAGCTGTTGCAATTGGAGTCACCACCTCATTAAGTTTACAGTAATTCACTGTGATTCTCCAAGATCTATCTGTGTTCTGCACAGGGCAGATGGAAAAATTGAATGGAGGTGTGGTAATAAGCAACGTGCCTGCATCTTTCGAGTGCTTGATAGTGGCATCAGTTGCTTCAATTCTTCCAAGAGTAGGATATTCCCTTTGACTATTTATTTTCTAAGGAAGACAATGTTCTAGTGGTATCTGCTTGGCCATTCCGGCCGTAACAGCTGTCACTATACAGGTAAAAGAAGAAATGTGATTCTTCCAGTTGCTGAATGCATCTCTTCCGATCATACATTCAAGGACAAAGGAGATAATCACAAAATGTGTTCAGGGACCCACTGTGTCACTATGAGATAAACCTGAGCTAGAAGTTCATTGGTCACCTGACCTCCATAAGCCACTACTCTGACTAGTAGTCACGTTGACATTTTGGAACAATTGTTAGTTCAGAGCTAATGTCCTATGTGGTCCCTTAAAAATCTGATTATTTCCTTTTCACCCAAACACAACCCATTGGCAAAAAGCCATAGGTCTCTTTGGGGAAAAGTAGGAGAAAATTTAATACCGTAAATTTCAGTAGTGGACTGGGCCCTTTCTCAAGAGATTTGGCCTTCTGTTCTTTCAAGAGATTCTGGGTCTATAAACTGGCTGAAGACAGGAAATTGACTGAAGGTCTGCTTTTATGATTCAAGTTATCCTTTTTCACTTAACCTAGAACTTTCATACTTATACATATGAAGTAATAATTTATTAAACTTCCTTTCTATTTCACTATTATGAATTCCGTGTCCAACTGGTTAATTCCATAGATCTGCCTAAGTCAGGCTATTCTGAGTGCTGCTTTGACTCTGTTATCCTTTATGAGATCCATGCTTACGTTGCCTTTGGTGATTGAGTGCTACAGTTGTCCCTTACCATTCTGGGACCCAATTACTCCCACAGTATCTAGACTTCTCATTTCATTGATTGCAGACCCCTCTGTTAGGTCTGTTCTACAGATAAAAGTAATCACAGAGCTCTCCCAGGATGCTGAGGATTTCCTAACAAATTTATTTTTAGTCACGGAGAATGATGTATTTTCCAGAACTTATAGGTGAGAAGGTCTTATGTGACAATTTAGTTACAAATTCTAGTTTATTTATATTTTTAAAAATCCTCATGTACACTAAACTAAGATATGTCTGGCATTTTTAAATTTGCTTACTGGGGTCCTTTGGGTTCTTATTTTAGCAAAGCAACTAAACATACAGGTAGAAGCTTTTCTAGCTCCATAAGCTTCACTGTTAAATATAGAACCTCTGTTTAATGAGCCTATATCAATGGATTTTGCCTGATATACCTTTATGCTCCTTATATCATTTCATACCTTTAATTTCCACTCCCACCAATGTACACTGGATTTCTGTTTGTATGCATCAGAAGAAAACTCAAAAACTTATTTTCAAGTGTAGTGTAATTCATGGTTCATAAATTGTACCTTATCTTGAGGAGCCTGCTGGGACTTAGTCTACTTACCAGTCTAGAGGCAGAGAGGAGCTGTGGGGGTGGGTCCTGAGGCATAGTGTTGCCCCATGTAGCAGCTGTCCCAGGGGAGGCCATTACCATTTGTTTGGAGGATGTAAGGTCAAACTGTAACTGGCAGGATAAAATTAAACTTTAAAAGTTAGATTTTTTTTCTTTTTAGAATAAGCAAATTATCTAAACTTGCTCCGGCCAGACACATAACCAACGACCTCCTCTCTCCTTAGTCAAGATGAAGAGACAGCACATTCAGACATCAGTTTTCTTTCCCCAAAGAAGGGATAGATTGAGCTTAAGATGGTTGGAAGCAAAAAAGGAAGCTTAGACATGTGCGTTATCTCTGTGTTCCCCACCCCTGTCCTTTGCTACAAGACCCTTACACATGTGTACATGGTGAGACAGCAATTTGAGGTAAATTTTGAGGCAAATAGTGCCCCTCCAGGTCTTTGGAGCTTTCTTTGTACAAATCCTGTTTTCCTTTTTTTTTTTTTTTAATGAAATAAATGGCCTTCTTTGATCAGTGGAGAGCAAAGAACTTAAATGGCTGGTAACAAATTTCCTTAGACAGAAGCCAGGAGGCCATTCCCACTGGCGACAGGGTGGGCTCTTCTCCTGGCAAAAGACTCCTTAGAATTTAAGGGTTGCATATACTCAATTTCTTCAGGGTCTTTCCACATATCGCCATTCTGCTATCCAAAATTCCATTTCTTCCCAGTCAACAGAAAATAACGCAAGATTATTCAGTTTTCTGGTCTCCTGCATGAGCTGTGCCCTCCCTGCGGTGGAGGAGCTGGGAGTCAGAGGGCCTGGCTGCCAGATGGCCCCGGCACTATGGTTTGTCTTGGATAGTCCCCATCATGGAATGCTTCTATCTTTTATAGAATAATCAAAGGGAAATGTTTTCTTTGCAAAATTTCCTCCCTCTTTTCTTTATTCTAACTGCTGCCACTAATAAAAGCCACTCTAAGAATTGCTTCATCTCTGGTAAATAGATGAGGGATTGTTTGAAAGAAAGACCCAGACATCTAATTGCCACCAAATGTGGCAAAGAACCAGAAGCACTAGATGGCAACTATTTTCTTGCCGTCACCAGTTCTGTCTCCCCTTCCCCTCTTTGTGAGTGTCTGAGTGTCCCTGTCTCTTCTAGGTCAGCAGTGTAGGGCTATTAGACACCTCCAGTGCTGGGAATTATCCTTCCCCATCCAATACCCATTCCATTTGCTACACTCACTCCTGTCTCTAACTTAGCAGTTTTGCCAGTATCTAGATGCATCTGGGATATGTCTCCCTTTATATCCAGCCTCTCTTTCAGTAATGCTCTCTGTCCACCTTAGTGCACACTGTCCACTCTTCCCTTACAGCATATCAGCTGAACCATATAGATATAGATCACTTCTAATATGATACTGATTTGAATTCTCTTACTTTTTCGATGATGTTAATCTTTTCCTGTCATCATGTTTCATAAAAAAGTTTGTGAATCAGCCCTAGGTGATGGGTGACAGCAACCAAGAGCAGTGGTTTGTTGGGGCCCAGATGTGTACAGGGTCCTTTTTCACCCTCAGTTTCTCTTCCATTTAGAGTGAAAATGTTAGGTTAATATGTGGGAGGAGGACACACTCAATGAGCAAAACTGATAAATTGATAAATCAGTTTGATTTTTAAAGCCCCTTAGGGCTCCTGTGCATCATTTTTTTTTTAAAGAAACTGGTGGCAGTCTATCATTTCTAAGTACATTCATCACCCTAATAGCTGGGTTGGATTTTTTTCTTTAAACAAATACAGCTGCTGACTGGCTTTGCTCTCTTTGTTATGAACTGGAACTCTCGCTAGTAGACAATATAGAGATTTTTCAAAAGCTTATAAAAATGAAGCTCATTTTTTTCTAATACATGAGAGCACAAAAGGATCTCGAGGGTTTCAGTTTTTCTGATAAGTAATCCGCTTCTTTTATTTCTCCAAAAATGAAATCAATCATCCAAGCTGACTTCATAGGTCAGCATTCTAACTCAGAAACAATGCACCATCTTTTTTCCTATTGTATTTAGCTAAGATGGTAACCTTAAGGGGAAGTTCAGCATTGAGAACCTCAAATCATTGATTGGCAAAAAGTAATATTTACGAAATGAGCCCAGCACATTAAGGAGAAAACTGGTATGATTATTTCAGATTTTCATAAATTACTTTCTTTCACACTCAAAAAATATATTGTGCCTGGGAAGAGGGTAGGAAAAAGAAAGTGGTGGGAAAGAGGGCCGGAAAAGAGGCACTTTTGAAGGGATGAGATTTTCCGTGTATCCTCATCATGTTTATGGTTTCATAGGTGCATACATAATCTAATAATTTACTAAGCTAGGAGGCATTTTGGTACACACTTACAGTCCCAGCAATCTGTGAAGCTGAAGCAGGAGGATCACAAGTTCTAGCCCAGCCAGGGCAACTTAATGATAGCAAAAAAGGTAAGGCTGTAGCTCACTGGGAAGGTGCTAAGTTCAATCCTCAACCACAAAACAAAAAATAAAGTACAAAAACTTACCAAGTTGTACAGTTTAAATACAGAGAGTTTATTGTGCTTCAATTATACCTTAATAAAACTGCTAATCAATAATTTGAAGGTATATAAATTTTTAAAAATCACATTTACTCCCGGAGACAAATTCTCAGTGGTTAAGAAAACTGGCTATGGAGTTGGACCTTGGATATTTCATTTACTATCCGAATGACTCTGAGGAAGTTTCTTACTTCTTTGAGTCTCATTTTCCCATTTAAAAATGGGGACTGTGAAGAATACCAAATGCAGACATGTAGACTCAAAGAAGATGATGCAAGAACACTTAGCACAGCACTAAGCATAAGTTAAACCTGAAAGAAATGGACACTGTTACTTTACTTGCAACTGTGTTATCAATATTGCCTTGGATGAAATAATACAGAATTATTAATAGATTCTTAAATAATTTTACTGATTTACACCAATCAGTTCTTTTTATTTTATCTTCTATCAATTTCTTCTTTGATTATTGCATTCTTTGCACACTGGTGCAGAATCAGCATTTTTGAAACATAAGGAGCCTACGCACTTGCCCCAGTGCCTTTGCACTTGTTCTTGCCTCTGCCAGGAATATTCCCTTCTAGATAAGCCTGTAGCTCCTTTCCTCACCTCTTCAGATCTCTGCTCACACGTTGCCTTCAGAGATTGCTCTTGATCATCCATACAAAAGCAACATTTCATCCCTCCAGATCCCTTACAACTTCCTCTGATTTAGCCTTTTGAACACCGCTTGTCACTACCTGGCACATTTGTTATTTATTAATTACTTATGATCTGTCTCATCTCACTAAAATTTCATCTGCACAAGGGCAGGGCTTATGGTAGTTTCCTTCGTTGGTATCCCCAGTGCCTGGAACAGCATCTGAAATATTTTGATTCCCCAATGACTATTTATCAAATGAAGGAATAAATCATTTGTAAAAAGTAATGTCCCTTGCTTGAAAGAAAAGCATATAAGCTAAGATAATTGCATTCCAGAGGCAGCTATATCTGACCTTGATTACTGGAGAGTAGCAAACATGAGATTTTTTTCTGGATGGAATCCGTTTAGTAGGCAAAATCAGACAATGAAGTGCTTGTGTGGAAAATCTTGACAAAATCCCTGGGAGATGAGACTGTAGAAGACCAGCAGCCTTAAGGTGTGACATCTGTCTTCCGTGCTCTGTGACGTAAGCCTCTCAAAAACCTTGACAGACTGAGGTGGCAGATACAAAGGGCTTGTTCTCTGGCTGCATTTCAAAATCATTCTGAAGAGTCTAATTCGTTTTTTTTTTTTATATAAGAAAGTATTTTTCCAAAGGCTTAAATTGTTAACAATGTTCTGGGGAATGAGGTTGTGTGTGCGGGGGTGGGGGTGTGGGGGTGGGGGAGTTTGGGAAAAAGAGAAAAGTAGACTTTTATAAACGCAATTAATTTTATATTATTAATTTGTTTGTACATAGACAAAGAACTGTCCTTTTAAATATAAATACTTTATTCTGATTTTCGTTCTACTTGAAGGGAATCCTTAAAGAGTAAAAACTGATACTAACTTCTCTTATTTTAAAAATAATGAATAACATGTTAATATTTTAGAAAATTTCATTGTAGGCAAGTGCTAAGGAAAATAACCCTAAACACTATTGGCAAGGTTGTTGAATCTTTGGATTATTTATTTGTAAATGTGAAGCTCCAGACTAAATGCTGTGATTTTCAGACATTTGCTTGGGGATGTGAATTTATGTTTCATAATGGAGACGATTTAAAAATTAGGAAGTCTCTGGTTTTCCCATCTCTGCTAAATCCATATAATCACATAAGTCACAATGGGCTGTAGGGGGAGAAAAGCTCTCTGTGCTGACAAAACACAGGTCCAGTGGGGCTGATGCAGCTGTCTGGTAAGTTCGGCACACACTGGTTAACCGTCTGGAGGCAGCGCCCAAGTGAAATATTCAGGGCAGCAGCTCCAAGCCTGTTTGATTCTAGACAGAGTCTTATGTAAAACACAAAACGAAACAGAACTGTAGAGAAGGGGCAAGGCAGTCAACCAGAACCCAGGGGTGAGAACTCAAAACAAGAGCTGGTCGGATGTTTTTCACTCTAATTTCATCTGTACATTGTTTTTTTTTTCTTTTTTTTTTTTTGCAGTGCTCATCCTAGCAACCTACTCTAGATTCAGCTCAGTCCTATCTCTTAGAAGCTCAGATAATGTTCTCAAGTAACAGACACCAAGATAGGGATGCTATAGCAGACATGTAACCTTCCTCATCTAACACAGACAGACAATTAGAATGAGGTTCTAATCTAACACTAGAATTCCAACACTAGAATGAGCCTGTCTCCATTTTCTCCACTCCCTGGCACTGCTGCTCCCCGGTAGGTTTCCATTTTCCCAGCAGCCCCTCCCTACTTTTTAATTTTCTCATTCCTTCTGATTGTCTAGACTCTTGCATTAAAAATATATAAAAATATAAGGCCAAACCACATAAAACTGAAGTGGCCTATTTCTTTGATTTTTCTCACAGAGCTCATTAGAGTGGTGTTGCGGTAAGTAGCTCTACCACCTATAGTACCATGTTCCAAGACTATCAGATTATTAATATGGAATTTTTCAAATTTTCTAAAAACTGGGGGGTTATTCTCTATGTCCTGGAGACCTCAAAACCTCAGGCAACATGCTTCAACCAACCCTGTATTCGTTTTAATATAATAAGACCAAGGGGAAGAAATCAGTAAGATCATCTATGCAGCATTTTGGAATCTGGAAGAAACTGGAAGTGTAACATGGTGCTCAATTATTTAAGTTTGTATGCAAGAAGAGTAACTAAAGGGAAGAGTCTTTCTACCTTATCCAACTGCCCATCTTGTCTCAAAGAACCCAGTGTGACCCAGATATTCTGAGACCCCTAAAACATAGCTAGGTGAGTTCTGTGTCTTTCTTGGAACTTGATAAGACCAGGGACTACTTACGTGGTATTCATTTTAAGAGAGCAAGTCAGAGACTATCAAAGTGTCGGGCTAGATGATGAGCACACAGGGGGAGCAAAAACAGATGTGGTGCCTGCTTCCTCAGAGATAGTGATCTCATGGGTAAGACTGACATCAATCAAATAATTACATGAATAAATACAAAAATATAAGCTGAGATAAATATTCTGAAGAAAAGGGACACAGCTCTAAGGATGTGACTACTATAATGGAGAATTAACAAAATCCTCCATAAAGATATTGTTTAAGCTGAGATTTGAGGAGTAAGTAGGAGTTAAGTGAGTCATCTGAAAAATTGTATGCCAAGCAGAAAGAATGGTAATCCAAGGTGCTGTGGAGGACAAGGAACAAGGCTAAGCTGTTTGGAGTGCAGAGAGCAAGGATGCGGTGACGTGTGATGGTGTAGAGTTTGCCAGGGGTATTTCTCAATGATAGTGCCCTTGGCTTTGGGGAGGGACAATTTACATGGGGGTAGAGTGCTAATTTGCAAAGGCAAGGTTACAGAAAGTTTAGTGTCCTGGATCTCTGCTTATTAAATACCCTTCTTGGTACTTATGAAAACTAAACTTCCCACACACCAGATAAGTTCTGCTGATGCAGAACCATGTGGGCCATTGAGGGATTTAGGAGTTTGTCTTAAAAGCAAAAAGGAAACAATGGGCAACAGGTTGCGTAGAGGACAAAAGTGACCCAATTTATATTCTGAAAAGATCATTCTGGCTACAGTGGAAAAATAATTGGTATCCTCAGAGATTCTCTCTGATAGGATAGTTACAAATGCAAAGGCTACCCAGAGATAAGGAGTAGAGGCAACAACTGGACAATCTCTCATGAGATTTTAATTGGAAAGTTTTTAATGCATTTGCAATAACTACTTATTGAGCACTCAATGTATGCCAGGTATGTGGTATGTCCTTGCTTTCTCTTAATATATATTTATTTTATTCTCCATAATAACCCTGAAAAGTAGGCAAGGTATCTCTATATTCCTAGTGAGTAAATGGTAAGTGCATGGCCAGAGAAGCTTAGCAATTTCCTTTGTTGTGCAGCAGAGAAATGGTTTCAGAATCTGTCGGGCCTGTTTGGTCCCACAGCACATGGTCTTAAGAACCGCAGGGCTGCACTTAGCTGCTATGTTACCTTAGCAGAGTCCAGTAACTGGAGGGCATGGGAGGAAGGGAGAAAAGTGTGACTGGAGCTCAAGAACTTTTGTTGCACAGCATTTTGAACAGCTAATAACCAGTATGGAAAATCTGGGTGCCTGGAAACACGGTGGTGGGAATTAGAGAGCAGTGAGGATGAAGGATGCTGAAGACAAACTTGTTCTCTTAAAAATTGCCATTGGCAGAATATCCTAGATCTATTTCTTTTGGGAACTGCACTACCAGTTGTGAAGAGGCCATCTGGAAATCCAAGAAAGGGACAGCAGAATCTACAGCGTCCTAAGGCAAAGATGTCGCCTTTCAACCTTGTCCGTATTGTGTATTCAAAGAAGAATAGTGCTGTCCTTTGAGACACAAGTTGGGTTTGCAGAAGCTGATCACACACCTGCGCTTCTACCAGATGTTAGAGTAAGTGGCTCATTAGAGAGCTACTTATAGGTTTCTTTTAGTCTAAGATGCAGTATGCAATGTTACAGAGGATACAGAAGTGACTGTGACATAAATGGCATCCATGGCTGTATAGTCTCATGTGGGAGAGACAAATTCAACCAAGTGCCATCAACAGAAGTACACATAAAACATCATAAGAGTGTGAAACATACATAATGACTTTCACGTGGGGAAGGGAGTTGGGGACTGGTGAAGGCTTTGTAATGAAGGAAGAATTTGGACAGGACAGGCCTTACAGAATGATCATGATTTTTCAAGTCTGAGTTCTCAACATGTGCCATTTTGAGCAACAGCATCAGAATTACTTGGGAATTTTTAAATAATTCACATCTCAAGTCCATAGACCTACAGAGTTGGGAACTGGGCTAGCGCCCAGAGCATTGCATTTTAACAAGCGCACCAGGGATTCTGGAACATGTTTGAGAATCGCTGCTTTCAGGAAAAAAAAAAAAAATAGAGAGCCCATTATAAGCCAAGAAAACACTGTGGGTAAAGTTGAAGGAGATTAGCATTATTGTGCCTCTCTAAACTGCTGAAGAACCAGGTGTGGCTAGAATGTGCAGGGAGTGGATGAGGTGACAGGGGACTACATAGGGCCACAGTGGTAATAGGCAACACAGAGGTATTCAAGGAGAAGAGAGACATGGAAACCAGGAGATTGACTAGGAGACTGTTTATTACTCCCATCTCTTAAAGTGGTTGATTCTCTCTGCCTTGGCTGAACATGAGGATACTTCATATAGAAAGAAATTTATTTAGGCAGAAGTTATAAAGGTACAGTGTGTAGGGGTTTCTTCTGGTGTTGGTATTTCTGGTAGGGTCTCAAGATGATACAGGAATGGTAAGAGATAAGGAGCTTAGGTGTGCTGGTCTCTTCTCCTCTTTATAAGGCCATTAGTAATTAAATCCCGGGCTCTACTCTGAGAACCTTATCTAATCCTAATCATTTCCTATAAGCTCAGTCTCCAAATACCATAGCCAGATTAAACTTCCACTCTCTTACCAGTATCAACATATGATTTTGGAGATTTAACTCCTGTGTATGTTGGGGGGCTGGGCAAACTATATTCATACCAGAGCAGGAGGTGGCTCTTCCACAGTTGTTCCCTCACTGCCACTGGGGTGTGGCAAAGGACGCATGGAGAAAGCCCAAATTGGGGCTCTTAGTCTTCATATAGCATGAGCCACTTCCATGGTATTTTGAGAATGACTTCAGCAACTCGGAATGAAACTTTGCCGCAAAAAATAAATAAATAAGTTGCAGTGGATCCATACGACTGAGGGGAACATTCTGGAGTCATTGCACACAAATGCTTTGACCAAGCTCATCAAAAATCTCCATGTATTCCCCAGTGTGCATCCTGAGGAACAATAGGAGAATACTCAGTTCTTGGCAACAGGGGTTTGGGGGAGCTCAAATCTGGAGCACAGGTTTCCTGGGATGCTTTCCTGAGGGGCCCTATTGGGCAAGTGCACCGCTTCCTCTGCGACTTCTAGTACTTCATTGGGCTGCTTCCACACTAGCGGAGCACGAAAAGAGGGAGGTGAACGTAGCTCAACAGCCTGAAAAATTATGATCATCTACAGTGAAAAGAAACTAGGTGAGACATACATGAAAGGAAAGTAGAGGGATGTAATAGATCATGTGATGTACTTGAATCTAGCCAGCAATGTGGCCAATTAGATTGGAATAAAGGGCGGGGTGACTCAACTGTGCAACAATTCTAACAAAAGTATCAGTACCAAATATTTATTGAACTTTTACTAAGGGGCCAAACATTATGCTTGGATTGTTATTTCCCTTGACTATCTTATTTAACCTTATGAGATAGATACTGTTGGTGTCCCTTTGTTAATAGATGAAGAAATTAAAGTTCAGAGAAGTTAGGAATTTGCCAAAGCCATACATCCGATCCGTGTAAAACTAGACCCTACACCGGCTTTGTTTGACTTCAAAATATGAGTTATTAATCACTCTACTGAAATGAGTTACTGGTAAAACTATCCCCTATTTTCAAATAGGTAGAATTTATGAGGGATGTAAGGAAGAGTACCCAGAGGCCAGGTACCAAAAGACTTTAAAGGCCTTGCTGAGAATTTGAATTTTATTCTAGAGGCACCGGAGAGCCATTTGCCACATTAGGGAATTACTATTGCCATTAGCAAATAAGATCTGATGACAAAGATTATGTGTAACATGGGTCCAAGATACGGAGAGGCAGACAGAACTGACTACAAAATTCATGGTGTCCAGTGCCAGATGAAAATGCAAGGCCTCCAAGTTATTGAGAATTTCAAGGAGGTAATAGCAGAGTGTCTATGAGACTATTAAGGAAGTGGTAAGATAGGCAGGTCGATTAGAGAATGGGTCCTTGGAGGCTGAGAATGGTAGATAAAATACTAGCAAAAGCAAAATTAGCCACAGGCTAAGATGGAAACTAATTGTCAGATCCTTTTGTCCTCTCTACATTCTGTTTCTTCCTCCCTTCCAAGTGTGTTTTATGGGATTTACCCTGGGAAGGCCCCATGGGAACAAAGGAGGGCAGTGAACTGGGTCCAGCACACTACACCTTATCACAGCTAGAATGGTTGAAATGAGTAATTAAAGATTCCCAAGTCAATGGGTCTCCTTCAATGCTCACTGACTGAGAAAGGGGACCCAATCAAAAGTAAAAAAGACCGCATGATTTTGGGGAAAAATCCAACCAGCACCCTAATGGCTAGCATGATCATCAACCTCTCTAAAAAGGGGAGAGAAAAACTGAAATTTATTCAAGAGAATCTGACTGCCCTGGGAGACAACTGTGGAGCCTCTCTTGGTTGCAATGAGACTAGGAACTTTTGTCCTGTTATCTCTTACCATAAATCCTACTTTACTCTGCCAGAAGCTTCTACAATAAATTTTGCTTTTGTGTGGTGTCGCCGTTGCCTCTTGTCCTTTTATTTCTGCAAATGGAAGGAGAGTCAGGACCTGGGGAAGAACCGAGATGTAGGCTACCACCAATGATGTGACAAGTGTGCTGGGGGAGCAGATGTATGAGGGTAGCTCTAGATACAGGGAGACAGTCAAGAAGGTATTGAGGACAGGACAGTGGGAGGGGTATAAACAAGGTCAAGAGCTTTGGTAGTGACAGAGAGGTTAAAAATAAAAGGATGAAAACTAGAGCCAACAAGATTTCATGACTGTTCCTCTCGACTTTAATTTCCTTATTTGACAACAAGTTCAAAATCAGCTCTTCATGACAAAATGGGGATGAAGAGCTACTTTGAGAGAGAAAATTTACTTTGGGAAACTACTTGGTTCTACCTTCATATTTGGTACTCACGTGAGTATGGGTTTAATTAATTCGTACTAGATACCATCATTTAAGTGACTTGGTCTCTTGTTCTTCCATGAAGTTATGTTTTGTTTCCTCCTTGTGGGAGAGAGATATATGTAAAGTTTGTTCCTGAGAGCCATAAATGGGCAATGTGAACTCTCCTCCAATGGGTTTGTTTGAATTGCAAAGTAAATCCCACTTTGGCTTGAGGTAGAGAGCACACAGCAATACATTTTCCCTCCCCCAATGCCTGAGTCTTTGTGTATCCTGAAGATCATCCCAGATACAAAGTGTGCAGCATAATAGATTCATTACACTGGTTTACTCTCTTTTCCGTATTATTAGCACTTCCTTGGCCCTGTTATCTCTAACCTGCCCCTTAGGACTCAGAGCCACTTCCGGTGTCTTTGAATGGCTCCGAATCAAATAGCCTTGCTCTCTGCTCAGATCATTTTGAGAAAGGGACAAGTTGGGCTCCTACAAATCAGAGAAGCTGCAGACTCAGTGCATCCTGGCAGATTTGCATGCTGACCAATGCTAGGGCCATTCTGTATTAAAGAAATAGAAGAAAATAGTCCATTAATTATGACCTACCCATCTGGATACTGAGAAGATTTAAAGGAAAGAATTCACCAAACAGCCATTGTCCACCCTATGACTCATTCCTTGCTTGTCTTTTCATGAAGGGTACCATTCTACTCTAAATATCAGCTTACAGGGAATGCAGGCCCTCCTCTGCAACCTAGATGAAACTAAAGCCCACCAAACATACACCTATGATTTAGTTCCTTTGGGGAGGAGAGAGGGCCAGAGTTGGGCCTATGTGACGATAAGTGTGACTTTGAGAGTGATGGGAATGGCAGTGACTCACTTCTGATGCCCTAAGGCCTGGGCCTTTGGCCTGCCACAGGCTTCAACAGCTCTTATACTTCCAAGTGAGAGAGAAAAGATTGTAAACCCTCATGAAGAGGTCACTTCCTTAGCAGTGGTGTTTTAGATAGGGAGAAGGTGGATGCGGAGACAGGAAATCTCCAGTTTGCCGCTTGTTAGTCATGTGACTTTTGACTCGCTGCTTAACTTCCCAGAGCCTCTTTATTTCCACTGCCCTAGCTCCTTTCACTACTTGTATTCTTTCCCGGTGGTCTGTGTTTAAGGTTTACTTGATTATTTTCTATTTTTTTCACCTTTTAATGTTTGGAGGCTATTGAGAGATTCAACAAGAGTTACAACCCTGGTGAGCAAAAGCAGCTTGCCCCAGTCACGTGTGTGTAATGTTTCTACTCCTGACAGCTTTTCACCATGAAGACAGACTGCTATGTTTTCCTCAGAGAATGTGAAACTCTAATTTTTAAATGATTCAGTACCGTGTTCAACTGGATGGTTGCAGGTGGTTGCTTGCCACATATTAATGATTAAACCACCTCTATAGTAGTGGTACAGTAGATTTTGTTGGATCCTGGAAATTGATCATTTATGTAGAATGTATTGATTGAGGCTTCAGTAGATTTTGTATTCATATGGCCTTGAACTTATAAAAATGATCTGATCACTAAATTCTTTCAGGAGTACAATGTACATTTGAAACCAAACAATTTGAATGCCAACAGAATGCTGAAGGATGATGTCATCATAATTTCTATCTTCCATTGTATATCTGGAAAAACTGCTCAAAGCCAAAGCCAGGACCCAAGCTGGTTCTGGCTTCTGCTTCTGCCCTTCGTGTTTGACTTCTGCTCCCTTTGTTCCACCCCATCTCTTTCTGTACTTTTATCCGTGTTTTACAGGTCCTCAATGCCAACTATTTCCTGAGGAACAGCTGAGTGCCAGATTTTGACTCAGATATATGTTATTTGACCTTCCTAGTGTCATTCAGAAAACATGATAAGATTTAGATCTCCACTTCCCAGTTTATTTTTTCTATCAGCCACACTGACACCCTTCCTGCATCTTGTACATCTCAAAATTTTCCGGCACAATTTGAAGGAAAGTGTTATTGGGGTCTAGATAGGAAGGCATCTCAATAAATACTTACTGACATGAAAAAAAAGACTCCTTTGCAGACCAGTTAAGTGAGTTCACTAGACCTGTGTTTTTCAAACTTGAGCATGCATCAGTTTTACATGGAAAAATGTTAAAACACAGATGGCAGGGTCCCAATTTTAGAGATTCTGTTTCAATAGAACTAAAGTGGGGCTTAAGAATGTGCATTTCTAACAAATTCTCAAAACGTGCTGGCGCTATGGATCCAGGGACTGCACATTGAGAGTCACTATTCCAGTCTACAAAATGGTATAATACTTGACTTCATTTCTCCCTAAGGTTGTGTGAACCATCTCTAAGTTTTGGGTGAGAATGACTTTGAAGACAGCATTTCCACTTTCTCCATCATTCTCTGAGGTAGCTTCTAAAATATCTGCTATTACCCATTTTTGTACATTGCAGTCTAGAAGAAATTTTAGGACATTTAATCCAGGCTTCTGCATCTGAACTGGGATGATGTGCTCAATTCATTCCACATACATGGCTTGTTCCTCCCACATTTTCTTCCATGTCGTCCTTGAATGATTATGGTAAGCATCTTAAGTGGGCTACTGTTAAGTAATCCTCTCATGGATTGCTCCACAGTGATTGTTCTCACTAGGTCTGTCTACTCAGGGGTATGTGGGCATAGTGCTTGACAGAGACCTTTTTATACAGCAGGTATTCAATAATTGTTAACCCATTACTTGGATCTAAAGTAGGGCCTGGGCCAGTTTTTCACTGAAAAGGTAGAGGCCTTCAAAATACATCCTACCCAATATTTCTAAATACACTATTCCGTAACTGTAGGTTGCTCATTAGAATCACCAAGGTAGCTTTTAAAAACACCAGTGCCTGGGCCCCATCGCAGACTGCCTGAGTCAGAATCCCTGGGGCTCAGGCCCAGGCGCAGGTATTGCCACAGTGCTTCAGGTGACTCTAATGTACGTTCAGGTTAAGACACACCGTTAAAACTAAAGTTCCCCTCACTCTTCTTGTCTCTTTGCCAATGTTTCTCTAACTCTGGCCTTTAATCTAAAAGAGATTTTGTGGGGCAGTGGTTCGAAACTTTTGGTGTGAATCAGAATCAACGAGATCACATAGGAGTCCCAGCTCTGAGATTTTCTTTCTGACTCAGGAGAACTGAAATGGTACCTAAGTTTCTGGATTGGTTAGTTCGTATGGATGTTGTCAATAAACTTTGAAAAATCACTGTGACTAGGGAAGGAGCACAGTTGTTATTCTGTATTCCTTAAAAGAGAGGTGTAATAGATGCCTTTAAAAAACCCCAATTCTCATGATAGTACTCAGGTGCCGAAAGGAAGAGCACAACCACAAGTCTGTCCTGTGGAGAGGTGTGCCGAAGCCACCACATATCAAAGGCCAATGAAGATGAATGGGGTGCTCAGAAGAACAAGCCCATCTTATCCTGGGTTACAGAATACGGCCAATGGCAGAGGAAGGAATTAAATGATTAGGCCGGTTACCTGATTCCATGTCTGTAGGGCTTGGGTGACTTTGCTTCCATCTCCATGTGCCCTGATTAGAACTACCCTCTGCCATTTGAAGAGGGACAGATTTATTGTTAAAGAACAGGGCAAATTAGAGATCATTGGCATCAGGAAAACAGAACAAAACAAATTAAAGCCTCCCCTAATCTGGATCCACTAACCAGAAAAAGAAATGTGTTGAGTTGTTTCTGAATATCACAGTCAGCTTTAGGTAACACTGCCCAATAGTCGCAAGTTTAATTATTCTCCACAGAGGGGAAAGAGGGGCAACTAAACAGGGATGATGAGGCTGAGAGGAAAATTGTTCACCATTCTGTTCGCTTGGAATGACTGACAGTGCAGCGCTTGCGTTTGTCATCCATCTTCTCTGCTGTACAAGATCAAAGGCAAATATAAAGGCAGTAAATGAGCCCAGGAACCCTCAGAAGCACATTTGCAGAAAAGCATCTGTGAGGAGTCAGGCGTATGTGTGTGTGTGTGTGTGTGTGTGAGAGAGAGAGAGAGAGAGAGAGAGAGAGAGAGAGAGAGCACGCAGGCCAAACACTACTAACTGTTTTAGCTATTTATTCTCCTGGATAGTCCAGAGTAGTGATGAGTTGGCACAAATGCTGGCCTAGCTGGAGCTGCTCAGACAGTAGAACTCTCTTCTTAGCCCCATACCCTGATAACTTATTACCATCTTCTCAATTTTTCTCCCTCACAATCACAACCCCCTCACCTTTGTGAGAGCGGGGGCATACTTAACCATATATTTCTCAGTGCTAAATTTTTGCTGTGTGTGATTCTGCATGAGACAGTGTGCACATGTGTGTGTAGCCATCTAAATTCAGAGTGGGCTATTTTTTTGTGGTGGTGGGAATCCAACCCAGGGTCTTCACACTGAGATATACCCATTTTAATTTTTTAATTTTGAGATAGAGTTAATGCTAAGTTGCTCAAACTTGCATTCAGCGTCAGCCTCCTAAAGTCAGACTGATGTTTGAATCTTCGCTGTGGGTCCTACTTATGCACATCTTCGAACAAATTACTTCACTACTTGAAGCTTCAGGTTTATGCTCTAAACATGGATGACCAAAAAATATGTATAGATAAAACAAAAGACTGTACAAATGTGAAATACATAGCTTGGAACATTGCAAGTACTTAAAACATGTCATTATCATCATTACTTTTACACAGGAAGACAAAGATTTCTGGGAAAGGTAGACAAGCCCATGGTGGTGATAGTATAAACCAAATGTCTGAGGCCCTGCAAGGCTACTATACTGGATCCCAAGGATAGCCTTTCCTTTGTGTGACTGCCACTCGCACTGCAGTGGAACTAAGCCTAATCTTTCACAAGATCTGAGGTGTAAGAAATTTTTGGGAAGAACAGTTTAGAGAATAAAACCTCCAAACCAAGGAATACCATAGTAGGATTTGTTTATGAGGAACCCTAAGCAGAAAGAAGGAGAGATGTTAGAAGAGGGCAACAAGCATTGAGGCTAAATCCATCACAGAGCATTAGGCATTTTGTCATCCTTCCCCATCCACACTCCTACAGAATCAGAAATCCTTGTAGTTCCCTGCGTCTACTCTGCTTTCTTTCTTCTGGTCTTCGGGAATAAGTAGCTTTGGCCTTTGCATCTTTTTCCCCCCACCAGTTTTCTATAAACACGATTTCCACATGGTGGGACATTCTTTTTCCCCATCATCCATTTGGTTAACACTCATTAACCTTCTTGGTTTTCTCACTTTTCAATGCCTTGCCTTGTTTCCATAACCCTCAGAAATTCTCATAGCATAACAAATTACCACAGTGTGTTTCAGCAGCAGATACACTAATGCCACCTGAATCCTTAAAATGTGGGCAGTCCAAAATAAGAGATATTTTAAGTACAAAAGACAGACCAGATTTTGAAGATTTATTACTAAAATGTAAAATGTTTTCTTACTAATTTTGTACATGGATGACTTTTTTCTAGTTCATACCAATTTTTTCCCATTTTATTGATATGTATAAGTGCAAAATTTAAGGTTTACAATGGAGTTGAGCATTTTGTGCACATACGTATCTGTCAAGGTGACAAGGGCTTTCCCCCTCTCCTTTTGTCCCTCCCCCCACCCATCCCTCCCTCCCTCCTGCCCCTCCATGCCCCCCTCTTTCACTTTGTTTTTCATCTTAAGTTCCATAGGAGTTGTGATCTGGGTCTCTCATATCAGAGAGACCATTCGAAGTTTCACCTTCTGCTTCTGACTCACTTCACTAAGCATGATGTTCTCAAGCTTCTTCCATTTGCCTCCAAAAGCCTCCACGCTGTTGGAATTTATTGATGCGTAGTATTCCATTGTGTATAAATGCCACATTTTGTGTATCTACTGGTCTGTTGATGAGTATTTTGGTGACTTCCATATTTTAGCTATTGTTAGTTGTGCTATGAACATGGGTATACATATATCTCTGTTATGGATTGTTTTGGCCTCTTCTGGATATATTCCCGGGAGGGGTGTCACTGGATCGAAGGGAATATTTATTTCTAGTCTTTTGAAAGCTCTCCATGGATGACATATTAAAATGATATTTTGGATATGTTGAGTCAGATAAATGTATTTAAATAATTTCACTTGTTTTCAATATTTTGATATTTAAATATTACACACAAAGGAAAGGCTATCCTTGTGGTCCAATATAGTAGCCTTGCAGGGCCGCAGACATTTGGTTTATACTATCACCACCATGGGCTTGTCTGCCTTTCCCAGAAATCTCTGTCTTCCTCTGTAAAAGAAATGGTGATAATGACATGTTTTAAGTACTTGTAATGTTTCAAGATAAGTATTTCACATTACTACAGTCTTTTATTTTATATATACATATTTTTGGTCATCCATGTTTACAGCTTAAACCTGAAGCTTCAAGTAGTGATTTGTTCAAATACGTGCATAAATTAAAATATTTCAATATTTTAATTGAAATGGATAAATGTGGCTTGCACTGTGTTTCCACTGGGTCTTGTCATTAGCCCGTCAGCCCCACAAGGGCGCCATCTTATCTGCCTTGTTCATCATGGTATTGCGTCCCATGACATACAGGACCATGTATGCCTAAGTATTCCTAAATAAGCAAATCAAGGAATTCATCCTGTATTTGAGCTTATATTGAACTCTGGTATCCTGGCTATAAGAAACATGGAATCATTTTGTATTTATTTCTCCAGTCTTCTGGGTGATTGTGCACTTAGATTACTGTATTTCGTATCTTAAACTTCATTAATTACAGGAAGTTATAAACGTGGCTAAGTGATATAATGTTATTCCACATACAAATTTATTGTCTGTAAATTCATCTTGTTTCTATTTAAAGAAGTGATGGGAAGAAGAAATAATTCTTCAGCAAAAGGAAGTTTAAAGCAGGAAGAGTGGAGAGGTCAGCTCAACCCAGTATTTGGTGGTTAAAATTATGTATATTAATTTTTTATTGCTGTGTAAAAATTACCACAAGCTTAAAGTAACATAAATTTAGATTTTACAGTTTCTGAAAGGGAAATGTTTTCACACATCAGGCTTGAATTTTCTGTTCCTTCTTGTCTTAGCTCAGCATGTCTTTGAATTTGAAATAGGTAATTGGCAATTTGTTGTTGTTGTTAATAGCCTTGGGCTGGGGACAGATCTCAGCTCATAGATGCTCTCTACAGCCTCTTGCCCTATGGTTCTCAAGGGCAGTTTATTGGATGAGCATTTGCTTTCTTCCCAGCCAGCTACAGAATGTCCTCTGATCTCTCACCAGCCACTTAAAACTCCCTACTTTTAAGGGGCTTATGCAATTTAGTCCTACCCAGACAATCATCTGTCTTAAGGCCAACTGTTTTATGACCTTAATTACATCTACAAATATCTTCATAGCTGTACCTCCATTGGTGTTGGACTAGATCCTTGGAACAAGCTTTGTATACACTGAAAACTAGGATTCTTGGAAGCGCTGTTAGTTACTTTCTCCTTGCTGTGAAAGAATACCTAATACGTGCAAATCCAGGGAGGAAAAGTTTATTTTAGCTCAGTTTCAGAAGGTCACAGTGCAGTCCTTGTGGCCAGCAACAGAGGAAGTGCACAGCAGAGGTGAAGGCGGAAGCAGCTCCTCACTGCATTACAAACAGGAAACTAAGTCCCAGAAAAAAGGACAGGAAGAAGTAGCATATACTCTTCCAGGTCCCGCCCCAATGATCATCCCCTTCCAAGCCCAGCCTAAGTGTTCCTCACTTCCAGGTTTAAACTCCTAACACCTCACATACTGGTAATACATAATCCATCACACGCCTGTAATCTATAATCTACCACTCAGTTGTTTTACACCACACACGTATAATCCATCACATGCCGTAATCTACCCCTCCGGACCACTCCTCCATCTCCTAACAGCACACAACTCCATAGATAACCCATAAAATGCAAATACATGGGTCTTTGGGGGGATATCCCAGATCCAAACCACTGTAGAAGCCCATCTTAGAATTCTGCTTACTATAGAAATTCAAGCATCTTTTTTTAAAAGACAAGTTATGAACAAAAACTGAGTCTACAGAGAAGTCATTTTAGAGTTAGAAAGGCCTATTGACGTAGTAGCCGCTGGACGTGTAGAGGTGTTCTGAACTAAGAAAACATTGGCATCAGAAACCATGATAAAGGTGGTATAAAATGACACCCTTTTTGCAGAATAGGAAATGGAGTTGTAGAGAGTGGAAGCATTCTGGGAGTGGCTACTGTAAACATCTCTTGTTCCTTCTGTAGACTCTGATCACTGTTGGAGTAGCTGGCAGATGGAATATTTGCGATCTGGTGAGATTAAAATCTTTACGACACTTTCTCCCCCTTCCCATACCTTACTTGCATTCTGAAATAAGATACAACTTAAAACATTTGGAGGTTTAGAAAAATAAACATACTTTATACATTAATATAATATTGTTGGAGCTGGAGAAATAGTAGAGCAGTTAAAGTGCTTGCCTAGCAAGTGCAAGGCCCTGAGTTCAATTCCCCAGCACCACATATAGCTGGGCATGGTGATTCATGCCTGTAATTCTGGCACTTGGTAGGCTGAGGCAGGAGGATTGCCATGAGTTCAAGGCTAGTCTGGGCTCCATAGTGAGTTCAGAACCAGTTCTGGGCTACAAAGTGAGACTCTATCTCAAAACAAACAAACAAAAAATACAGTATTGTATTCATCTTGTCCTTTATATCTAACATGAAATACACTGGCTGTTAGATCATGAATTGTGCCAAATTTCTTCTCTCTCTCTCTCTCTCTCTTTCTCTCTCTCTCTCTCTCTCTCTCTCCTTTTTTTCTTTCTGTGGTACAAGACTGAATGCAGGGTCTTCACACTGACCTACATCCCCAGCCCTTTTTAATTTTGGATTTTGATTACAGGGTCTCAGTAAGTTGCTAAATTGTCCAGGCTGAACTTTAACTTTTTATCTGCCTATCTCAGCCTCCCAGAGTGATGGGACTCTAGGCCTGCACCACTGGGCCCAGTTTCTTATTTGTTAGAGGTATAATTTTCTCAAAGGCATGGCTCTATTTCTCCTTCAGGACAACGTAGTGATAGAATCGTTTCAGAACAGACTTTCAAGGGTATAGACTGAGAAATCTTAGGAGGGTCAACAGGCTTGAGAGCTTTGCATGGAAGTAACCTTGGAGTTACAACATCCACGGTTTATCCTCCAATAGGATCTGATGAGGAACAATAAAGGAAGTGTAGCACCCTGAGGTTTCCCTAAAATATTATCTCAGTGACAGCCTTAGACCTAAAATTTAAAAACATACAGTTTGTTTCTCCAGTGCTGACATTTCATTATCAATGTGATGAGATGAGCAAGTATTATTTTTGCACAGGCAGAAAATATAAAATTGAAATCTCCGGCAATGATGGTATATGACGTTGTCAATGAATGAATTTAAAAACACAGCTGGCTCTATATTTCTCACCTCTGCATTTGGGCTGGTGTTTTATTCAGACTCTTGTCAAATCAGTTTAGCTTAATTCTTGAAGACGTTTTCTTTTAATTCGTATTTTCAGAGGTTTGGGTATTGAGAATAATTTTTCAGCTACAAAATAATCAATGCTAGGGATGCAGCTGACATCTGACTCATGACAGCAGTCATTTTTAACTTTTGGGGGATGTTGATCTGGTTGTCTGATACTTCAGGCCACTTGATGACCTTCATTCCCTACTGGTCTTTGAGGTCTTTATCCTTCTCATTGCGACTTCTACCACAGGGTCACAAGAGACTACAAAGAACTAAACAACACATAACAGATATACATGTACACCCATGTTCATAGCAGCACAACTAACAATAGCTAAAATATGGAAGGCACCAAAATACCCATCAACAGACCAATGGATACACAAACTGTGGTATTTATACACAATGGAATACTATGCATGTATAAAGTCCAACAGTGTGGAGGCTTTTACAGGCAAATGGAAGAAACTTGAGAACATCATGCTTCGCGTAGTGAGTCAGAAGCAGAAACAGAATGTTCTCTCTGATATGAGAAACCCAGATCACAACTATCTCATGGAACTTAAAACAAAAAACAGGGGTTTAGGGTATGGAGGGAGGGACAAAAGGAGAGTGGGAAAGTCCTTTTCACCTTGACAAGATATGTAGGTGCACAAAATGCTCAACATCGTTGTAAACCTTAAATTTTGTGCTTATACATATCAATAAAATGGGGGGAGATCAGTTTACTCTCTTGCTGTTAGAGGCTTTGAAGAATGGTCTGGTGGAAGCTGGTGTAAAATAATTGATTCTACTGGGTCATGAAGAATTATCTGTCATCTATTGCTTTTGTCCTATCTCATCCTTACATACAGTGGAAAACTGACTTAATAGTCCACGAATCTTTGAAATTTGCACATCTGGTGATACCCAGTTTGTCAGCCTACACAGTAAATATAATAGACAATAAAAACAAAAGAAAACAAACAGAAACAGAGCATATCAAAGACTCCAGATGATCAGTATAGGTGTTTCTATTTAATTCCTCTAGTTTAGTCAAAGCAGAAGTTTTTCTGTTGCCCAGTACTACATTAGAATTTTAATAAATTTCACCATTCATACACATGTCTGGGACTGCTTCTCTGGTTTTTCTATTTCTATTGAGAACTTGCAAAGACCTCAGATTTATTAATGTCAAATTGAACAATAATAGAAGGGCAGGCTCTCAGTCAGACGTTAGTGAATGATTCTTTCACTAGCACCACCATTTCTTTCTCTCTTGATGAACCTATGCAAATGTGGAATCTACAGGGAACAATAATCCCTGAACAGTCAAGATGATTGGATACACCTGCTCCGAAGACCAAGAGTACTGTGTGTGCTATGGCGGTGTGCATATTTCATGTGCCTAGGAAGACTGATAAGAATAAAATGATTTCCCATAAGGACACTACAGGAGAAGGGTTATGACATTAAGAGAACACTTTTCACATTCCAAATGTATGATGTCATAGTTTATTGACCTTGTGTAAGTCATTGACACATTTATGAAACTCAAAGCCTGGAAAGGTTAAGAATTTATGTCCTATTCTTGCAGGGTGTGTGGGAGGGATAAATGAAACATTGGTATGAATGACTGATAGCAAGTGCCAAGTATGTGACACTTAACAGGTGTTTTTTAAATATCTGTAGATTCTGAATGAGAGTCCTAGATGGTCAGGCTTCCAGAGGCTCAGGAGCCTGGTTACAAATATAGGCATACATTTTAGAGTAGCTACAAGTTCAAGAGTTTAATGAGTGAAGATGCTGTATCTATACTGTAAGAATTGGATGTTGTAAAGCACACTGAGATTATTCTATTTGTCCCAACTGTGTATCGTGTTTTGATAGACTAGAAGTACTTTTCTAGGACTCCCCTGAACCTGTTAGCCATTAAAGTACAGTCAGAGAGGAAAGAAATTCTGGCTGAAATGAGAAGCTGATTGTTCACATGTATACCAGGATAGATCAACAGGCCTAATTATCAAGTCCTTTAAACAGCAGATTAGAAAATTGCTCAATCATGTAAGTTTCCTGAGAGAGAGGAGTTTTGAATGATATTCTCATTGATATATATCCTCAAAGATCAGGACAATGCCTGGCACCTTGTAAGAGCTCATGATATGTGTAGAATGAGTGAACAAGTGCCCTTATTCTTCTCGTTCACCTTCACAGATGGGACATCATAACTAACAACTGTATATTCACTTATAGTGTAATTGTCTTGGAGTGGAGTGTGGAGCCTAGAAAAGATACAAGTGTAAGAGAAAGAGAATTTTGTGGTAGTTTCAAAATTACAACTACAAAAATAACTAGATTGGTAAGTCCTTCCACCTTGGCTCATGTGCAGGAAAAGAGAAAAATATGTTAATCACCAGGGGATTTACTGTCATATTTTCTGGGGACAAGATTAACTGCTATGGATTTTACAGACAGCAAGAGCAACATTTTCTACTTTTTTATAGTTTAGCATTTCTATAGTCCAATTCCAATAGAACGAAGTCGTCTTATTAAATCCGAGATTAGGGAAAGACTTCTTTTTTTCTACAACTAAGACTTACTTTAAATTTATTTCCTGTCTCTTTTCTTCTTGGATTTTTCTGAAATATGTTCTAAACCTTTCGCCCATTCGTTTCTCATAGCCATTGGCAGAACTTTCGGACCAAGATCTTGATCCTGGAACTTGCAGTCATGCTGGTCTTGAACCAGCCAACTCCTTTCAAGCAGACCTCAGAACCTTGTGAAAAGGTTCAAGGAGTTTCCTGTGAGAGATATAAGCTGTTTGGCTGCTAAGTCTCCCTGTTTCTGTAGCTTTGTGGCAGCCTCAGCTCTTCTGCTTCTTTCCTTGGGCTTGCATTGCCCTCTCACTTTTACATTTTCTCAGTTTACTTGTCTCATTTTGATCTAGAATTGTATTATAATCTACAGTTCCATGAACTTTCTGTATCTAGATTGTTTTCCTGATTTTTTTTTTTTTTTTTTTTTTTTTTTTTTTTTTTTTTTTTTTTTTTTTTTTTTTTTTTTTTTTTTTTTTTTTTTTTTTTTTTTTTTTTTTTTTTTTTTTTTTTTTTTTTTTTTTTTTTTTTTTTTTTTTTTTTTGTAACAGGGTCTTGTGTTGTTGCCCAGGCTGGTCCTGAACTCACTATGGAGCCCAGGCTGGCCTTGGACTCATGGCGGCAATCCTCCTGTCTCAGCCTCCTGACTGCTGGGATTACAGGTGTGCACCACCACGCCTGGTTTATGTAGTACCGGGGAATCAAACTTGGGTACTCAGTGCTTGACTTAGGTGTATGGATTTGACAGCTTCACTTCTAGTGATGGAAAAATCATCTAGTCTACGCTATCTTAAAAATAAATCTTACCTTCTCAGAAATACTGCTCCATGTCTCAGTGCAAGGAAAATGGACTAATTTTCCCCAAATACTGTCTGCCCTGACAAAATGATAGGTGTTTCTTTGTCTACTTATTTCCCAGCTACTTGTTTAAACATTATTTTGGGTGTGTCTGTGAGGATGTTTTAGATATAAGTACCATTTTAAGTAGTAGACTGAATAGCACATATAGTTGTCCCTAATGTGAGTGTGCCTCATCCAGTCAGTTGAAGGCCTAAATAGAACAAAAAGGCCTACTAACCCTCCTGTAGGTAAGGGGGGACTTCTCCTGCTTGACTCTGTATGGTAGGACGTTGATGTTTTCTTACCTTTGACCTCAAACGAAAACACTAACCCTTGCTGAGTCTGAAGTTTGCTAATTTTTGGGCTAGAACATACACAAGTAATTCTTTACATTTCCTAGCTTTCAGACTTAGACAGAGCTATGCCATTGGCTCTCCTGTGTTTCCACCTAGCAGGTCTTCAGATTTCTAAGCCTTCACAATCCTGTCAACTTCTTACAGTAGTATTTCTAAATTAACATTGACTAACATACCTACTCTCCACAATGGAGCCTGGCTGCTCTGTAAACAAAGTCTCAAGCAGTCTCATTATTACTAGATTTGAGAAAATAGTTCTACTTAGGATGACTCTGGAGAGCAGAACTTTTGCTTAGAATCAAGATACCAAAGTTGAAACCCCATCTCAATCATCTGTGTATTTGTGGAATGACATTGGGTAAATCAGCTCCTTGCTATAGCTGCCATTTGGTATGGGAGGTGGAATGAGCTCTCACCCTACCTATGTCACAATAGCAGTTGTAACAGAATTGAACAGAATTAGGTGCAGAATTGAATATCCAGACACTGTGAAGAAAATCCAGCCAAAGATAAGCAAAAAAAAATGCATGGAGATGATAGTATTTTGTATCTGAAACAAATTTTGGTACTTTATATATAAGTCTGCTGATGGACATAAAAACAAAGTAGCTGATTATAATAATTATAAAAACTTCAGTTTATTAAGGCTGACATACAAGGTGATTTGATAGAATGCTTGGGTACAGACACTATTAAATTATCAATTTTTCAGGGTGAGAATACAGATGTTTGGAAAGCAAGAAACATAAGTAACTGGCACTATGTCATAAATTTATTTAATATAGTTGTTGCCTTGGCATCAGTCTTTGGCCTGAAATAGGTTGTTTGTAACCTACTCTTCCCAAGTTGCCTTTAGATTAGTTAAAACTGCTCTTCCCTGTGCGGTCGTGCGCAATGTAGCCTGCTGGTTTTTGTTCTCACAGAACAAAACTTGTAGTGGTCACAAGACCACTGACTCACATTCAAACCTAAGGATAACACAGGAGTTGTGTGAAAAGATTGTCCTTCATGAGTGTTTTCTTGAAACAGAAAATACACAATGGTCACAGGAAAGCCCAAAATAAAAACACTCATGGATCTTATGGCGGGGCGGTGGGGGGGTGGGGTGTGGGGGGGTTGTTTCTTTTCAGTTTTGATACTGGGGATTGAATGCAGGGCCTCAAGCACGCCAGGCAAGTGCTCTGCCACTGAGCTACATCCTCAGCCCACCCACGGATCTTAATAAAGACATTGTCCCTTGTTTCTTTCCCCACCTACAGTTTGAGCATCGTGCCTTTTGTAGACTTCCTGTTAGCCTCCTGTTGGTGCCCAAATCTCTCAGGGGCTTCTACATAATAAACTTCCAGTAGTGCCTCACCTGAAACAAATATATCATAGTGTTTTCTCTTATATTATCTAGAATATTTAACAAATCATAACAAAATAGTTCTATAAGGAAAATCTGGAAGAACATTATTCTATGCTTCAGGGACCCTACTAAACAGTGCCCCCGCTGAACAGTGCCCTGACTAAATACAGCAAAACTGGCTGGATTGCTATGTTTCTATTATGGTTTCTATTTCATCATCTCCACCCCCTCCCCCACCGAAGTTGTTATTTTTGTTAGTAGGTGTTCACAATACACGATGACTATATTAAGCTTGAGGCACGATGCACATACATGTGGCATAGCCACCCCTCATCATCTCTCCCTTTCCGTCCTACCCCGCTCCCACCTTTTCCCACTATCTCTCTTTCCTCCCACAAATCCATCTTCCCGCTTTCTATCGTCTCTCTCATTTAAATGCTGTATTTCTCATATTAGTGAAACCAAGTGGTATCTTTTTTCATCATTGAAATGAATTTTTTAAGTTTTTACAAACTGTGGTTTGTAAGATTTTTGTTTCTGTCATGGAACCATTTCCACTAACAATCCATGAGGAATTACAATATTCAAAATAGGATAAAAAAGGAGTCACTTTAAACAGAGCAAGTGCACGGACCTACGAGATATCTTTGTGATGACAGTTTGCGGCCCTTCTGTGGTACCCAAAAAGCTGCGTGAGAGTTTCAACCATGAGATTAGATTACAGCTAATGGTTTTCTAACCCTTAGCATCTATGCTTCTATGCGCATATGTGCAGTCTTGGCTAGATTAGAAATTTCTTAAAGTCAGTGTTTGTGTATTAGAGGAAGTTTTTAAGATTACGTATTGCTTTGCACAGAGAAGGTACTACATTAAAATCTTCTCCTTGGAGGTGTTCAGTGGTCTGAGGAAGTTTTTGCCTTTATTGTAGTCCAAGGAAACAGAGACAACAGTTAACCATATTTCTCCCCATGACCTTGAGACTGAATTGTCCCTTTAGTGATCATCTCTAAGTTTTTGCTGATAGAAGTTCTAATGTGATAGTACTGGTGGATTGCTTGATGTAGAGGGTGATAATGATTCAAGGGGATTTGGAATAAAATGTGACACATAATTTGAGAAATACAGCCTATTTCCTTTAGGAGGAAAAGAATATTTGTTATGTACATATATGTGTATGGGTGTTTGCATGTATGTTTTATATCTATGTGCATGTCTATGCATGTTTTAAGTTCTTCTATATTTCATCTCTCAAAGTATAAGGGCTACAATTTACACAGGATTGATAAAAGTAAAAGATGCCTCACTCTTGAAAGCTCTTTCGTGATTACCTCAAATTCATTTTATAACAAATTACTTATCATAATGTCTCAGACTATGGGCTGATTCATTGAATTAACATAGTGACTACTGTCCATTTATTATATTAACATACTCCAGTCTTTGCACATAAATTGCAGAGGCTTGCTTTCAGGGTGAATAATCCTTAGAAAAAGCCAACAAGGGATGTTTGGAATCTCCATCTCAGGTGCTAGGCTTAGATCTTTCTAACGTTAACACTAGTACATTTTGTGAGGTTTCTGAAGTATGTACATGGCCTTTCTCTTTGTTAGCAACGTTATGAGATGTCCTTGGGTGCCAACCTGAATGATTAGTTTTGGGTAAGCTTAAAACTGGGAGAGAAACTCAAATCCATGCTCTTCATAGGCTCACTGTGACTGTCAAAAGATTATGTCAAATCGAAAGGATTAGGATATACACAGCCTATTGGGTGGAGCTTTTGGGTCTGAGTGATTGCCTTATCGGCCACCAAATGAGGGAAGAAAACCTAACGTAGATGTGGGTGGCATAGCCAATAGACCAGATCAAACTAAAAAAAAAAAAAAAAAAAAAAAAAAGGAAGAAGGTTACTATAGATTCTTCTTCTGGGAGAGTTTTGCCCACTGCCATTGTCATCTCTAGGCATTGAGATGTCCTGTCTTCCATCACAGATTAGCATCGGCCTTCAGGTCTTTGCCATTGCCTTTGCACCTGGATCTGAAGCAAAGACCCATATTGGCTGTCTTACACTCTCAGACTGGTGTTATTTTTGCTCAAGTTTGAGCAGATATTGGACTCTCCACATCCTACAGGCAGCGATTTTGGATTGTTTCTTCTTACTTTGTAAGGAATCCTGATAAATTCCCTCATCCGTCTATAATTCCTATTGATTCTCTTTCTCCGAGAACCCTAACAAATACATTCACCATATGTAAGCAAAGGCCCAGAAGGATAGTCTTTTAGTTAATGGAAAAGTTTAGGCTGAACTCAAGGTTTCTAGCTTGTATTGTGTTTTTAAAAATTCTACTGACAAAAGCTTCTTATTACTCAACTTTTAAATAGAAAGAGAGTGGGAAGGCCCTTGTCACCTTGACAAGATACATATGTGCACAAAATGCTCAACTCTATTGTAAACCTTGAATTTTGCATGTATACATATCAATAAAATGGGAAAAAATAAATTGAGACAGATTGATAGATGCCTATGTAATAGAAAATTAGGAGTCCTTCAGTGGTAATTCAAACGACAGGAAAGGTAGAAATAATTATTCATTTTTATAACAGCCTCATCCTTTAAAAAGAGCTCTTTTTTGTAGAGTAGTTTAAATTTTGATGTAATAGAAGCAGAGGGGAAATGAACGTTTATACACCATTGAGATTGTACTCAGCATACAGGCGAGTTAAGCACTTTGCATGTATCACCTTGGGTAATACACACATCCACCCTAAAAAAGTAAGCATCATTACTTGAAAATTAGAGGTCTAAGTCTCACAAAAGGAAGTGTCTTGACCAAGGTCCATGGCTAAGGGGAAACATGATGAATAAGATACCTGGTTTGAACCAACATGTATCTGGATTTACAGCCATATTTTTGTTAGTTACTGTAGCTTTCTGAATCCTGGAAACTCCCGAGGAGGATAATACCCATTAATGTTCCTACTGAAATGATTTCTTTGTGGTTTACCAATCAGCTGAGCTTCCCTAGTGGAATGTGGATACTTTTGCTCTTTGTGGGGATAATTGAAAAGGCAAGGATTACGAGGTGGGTGCAATTGTCTATTGTCTTATATTTCTCTCATTCTGCTGGTGTGTCCTGAAGGAATTTGCTTTTTCCTTTTTCAAAAAGATGTTTCACTGGGTACTTTAATCCATCACCTAAATTACTTTGGTAGTTTTTGTAAATGAAGCTTTATTACTCCTTGTTGTCAATCAATTCAAACTATTTTTTATAAGAGGAAGTACAATGAGAAGGAAAGGATATCTGTAATTTGACCAAAGAAAAATAACTACTGTTGAGGAGCTACTGTGTGCCTTGTACTGTGTTAGATGTATCTCTCTTACTTAATCCTCCCAACAGTTCTATAGAATGATGTATATCCACATTTGAAAAAAGTGGAAACTGAAGTTTGGGAAAGTTAAACAAACAATCTGATGCCATACATGTAAGGGACTGTCATGTTTGGATCTGTAATGTCCCACAAAAGTCTCATTTATTTGGGTGTTGTGGTTTATAAGTGTGCTGCGTATTATAGGTGTGTGGTGGACTATAGGTATCTATTGGATTATAGGTGTGTGATAAGTTGCCATAGCTTAAGCCACAAGGGGTGGAATACTGAGACTAGACCCAGAAGGAGCAGATCACTGGGACCTGACCTGGAAGGATATGTGTTAACTCTGCCCTTTGGCCCTGACTTGGCTCCCTGCCTGCCATGTGGTGAGCAGCGGTCCTCTGCTGGACCCTTGCTTCCATGTGTTTCCACCATTGCCAGCTACCCATGAATGGACCGAAACCTTCTGAAACTGTGAGCTAAGATGAATCTTTCCTCCCTAAGTCGTGGATGGAAGTAGTTTGTCATAGCAATGAGAAAGTAACTAAGACAGAAATTGATACTAAGAGTGGGGTGGGGTCACTGGTGTGATTTCACCCAGTGATGTGGTTTACAAGTCTCTGAAACTGATTTGTGGGAGAAGTTTGGAAAAGTTTGAAGATGCTGGCTAGAGGAACCTTAAGACGCTGTGAGCCAAGCTTGTTGGGAGATTCGGGAGAAGGCCATAATTCTCATAGAAATGAGGATTGTAAAGGCCAGACTCAAGAAATTACAGATTGGAAGGGCGACTTTATTGGCAATTGGTCTAGAAAACACGCGTGCTACATTCTGACAAAAAGCATGTCAGCACTTTGCCTTTGTTCAGAAACTTTTACTGAAATTGAGATAAAGGGCAATGACTTACTTAATATGGAGGAGGAAATTTCAACGCAGCCCAGTGTTCAGGATGTTATGTGGGTTCCATTTGTGGCTTTTAGTCTGCTCTACGCGGAAAGCAGGAGAAAAGGGCAGAAGAATACATGGTTGTCAAAGAGATTAGCATTGAAAAGAAGTCAAGTACTTGCAATCTGGATTATAAAAAAGATGTAGGGACACACGGAACAAAAATGGAGCTGGATGGATACCTTAGGAGTGGTGACAAAATGTTTTCTGCCCTCGTGGACAGTGCGTGATCATAATGTAGCTTCTGTTTAAGCCCAATACATGCTGGTGTGAATAAGTGGCTAATTGGCTCAAGTTTCACTTACATTAGTGCCACGTCAAATTACTTGTCCCCTCCTTCTTATGACATCCTCCCCTTTCCTATATAAGCTTCTGTACTTCCTGAATAAAGTGAGTTCCTGCTTGACTAAACTCCCTGTCGCATCTGAGTGTCTCTCGGGACTTGAGAAGCTGGGAAACGGGTGGACTGCGCACTCACCCCCCTCAGACCCTGTCTACGGAGAGAAGACCCCACCCCCCGACAAAAGATGCCTGGGGAACATCTCCAAAATCAGCAACACCCCATCCTTTGCAGATTCAAGGGTGGAAAGGCAAAAGACCTGGATTTTAGAAGAGTACCCCAGGGCATCCTGTAGGAAAAAAGAGAGTGTTTGCCTGAGTTCAGCCACCTGAAGTTCAGCCATCTAAGAACTCAGAGGCCTTGGCGGTGATTGTCCAAGTGGTCCAGACTATTGCTCAAGCCAGTGACAGACCTTGGTGATAGCCATGAAGTTCTGGCTTTATAGGCATTATTGTGATTTGGATCTGGAATGCTCCCCAAAAGTCGCATGTATTTAAATGTTATAGATTGTCTATGGAACCATGTGCTGTTGAGAAATTGGGGCCTAGTCTGCAGGGGTGGGTCACAGGTATGTAAATTGGATTCCAGCCATGTAAATTGGATTACAGGTGTGTAGTAGGGGCTTACCACACCTTCCACACCTGGATCCAGGAGGGGCTGATCACTGGGAGGAGACCTGGAAGGAAATATAAGCTACTTCCTGCCTTCCTTGGAGGACTAGTCTCAACTTGCCTTGATTTGGCTTCCTGTTTGTGATATCGTGAGAAGCTGCCTCCACCTCTGTCTCTGCCATGTACTTCCATTGCTGCTGGCTGCCCCTGAAAGGACTGTGACCTTCTGAAACTTTGAGCTAAAATTAGCCTTTCCTCCCCTAAATTTGTGGATGTTGGGTATTGAGTCACAGCAATGAAAAAGTAAGACAGGCATTAAGAGTGCAATAGTTGGGTCATAGAGGCTTCTACTTAGATTTCAGAAGAATGCTTTGGAGATCAGGTAGTGTGCCCCTGGGGAGGCAGTGCATGAAGTTGTGAAGGAGAAGCCAGAAGTGCATTGGAAACCCTGGATATTAGGACATCCCAGAAACATACATCATTGCCTGAGGAAAGCCACAGGCTGTGAGCAGAGCCAGCCCAAAGAAGAAAAAATGGAGATTGCAGTCAGAGGCAGTGCAGGGCCACTCTAGCCATTTGGAGATTACATTTCATCACCATTTACCCCAGGCGCTGGACACAGAGCTGTAAGCTTTAATTTTTACTCTATTGGGTTTAGAACTTGTTTTGGTATGATTACTTTCTGTCCTCTTATTTCTCCATTTTGTAATGGGAATGTTTACCCTGTGCCATTGTGTGTTGGAAGTATTTAACTTTCATTTAATTTTTGATTTTCACTGGAACTCACAATTAAGAGTTTGCCTTGAGTCTCGGAGAGACTTTGGACTTGAATATTTTAGCAGTGCTGGAACTGTTAAGAGTTTGGTAACTCTTATAGAAGGACTAAGTACATTTGGCGTAAGGAGGTAGACATGGGCTTTTAGGGAGTTGGGGGCAGAAAGTTATGGTTTAGATCTGTAATGTTCCCTAAAAGCTTCATGTATTTGGAAGTTGTATATCATGGGCATGTGGTAGATTAGAGCAATGAGGTGGATTCCAGGTGTATGGTGAATTATAGATGTGTGGTGCATTGTAGGTACGTGGCATATTACTGGGGCTTAAGTCAGAAGGGGAAGAACATTAGGACCTGTCCCAGAAGGGACAGATCACTGGGACATGAAATGGAAGGATATATACTCTGCTGTTCCTCCCTGACTTAGCTTCCTGCCTGTCATGTGATGAGCCGCTGTCCTCTGCCAGATCCTTCTTGCCGTGAGCTTTTAACATTGCAGGCTGTCCATGAAAGGACTGAGACCTTCTAAAACTGTGAGCTAAAATAAATCCTTCCTCCCTCTAGTCATGGATGTCAGTACTTTGTCACAGCAATGAGAAAGTAACTAAGACAGGGACAGAACTGAGATTTGGGCCCAGGCCTTTTTTGATTCTAAAGCCTGGTGTCTACTCCCACTATAGCACTCAGCCTTCATTAGACACACAGTTATTACTTTCCTCTAGAATTCTGATAAACTGACTAAATATGGTTTGGATCTTGAGTGTTACACAATGACACATGTGCTGAAGGGTTGTTGGCCAATCTGTGGCAGTACTGGGTGGGGGTGGAAACTTTAGGGGGTAGGGCATAGTGGGAAGTCTGATGATTGGGATTCCTACCCTTAATGTAGATATGGGGATCCTTGTCCAATTTCTCTGTTTCCTGGCTGCTATGAAGTGAGCAGTTTCCTCTACCGTGCATTCCCTGTCACATGTTGTGGCCTTGCCACAGGCTCACAGGCAACAAGGCCAAGAAACCATGGACTTAAACTTTTGAAACAGTGAACCAAAATAAACTTTTCCTCCTTTAAGTTGATTTTCTCAGGTATTTTATGATTGAAACAGAAAGCTGACTAACCAGAGTGGAAAATCTCCACGTTTTTAAGTTGTTCTCTAAATATTGGCTTCAATCCTCTGGAGGTTCTCCTACAGTAGAATTCAACCATATTCTTCAGAAAGAATATAAGCAAAACTCTCAGCTCCTTGAGACATAGAATGAAAGGGTTTCCTACTTCCTCCTGTCTGCATGTTGGTCAAAACATCTGAGTATATCTTTTGTATCTCTAGTTAAAACAGGAAAGGCATCTGAAATGATTTCTTGGTTACAAAAGTTAGTGTTTTATTGTTATTTTTGCTCACTCATTCCAAGCTTAGTATTCCCAATTCTTTCACATGCTGATTGACTAATTTTATTTTAAGTCTGTTGAAGCTTGTGTATTCTTAATTATGTTCATAATAGTATTTAAAGTATTAATATTTAGAACATTAAATGCTAAGAAATTTTAAAAATAATTTACCCAGGTACAATTCACATAAAATTAGCTATTTCAAAATGGTCAATTTAATACATAACAGTGTTACACAACCATCCCGTCTACATAGTTCTATAATATAACATTTCCATCAGCATAGAGTAAATCTCTAACCCATTAAGCTACTCTCTCCCTTGACTCCTGGAAACTATCAATCTGGATCCAGTTTCAATAAAGTTATTTGCTCTGGATATTTGTATGAACAGAACTATAAAATATGTGAACTTTTGTTTTTGTGTCTGACCTTTATCACTTAGCATGTTTTCAAGGTTCATCTATGCTGTGTGCAATACATCCCTATGATCATGTGGCTGCTGAGAGCTCTGTCCAGCACTGTGAGAGTGTCATACCATTTACTAGCCTAGGAACAGATCAACATTAAAAAATAGAAATACAGCTTCTGTATGTTGCTTTCATACCATCACAAATTCAAACCATGTAGAGTGGTATGTATACCGTTTCTGGTGGGCATTTGCGTTGTTAAAATTGTACTGCTATTGTAAATAGGGATACACACACACATACTTTCATGAGTGCCTGTTTTCAAATTTTAGGAGTATTTACCCAGTGATGAAATTGTAGGTTCATATGGCAATTCTATATTTAACTTTTTGAGGAACGGCCAAACTGCTTTCCACAGTGGCTGAGTCATTTTACACTCTTATCAACAGTGTACCAGCGTTCCAAATTCTCCACATCTTCATCAACATTTGTTATTATCTATAAAACATCTTATTGGGTATGAACACTCTCATTTTAGTTTTGGTTTTTGTTTCCTTAATGTTCAGTGTTGTTGCACATCTTTTCTTGTCCTTTTGGCTATTTGTCTGTCTTTAGAGAAATGTTCTCTGTCTATTTTCAAATTGGGTTTTTATCTTTTATTAAATTGCAAGAAAATTTAAGTATATTTTACATACTGGTCCCTTAACAGATATGTGATTTGCAAATATTTTATTGCATCTTATATACTGTGCTTTTACTTCTTGACAAAATATTTTGATTCACAAAGGGATTTAATTTTGATGAACTTATCTCATCGTGTTTTTTTCTTCTGTAACTTATATTTCTGGTATCATATTTAAGAATCTATTTTGAAATCCAAAGTCATGAAGATTCATCCCTGTGTCTTCTTATAAGAGTTCCGTAATTTAACTTTACTTTTAGGTCTTTGACCTTGTGAATTGACCCTCATGTTTTTGTACACTGTGAGATAACGGGACCCACTTCATTCTTTTTCATGTGGATACCTGGTTTTCCCATTGTCACTTGTTGAAGAGACTCTTCCTTCTCTATTAAATGTTTTCGGCACCTTTTTAAAAAAATCCACAAACATGTGGATTTATTTCATGACTCTTAACTCTATTGTACTAACCTACATGTCTATCTTTATGCCAGTACCACACTGATTTTTAATGGATATGGCTTTATAGTAGGTTTCAAAATGAGTAAATGTGAGCGCTCTACTCTTGTTCTTATTTTTATATTGTTTCGGCTACTTGGAGACTCTTGCAATTCCATTTGAATTTTGGTTTCTGTAAAAAATTGTCATTATAATTTTGGTAGATATTCCATTAAATCTGCAAATAATTTTGGGTAGCATTGACATCTTAAAATAGTAAGTTTTGTAATCCATGAACATAGAATGCATTTCTATTTATTGAGTTTATTTTTTCAGCAATGTGTTTTAGATTTCATTCTACAATTTTCACTTCTTTTGTTAATTTATTTCTAAGTATTTATTTTTTGGGGGTAGTATGCCAGGATACGTTTATAATATTCTTTTGTTTTCTTCATTGCTCAATTTTGAATGTTGATTTCATAGTTTGAAATTTCTGAGTTTGTTAGCTTTTTCTGCATCAGTTGAGCTTATGATGTGATTTTAATCCATCCTTCCCTTAATGTGATGTTTTGTATTGTTGAGTTTTCTTATATTGGACCATACTTACATTACTAGGATAAATGTCACTTGGTCATGGAGGATAGCCCTTTTAGAATGAAGTTGGCTTGAAGTTGCTAGTATTTTGATGAAGGTTTTGAATTTCATTCATATATTATACAGATCTGTAGTTTTCTAGTAATGTCTTTATCTGGCATAGATACCAGGGCAATTCAACTTTCATATGAGTTGAATTAAAGAGTATCATCTCTTCCTGTTGTGATTTAAATTTAGAGTGTCCCTCCAAGACTCATATTGAGGAATCTATTCCCAAGGCAACATTGTTCACAGGTGGGGCCTAGAGAGATGATTAGATCATGATGGTGCTGACCTCATTAACTGACGACTTCATAGCTGAGTGGGGTATTAGAAAGTGAGGCCCAGTTCAAATCAGTAGGTCACTGGGGATGTGTCTTTGAGTGGGCGTATATTATCCTTAGCCCTTTCTCCATTCTCTGTTTCTATCTCTGTCTGCTTTCTGGCTTCCATGAGATGCCCATATTTCCTGTGCCATACCTCTGCCACAATATTCTAACTCATCAGTGCCCAGAAACAATGGAGCCTCGTGGTCATGAACTGAAACTTCTAAAACCATAAGTCAAACACATCTTTCTGTCATTAAGTCAATGTTTCAGGTATTTGTTCAGAGGAACAAAAACCTGGCACACTTCCTATAATTTTTGGAATAGTTTTAGAAAACTGAGTTCAATTAGTCCTTAAATAATTTATAGACTTCATCAATAAAACCATCAGGTTCAAAACTTTTTTATTTTGAAAATTTTTCAACTTTATTTTTTATTTTCCTTATATTACTGATTCAATTTCTTTACTGATCATAAATTTATTTCTTTTTAAATCAGTTTTAATAATTTGTGTGTTTCAACTAATTTGCCCAGGTCATCCAATGTGTTGCCATACAGTTGGTTATAATAGTCTCTTAAAATATTTGTTATTTTCCATTACATTGGTAGTAATGGCCCCACTTCTCTATTTCTAATTTCAGTTATTTACATTTTCTATCACTTTTCTGTCAGTCTAGTCAAAATATTTGTCATTGTTAGTCTTATCAAAGAACCCATTTGTGATTTTATTGATTCTCTGCTTTTTGTTCTCATACTTAAATATTTTTTTCTGCAGCCTTTGAATTTACTTTGCCCTTCTATTTCTCATTTCTTAATTTGTGAAGTAAAACTATTTATTTGAAAATTTCCTTCTTTTTTAACATATAAGCTTATGGCTATAAATTTTCCTCTTAATAATGGACTTTCATGATGACAATTTCTGTCCCCTCCCATAAATGGGCCATAGTTTCTTGGTTTTTTTGGTGTCTCTTACAAATTTTTATTAAAATATGTACATTTGGATATTATAATGTAGTAATTCTTGACATCAGAACCCCCTTTCTGGGTTTTGCTGCTTCTTTATGATGAAAGTCTATAGTCATCTACTAGTTTCATCACAAGTTCAAGCTACACTTGCGCAATTTAGTGACTTAGTGAGACCCTGTCTCAAAAATTAAAAAAAAAAAAAAAAGTCTGGCTATTTAGCTCAGTGTGAAGGTCTTTGGATCAATTCACAGTGTTGCAAAACAGACAAAGGAACACTGATCTCCCTATGTTTATTCCACAGAGAAATCCTTGCTTAGACTTAGTTCTGCATTCTAGAGAGTGTTCTGAGCAATTGACTGTTAATGAGTGATGAGAAAGAGTCTACCAATTATTAAGACAATGGGAAGGTAATTCACACAATATTTCAAAGTCTGGTGACAAAATTACAACTTCGGCCGAAATGTGTCCTGATAAACGGCCTTTGCATTTACATTTAGTCATCTCCTTGATTCTTCTTCCTTGCTTCTGCCTCCTTTCTAAAATAATTATAAACATCCACTGCTGAGTGAAAGACATACTTCCTTGCTAAGCACAGTTCTGATATTATTACATTTCCACCCTTCTATTTAATTCTCCTGGCAATCTAGTTTTATTTGATGGGTCTTTTTTCTCTCATCTATCCATATCACTATCCGAGGCTCACCTGTATCTCTTACCCATTACTACTTACCACAATCCGTTGGGCTCCATTGAAAGGTTTCGCCTGCTAGTTGTACTATCTTCCTACCTACTGTGGTCACCAAAGTGGATAAAAGGAACTTATCAGATTTGCCCTATCTTTCTTACATTGGCTGCTTCCTCCAGAATCTGATTGATTTAGTTATTCAGAAATGTATTCCAATATTTATGTCAATTTTGATCTTACATTTTCCCCTCTAAGTATTTCTTTCAGCACTTCATTTTCTTGGAAGATACTCTTTTAGCCTTTCCAGTATCTTTTTGAATTAATCCATATAATTTCTTCTTCATCTTAATTCTCTCTCCCTTGGCTCATGATCCTTTATTGGTATACTTTTCTAAGTCTTGAAATTGTACTCTAAAAACATAGGTAGCTTCAATTTGCAGAAAATTTAGATTATGGACCCATCAGACAAATTAAAGTTGCAGGTGCTGCAGGTGAAATGGTAAATGAGTGTTGAGTGTACAAATGAGAAATCACACTAATTTTCTCATAATACAATTTGATCAATGATATAGTTTAAGAGGCATTATGGATAATTTTCCTTTCATTTGGGGATTATCTAAATTTGTACTCGTTTTTTCATTGGGGATTCACCACAAATATAAGAATGAAGACACTTCATAACCCCTTAGAAGCATATAAAATATGCAGTTAAAAATAAAACTACCCCATTTTCCCACTAGTTGAAACACTTAGGAAAACCATGCACATGTATTTTTCCATTATAAGAGGAGTATCGCATAAAAAACCATTATCTTTTACCAAGAGATGACCAACTCTGCACAGGATATGATTGGAATGATGTGCAGGGAATCCTCAGCAACAGATGGAGTTCTTTCTGGGTGGTAGAATTTTTTGGGAGGTTAAATTTACGTCTTTGCATTTCAATAATGTTTAATTTAAGTGGTTTAGTTAGAACGTTTTCTAACACAGATTGCACATTTCCTTGCCTCCTCAGGCAGAACATACGGGATATAAGTTCATCTTCTGTCAATGAGTCATGGTCCATGGTATGATATTCAGCTTCTCAGAGTGATGAATCCATTGATACTACTACAGGCTATAACAATTTTCCTTTGACATTAAATATTCCCAGAAAATAGAGTTGTTTTGTCATTTTTATCCAAGTTCACGTCTTCCCTCCCCCTCCTTGATCTAAGAGTTCTGGTGTCTTTGTTTTAACATTCACTATTTAGCTTTTAACTTGACATTTCTAATCTCTTCTAAGGCTGAAAACAAAGCATACTGACTTGGTTAGATTTGTGTGTAAAATGCCAGTATTTATATTCCGAAGCAAGTCCTAAAAGGCCTCACATTGAAGGAAGCACATGAGTTAAAATATGTAAACTTGATGCTCAGGTGGCCTCTTTACTAAACTACTGATTCTTAGCTATGTTGCAGGTAAGTGATGTTGTCATTTTTGTAAGGAGGGGTAGGGGAAGGTGAAGAATCACTTTTACAGTAACATTCAAGGTACTATAAAGCCAGGAGGCAGTTGACCATGTGCTTCACTGCTCTAAAATGATACTCACATTAACCCCTTTTCCGAAAGCCCAAATTTCAACCTCAGGAGGACCCTATACCGAACATTTAGGATTCTTGTAGCTTTCACCATCAGCCCCTGCAGATAGATGATGGCGATAAGGTAGGCATAACGGGGCAGGGTCCAATCCCTCTTACTTTTTTACTGTTGTTTTACATGTTTGGAAAAATATATGGGTTAGCCCATCTTCATGTTGGAACATTGCAAAGAGATGCTCTTCAGGAATTTGTTTAAAGAACAGTCCTTCAATTATTCTCTTAGGGACTAACTGTGATAGGAGTTTTCCCTCATATTTACAGTGAAAATACATGTTCATATACTTTGAACAAAGCTAGAAATTTTGTTCATTTTTTTTTTGGGGGGGGGGCATCGGTGTGGTGCTGGTGATTGAACCCAGAGCCTCCTGCATGGCGAGCTCCCTACCACTGATCCAGATCGCCAGTCCAAGCTCAATTCTATTATCTAGCCAAAAGCTGTAGAGAATGGCTATTATTGTCACGAAATGCCTAAAATCAATTGAAAGGAAAAAATGGGACAATAAAAATAACAGATTCAGGTTGAATCACATTCAGCAAGGAGCATTCTGATTTTAGCAAGTCCTGTGTCTGCCACTTAATTCAATCAATGATTTACTTAACATCAACCTCTAGACCCAAATCATTTTTATGGAAAATAAAGATAGTTCAGTGTGACCTTGGCATTCACTTGAACACAGAGTACTTTGGAAGGAAGGCACACACACGAGCAAGTTTTCCATTGTTCTATCTGCTCCTTCACTGCTACTTTAATTACAATATTTCATGGAGGAACAGATGGCCACTAATTACAGAAGCTCTCCAAACAAGAGACCCCAATGGACAGAATCTTCTTGCACTATGCCCCTAACAGATGCTCCATCTAACCAAAATTTCATTTGTGGTATCCAGGGGTATGGGGTACTTATCTTTTGAGTGAGAGATATAGAATGTAGAGAAATCCTTGAAATGAGGGTCCCTCACACACATAAATTCTTATTATCTAGTAGTTATCAACCAGTGACCCATCAATACCCAAATGTTTTATAGGTCTTCCAATTTAATGAGAACAGAGGTCTCCAATTTCTTACAGTGTTATCAAAAGAAACTAATTTGTGTTCAATGTAACTATCATCCTAAATGTTACTCTTAAAAAATCAGCTCCAGCTATTCTCTATTAGCTAGAGTCTTGATAAACTAGAACAATCCATTTATAGACTTCGAAAGATAAATTAGGGTGCAGTTAGTAGATTGCTACTAAAGATCATATGTTTAAAGAGCAAACTCATGAATACACACATCACACATGAAGAAATTCAATGATGCATGTGAGCTCCCTTGCCTGGTCCAGACAAACTTTAGGAAGAGCAACTAATCTTCAGTGAGGAGAAAGATAATAGGGAATTTATGATATTACTTGTCTGAGTACAGCTGGAAAAGGCAATGATCTGTACTCTGGTAACACACACACACACACACACACACACACACACACACACACACACACACACAAACATCTAGGTGGTCAAGGAAAGGGTTCTACTCACATGACCTAGTTTCCTTACTGAAAAATTATGATATTTATTCTATGTATCTCACGGGTTTGTGAGAAGATTTTCCTTTAGCCTCCCCCAGAAGCAGATCCTAAGACGAAGATTTAAAAGGTGAAAGTTGAAGAAAATACTGGTAGAAGAATGAGATAGGAAATAAAGTCAGGGAAGCAAGCAGGCATTTTAATTTTTGAGATTTTTTTCCTATTTTATTGATATGTATAGGTGCAAAATTTAAGGTTTACAGTGGAGTTGAGCCTTTTATGCACATATGTATCTTGTCAGGGTGTCAAGCAGGCGTTTTAGAAAGCATTATCAAACCAGCTGTCTCAGAGAATAACTGGGGCTTGAGCCTTCAGGGAACAATCCGGAGTCAGTGTGACTTCTGTTTCAGTTACCCCACCCAAGGGGGAAGGCACAGTGACTTATCCATCTTGGGTTAGGGACTGCTCTATCTTTGTTCAAGGACCATCAGTTGTTCATCATCTCCAATCTAGCACATGGGCTAACAAAGCAGGCTCTGGCATGCAGAGTAGGTGCTCAGTAAAGTAAACGCAGGTTCTGGCAGTAGAAAGTTTAGAGGGTGTGCACCGAAGTGGTAAAGGTGAAGAGGGATAAGTATGACAGCATCTGCCACCTTTGGCTCAAGGGTATAAGTGAATATATTTCGCAAGAATAAAAAGTCTTAATAATCACAAGCATTAACATTATGATTACCGGGCAATAACTATGAAATTGATGATAGCCCTATGGGTGGGAAGAAATTGAAACCATAATTTCTTTTAAATACTTACTATGTTCTAGGTACCACACTCTGTGTTTTAAGCACATTGGCTCATTTAATCTTTTTTTGTGAGCTAAATATTATTATTATCATCTCCATTTTGCAAGGAAGAAGACTGAAGCCCAGAGGGCTGATATCTTGCTAGAGGTCACACAGTTAATAGTCGGCAGAACTGAGATTTGAAACCCTGGCAACTGAACACTCCAGTCCACATTCTTAGAACCAACATAAAATAAGACCCATTATCTGTGGGACGATTTTCTAAGACAGTTATTGGATGTCTGAAACTGTGGATAGTAACGAATCCCATATTTTTCTGTATGTACATATCTATGACAGAGTATGATTTTTAAATTGGGCACTGTAACAGATGAATAACAAAAATATCAAAGTAGAATATTTATAGCCATATACTGTAAAAACATTCTATGGATGCGACCTGTCTCTGAAGATCTTAATTTCACCTTTTCACTTAAAGTGAACACTTTATAAGTTCTCTTTGGCATATCCAAATTGCTAGTATCACTATTCTCCTATTTTGGGTTCAGTATGAAGTAAACTAAGGCTTACTTGCAAACAACACTATGGTATTGAGACACTAGAGCTAGGACCTGAGATGGCTACTTAGTGACTATGAGTGGGTAAATTTATGCAATTGGAAATGCTAGGAAAACTGGTGACTCATATCTCGGGTGAGACAAGTCAAGGTGGTGACATGTTTTATCATGCCACTCAGAACAGTGAGTGGTTTTAAACTTACACATAGTTATTTTCTTTAATTTTTCATTTGACATTTTTGAACTACAATTGACCCAGTAACGACATAAAGTGAAACCTCCAATGAGGAGAAACTATTGCATTCTGCTGACATCCTTGGGAGTAAAAAGTTGACAGTTTTCCCATGGACCTTGAAGATCCTGTCTCTTTAATTTTTCATTTATGACATATTGCTTCAGTTAGTGAAGAGGATTTATGATATCATGCTGAGGTTTTGTTTGCTGACTTCTGGGCTAGTGCCTTGAAAGTGACAGGAATCTCTGATCTATTTTTCCATGGGTTATACAGCATAGAGCTCTCTAATGGGAACGAAATCAACATGTTTTATGAATGTGGCTCCCTTTTCGCTGAGTGGGCATTTATAAATAGATTCTTTCATTCTCAATGGTCTTAGGTATGATAGTTAGAAAAATGTATTTTACATGTTACTTTTTGGACAGTAGGGTAATTACTCAGAAGGAAATCAAATAAGCTAAGTTTAATTTGCAAGCCTCAATCCATCAGGAGGAGCAGCATGGAGAAGGTGGAGTGTTAAGGACGAGGAGCTAATTCTCTATATGCAGCCTGTGATGAGGTTGGCAGATGCTCACTGCAGATACGACAAGTGTGTATCTTATCTGAAAATTGTCTTCCGCAAGGACTTTGGTGTAAACCTTCTTATTCGTACCCAAAAATGACAGTGTTATGGTCAAGTTTCCTGAGCAATGTAACAGCCATTCAATACAGAATCTGAGGGCAGAGAAGAAAAATGGCACCAGGCATTTGGAGAAAGAAATTAAGTATTATATTGGACCTGGAGACGCTGATGTTACTGAGCTGTACTCACTTACTTCGAAAGGCACGAATGTTTTTCTCCTTAACTCCCTGCTTCTACCTGGTATCACATCTTCAGTTGTCTCCTGTGTACGTGTATTGTCACTCCGCAAGGTTCCCTGTGCCAAAAAGAACTTCTCACTTTTCCCCAGGTAAGTTTTTTGAGGGGGCTTCTTGGCTTCTAGTGTTGGTGACAGTTTTCTGCTCCCATGCATTGGTTTACCTCCTCAACATTACGGTCCCTCCCTTTCCTTCTCATCTCTTGGATTGGCCTCTTCAGGCCCCCATATCTGCTTTCTCTTCCTGTCTACAGACTGTCAGGACTAATCCTTCATTTTTAAGCCTGACAGTCCAGTCTCTACACAGGGGCAGATGATCATCTTTGACTGATCTTTTATTTTTTTCCAAACAGCCTTTAGCACTGTCCATAATATAACTTGGCTATGTTTCTTCACCCAAACTTCTGCTCCTTCCAGACAAGACCCCACCCGACTTGCACTCCTACCAGACCAATTCTCCCACCTCTGCCTTTCTGAGCAGCATGCTCTTGCCTCTTGAACAGTTCTTGTTTCTTATGCTTGTTTACATCTTGGTAAAAATCTGTCCACATTGCAGTTCTTCCCCAGGAAACCTTCCGACCGACTGTAATCCACTATATTTCTTCCTACCTGTATTTGCTATTTGGTTTTTCATTCCCCTCCTGTAATTATCCTTTCTTACTAATGTGTTTGAGATGCATAACGGTTACATTCAACCTTGAGAAATGGTGCTATACATATCACATCTTAATTGTTGTTGCTTCCTCTTCCTCTCTCCTCTGCACCTATTTGAGTCTGCCTCTCCCATCATAATCCTAAGGGATGCAACTTTGTCTTCTTCACTTTGGCAGACTTACTACTTCCAAGGCCCGACACTGTAGATAGTTATAAGTATTTGTCCAACGGATAAAGAAATCGCAGGCTAAATGTCTTCCTTTGGCCCCAGAGAAATTTTGGAATTTGAACATAGGAGAGAAAGTTGTATTCTCCTTGCATTACTCTTTCCAGAACACAGATTGTCATAAGCCTAGAAAGACCTACATTCACCAAGCAGCACGTAAAGTCCTCTGCCTTCCCAGCCTCTTGCCGCAGTCAGGGCGCGTCACTTTCAGTGTTTGTGCCTTGGCATGACGTGCTCCCTTTTGAGATGCCCCTTTTGACATCATCTATTGACCCTCAATTTTATTTTCTTTACCTCAGATTTTGTTTCACAGAATTGAGTAACACTGGGCAGAGAAGTAAGGCCAAAGTGTGACAATTATTAAGAAGTTTTTGGCAGTGCTTGGGATTTAACCCAGGGGTTTGGTATGCTAGGTGAAGTTTGTACCCACTGCTTTGAATATTCATGTACATATTATACTTATATAGAAATGTTTCCTTTAGGAGTCGCACCTCAAACAGATTATAAATCGATTGAGGTAAGTGCTGTGGCATATGTTTTCCCTAAGTTACTGCAGTCCCTAGCACAGTGGCAAGCCTAGACAGTGGCACCGTTAAAGTTCACTGACAACATGGATACTGTTTACTATAATGTGCCAATGTGATCATTGCATATTTTCATATAAAAGGGACTAAAATCCATGGGCTCTTTGATTTGCTCTTTTGGTGTGAACTTAGGTTTATAAATCTTAGCTTGGAAAAAAAAGGAGCTCATCTGTGGCAGAAAGCACTCTGTGGATGTTGCAGGTACTTAAGGATTTGTCAGGGAAATTCGTTGCATGTAAATTTCAAGGTCCCCTAAACCAGCAGTTACTTTTGGAAATATGTGTTAGGAGGAGAGATGCTGCTATCTTTCTCCACCTAGAATGAAAACTTACCTATTTTGATAGCAATAAAGAAGTACAGGGTCTTTTTTCTGTGAAAATACATTGTTGTTTGACAGTTTCTCTGATAAGAAGAGGCAGAAGTGCCAGAGGTAGAGGAATTGAAAAGGCAAAATGGTCTTATATACTCTTACCTCATTCTCAAAGTCCTTTCTTTAAATGATGAGAGAAGAAGTGGGGAAGAATAAGAGCTTTTTCACTTGAGAAATAATCCCATGGCTCTTTTTCTAGTAAGTCAAATAGAAATCCTGATGTCTTGTTCAGGTAAGGAAGGAGTCTGACTTAAAAGTGAAGAGTGAACTTAAAAGGATCATTACAGCTACGGTCTGAGGGTGAGATGGAGCTTTAGTTACATTGTGGTTAGTAAGCATTTCTCTGAAAGACAGCAAATTATATACTTGTATTTTCTTGAGATGCTTGTATGTACCTGACCTTGAGACACATGTGAACACATGACTTAAAATAAGATAGCACTGAAGTGCCATATTCTTTCACATCTGAACATAGTAATTAAAACAAGATAGACTAACAAAATAAAATATTCTTTATGAGACTTTAAAGTTCTGCTAATGCACAATTTTTTGTCAAAGTCTAAAGTAGTCACACCTGAGTTTAAATTGGGTCAAGACATTTACCTTGAGAACTTACTACTGCCCCCTGTTGTTCGTGTATCTGAATTGCATGAAAAGTACCGGAAGGATCTTTGAGGATTGAATTACATAAATGAAAATGTATAACGAGATTTGTCATCTATTCTGACATGTTAGTAGCTGGAATGAGACATCTGTAGATGTCATTCTCAATTATAAAAGGAGGCTTTGCCTCAAGCTGGGGAAAATCATTTAATTTCCCAAACTTCAGTTTCATCATCTATAAAAAAATATTAATAACTTCCCTTCCCTACAGAGGCGATGTGGAAGTCCTGCATAGGCAGTACTTGGTAAAGATCTTTCTATATTGCACATAGCACGTGCCTACTAGGTGTTGCCAATGTGAAACGCTGATGAGCAGGTGGAACAACATATGCTGTCATGGACTTGACGGATATTAAAAGACAGGCGCCCACTTCTTCTCATTTCCCTTATGCCAGTCCAACAGTTGGGGAAGTCTGTCTGCGCTTTCCCATCCTTGGTCCCCTCTGTAAGATATGAGGCCTTTGAGAACCTTTCCTAGCCTATAAGCTTCTCCTTCTATTTCTTCATGATTATATTAACTTCACAGTACCTGTATCTCTAGGAGGGAGGGGAATAGGTCAATATCCTTCCAGATCATAATTAATTCCGAAGAGGTGTTGGAAGTACCACCTGCCAACCTCATCATGCAGCCTCGTGCAAGTTGCTTCGTTTTGCTCTGCCCGTATTTCCCCATCTGTGGAATGGGTATAATAATATTTCCTTGCTTTAAAAGTGCAGTGTAATAGGTCTGACGATAGTTTTTCCCAAATTATTTATGTTCTTGGAATCTGTAAATATTAGCTTGTTGGCAAGAAAAGAAGTTGGTCTTTGATTTTTAGGTGTGATAAAATTCAAAGAATTTTGAGATGGGTGATTCTGCTGGACTACCCAGAGCTGATTCTATTCCATATGTGTCACTATAACATGGGAACACAAGGAGATTTGAAAACACATGGAAGAAGAACAGGTAATGTGATTACAGAAGCAGAGATTGGAATGATGCGATCTGCCAAAAGAATACTGGTAGCCACCAAAACCTTGAAGAGGCAAGAAAATATGTTTCTTTGAAGTCTCCGTAGGAAGTGTGACTCTACTAACATTTTGATTTTGGCTTAGCGATTCTGATTCCAGACTTTTGGCTGTCAGAAATATGAGAGAACACATTTTTGTTGTTTTAAGCCACTAAATTTGTGATGATTTGGTACAGAAGTCACAGGAAACTAATACAGGCAGTATGAAGATTAAAGGCCCCTGGGACTTAGAAAATAACCAATGTATGTCAATCTGAAATCCTTGTGACATATATATGAAATATTAAATGGCATATATTTTTCCCACATTTTATTGATATGTATACATGCAAAATTCAAGGTTTACAATGGAGTTGAGCATTTTGTGCACCTACGTATCTTGTCAAGGTGAAAAGGGCTTTCCCACTCTCCTTTTGTCCCTCCCCCTCCCCATCCCTCCTTCCCTCCCCTCCCTACCCTTCTGGTTCACTTTGTTTTTCACTTTAAGTTCCATGAGATAGTTGTGATCTGAGTCTCTCATGTCAGAGAGACCATTCGATGTTTCACCTTCTGCTTCTGACTCACTTCACTAAGCATGATGTTCTCTAGTTTCTTCCATTTGCCTGCAAAAGCCTCCACGCTGTTGGACTTTATTGATGCATGGTATTCCATTGTGTATAAATGCCACATTTTCTGTATCCACTGGTTTGTTGATGGGTATTTTGGTGCCTTCCGTATTTTTGCTATTGTTAGTTGTGCTGCTATGAACGTGGGTATACATAAATGCAATATATTTATAAGGAATAATCATTATAACTTGATTTTTAGCCCCCCTGTGTATTTGGCTTATAGACATTCATTTGTAGAGAGCGAAAATTTATTGCTTTGATAATGCTGAGTTGTTTAAAGTCAATGGAAACACTTAAACATTTACTATATGTGAAAGGAAATTAACTATAGAAATTATTTACAAGGGCCCTAAGATGGTGTCTTCTGCTTTAGGCTCACTTTATCCATCAGGTTTGGAAAATATAGCCTACATGGCTCCGCAAGGGCTAATATGCAAGGTCTCTAAACGCCTTAATTTTCAGAGAAGTGGTTCTCACCTTGACATGATATTTCCCTTCCCAGGAGAGTTTGCTGATATCTGGATACATAATCAGTTGTCACTAATGGGGGACGGTTTGTTGGTATCTGGTGGGTGAAGATAACAGATGCTGCTAAACATCTCACAATGCCCAGGACAGGCCCATGGCAAAGAATTATCTGCCTTAAAATGTTAAGACTGAAGAGATTTAGAAATCTTGACATAAGTGGAGAGAAAGCTAAATGCAATGTGTTAGTCAGGTTTTTCGCTCTGTGACCAAATGCCTGGGAAAATCAACCTAAAGGAAGAAAGATTTATTTTGACTCATGGTGCTAAGACCTCAGTCCATGGTGGGCTGGCTCCATTGTTCCTGGGCCTGTGGTAAGGCAGAGACATAATGACAGGAAAAAGCTGCTGACCTCACAGCAGCCAGGAAGCAGAGAGAGGGGAAAATCCAGAGAAGAGGCTACTGGAGACAATCCACAGTCTCCAAGGCCACATCTCCATCAACCATGCCCCTCAACTAGGCCCTACTTTCTGTTCCTGTCATCTCCCAATAATGCCATCAAATCATGACCTCACTAACCCACTGATGAATTTAGAGTCCTCATGGTCCAGTTGCTCCCCAAATCCCATCAGCAACCAATAATTCATCATAGTGAACCTTTTGGGAGACATTTTGGATCCCAATCATGATAGATAGTCAAACCATCCTATATTTTTTGCTTTATATATTATGGCTTAGAAAAGAGAATGGCAGGGTGTGTTGAAGGCCATGAGACTTGGTGGGACAATGATCGCAGGTTACTTCTGTAGATGGCCTTATTGGACTGTTGCCACTGTCAAGAAAACTTGCAAAGATATTTCCAGGGCTATTACTGCAATGAGTGGTTCTTCAAGGAACAGGAGCAGAGCCTGAGCCTGATGCTTCCTTCTACAACAGGGCTTAGGTCAGTACCTTAATTCCTGACACCCTGCAGGTTGCCATGCTCTCAAAGTCACCAGGGCCCCCAGTGTATTATTTAAAAATCAGAGTGTTTGTTTACATGCCTAGACAGAATGGGTATGTCATTTCTCTTGTACGGCAGTAAAAAGTTAGAGCTTATATAAGCCAGGTAGATGTGAGACCAAGGTGACTCTGCTTTATGTATCATCTTAACATAGAACTGCAAATCACTGGGACCTACTTCAAGAACCCAAGTAAGCCAGGACCGTGCTGTGTAGAAGGGGGAAACAAATGATGAAATTCAGGGAAATAACATAAACAATGAGAACTGTGTAGAACTTTGGCATTTCTGCCACCTGGAATCTAGCTCTGTTCTGGATAGTCTGTAGAGGAAACGTTGAGGAGGATCAAGCTGAGTGGGCATTCGTGGTGATTCCCCTTCTTTCACTTGTGGCTTCTCTATCTTGACCAGAGAGAACTTATATTATCATTGTTGCATTTTCCCTTGCTCTTTGAGAGTACAAAACCAGTGTATGACAGAAATTTCCTTGGCCATTCAACCTATTTTGACAAGAAATCCACTACACAATATTAGCTTTGTGAAGGCTGGGACCTTTGTCCTATATCCCTATTGAATCTTTGACACTCTTTCATGCACAGAAGATGATTAAAATATTTGGTGGATACAAGGACAAATGAACTCTCCAGGCCTTTTAAATTCTTTAACTTAGGCCCATATTCTCTGATTTGTGTCTTCACTGGAGACACAGATGGATATATGTAAGCTGACATATCCACCTACAAATATCCATCAACAGTTCCCTTGAAAATTGTTTTCCAGCTTTACCACATATCATAATCATGCAGACGACTTGACAAAACAGTTAGTTCTTCACACTTCTAGTTTCTGATTTAGCTGGTCTCAGGTAGGGCCTGAAAATTTCCATTTCTGAGACGTTCCCAGGTGATAATCAAATATTTTAAAGTTTCCAGAAGGAACATACTTTAAGAACCACTACCCAAGCTTTGTGCTGTCATTAATGTAGTCATCATGATTTGGTTACAGCTATAAACACAGTGACACAGATTACTTTTTCTGCTGGAGAAGAAATATAATGGAAAAATAAATGTTCAGCCTGAGGAATATTTTTTGAAATGCTAACTAAGACAAAAGTGAGTTTTTTCTCTTTTCCCCCAACAGATAAATTAAAAAAAAAAAAAAAAAAGACTATTCCATATTAGTAAGACACTAGGCATTTTATACAGTACTTGCAGGGAGTCTAATTTGGTGCTGCCTTCCTCTCACTGGCTATATTTTCTCATTTTTCAGATCTCAGCTTCCTTAGAGAGACCTTTCCTGATTGTTTAATCTAAAGAAATATTGTTATATTCATAGAATTTGATATTTATAAATTTGTATAATTATACATTAGTGTGTTTGCTTTTTACTGCCTGCTCTTCTACTAAATTCTCAACAGTGGGAAGGTTATGTCCGTGTCTATTTCGTTCATTTTTCTAGCTTTAGCACCCAGAGCTATGTCTAGCACCTGGTGTGCATACCTCAGCTCCTCGGTTAAGCTGTTCCTACAGTGCTATTTGTAGTTGGGAAAAGCTGTACTTAATTTAAATGGCCAGCAATAGATGTTTGGTTAAAAATGCATTACCTCTGAATCAATAGAGTGGTTCTGCAGTGCCAAATGCCTTTGAACAGAAAAGTAACTATTAATATAGAGTCAGGACACACCATATGGAGAGGAATAAGTAAAAGCAGTTTCCTAACCAGTATCTGGTGTCATTTCTGGCAAAAATACGAGATCTTTCATTGACTCTTATGTTGCCATTATTTTAAGGCATACCCTCAGGTTGATAAACCTAACCACATTTGTGAGGAGAAAGCTACCAACATTAAATGTGAACATTAGCTGAAAAAATAGCACATTTTCAGTAACACTAGAATACAAAATAAGATGGACCATGGAATCTCGCATGCATAACAAAGGTCCTGGAACATTATGTGCTGCAGTATCAACAGTAGTTATTTTTGTATAGGAAGTTATGGGTATTTATTGGGATTTGAATTTTTTCTTCTATTTGCTTATTTGCAGCTTTTGACTTTTTCTATAGCAAGCATGGTTAACTTCTGGGATTGGAAAAGCAAAAAGAAAGAAAAGGAAAGAAAGAAAGAAAGAAAGCCATCAAAAAATGCTCTGGGTTTTCCTCCTGTGCAGCCTATTAGGCAACAAAGCCCATCCTTACTCTTGATTCCTGTTTCTAACAGCAGAATCCTTGTGCTAGGTGTCTAGTAAGTTGGGTCATCAGAGAACTGAGTGAATCTGTTTTCACCCCTGGTACACTAAAAGAAGCACTGAAATTGGAGCGTTGAGACTTGCGTGTGAGCCACGCCTCTGCTACAAAACCTTGGAAGCAATGTGTGATCATCTAGTTTTGCATCACTAAGATGGGGAGGATCGTAATGACCACGGTTATTTGGAAATGAGACGGTTTAGCTATTTTAAATTCATTGTCGCATGTGGATTGTTATTATTATAGTTACATTTCATCTTGCCCCAGTGCTACCAAACACTAAGAGACTGTCTTCTCTCAAAGGCATCCTGGACTGTCTTTTTCTTGATTAATTTGAGGGGGAATAATAGCAATGTGTCTTTTGCAATAAGAGATGGGTAAAAGGCGACACCTTCTTCTACTGATCTTCCTCCAAGATTCATCTGGAAGTATCACTGACTACAGTGCTTGCTAGTGCAGAAACTGAGGGATAAAGCACATGTTATGGGCTTCAATGTATATCTTAATGTACACATTTGCCGTATTTTGGGCCAAAGTACAAGTGTATACAAAGGCTACATGGATACCAGACTTAGTTAAGCAATTCAAATTCTTCTGGATAATTTGAGGTGATGTGGGCAGAACTGTAGGAAAGTTTCACAGGCAGGTATCTTTGACAGATAAGAAAATCCACTACATACTTTTCAACCTTCTCAGATACGCAGTGTATAGTAGAATATTAAACACTGTGACTGTCAAGTCTTTAATATCTCAAGGCTATGATCACCTTGCAATAAAGTTACCTGCGTTAGCTTTGTCTCTTCCAGCATTTTCAAGACTGACTCGACTTAACCTCACCTTTGTGGAGGAATACATCTCACATGCCTGGTAATGCTGCCTTGGGTGCTTATCCCAGAGACGAACTCCTTCATGGTGTAAAAGACAGCGCAGGATGGGGTGGATCTAAGTGGTGAGATCGACTGCCTACTGTGCAAAAAGCCCTGGGTTCAGTTCCCTAGCACTACATGAAAATTAGCCAGGTGTGGTGGCACACACCTGTGATCCCAGCGCTTGGAATACTGAGGAGGATTGTTGTGAGTTCAGGACCAGCCTGGACATTCGAGTAAGATCCCGTCTCAAAATAAACCAACCAACAAACAGAAAACCACAATGTAATGATCAATTCTTCAGTTCCAGCTTTCATACATGGTTTGATAAAATCAAAACTATAAAGTAGGTTTGATAAAGTTAAGAATTTGATCAAAAACTACAATGAATGTTTGAATTTAAAAAGGGGGTTGGTGACTGTGGGCATAGCTCTGTAATTATGGAACACTTAGCTCTATAATTGCCTAGGAAGCTTGAGGCCCTTTGTTTGATCTCCCGACACCACATACTAGCTGTGTATGGTGGTGCATGCCTATAATTACAGCACTCAGGAGGCTGAGGCAGGAGAATAACTAAGAGTCCTAGCCAGTCCTGGGATAGTGAGTTGAAGACCAGCCTGGTCTACACAGTAAAACCTTGCTTCATTTTTTTTCTTAAGTTACAGTAAAATACACATTGCCACGAGTCCCCCTCAAAATATTCCCCCTTGGGGCTTGAGGAAAGGCACGAAAGTAAAAGCAGTTCCCTGGCAAGCATAAGCCTCTGAGTTTGATGTCCTGGCACCACATAAAGCTGGATGTGGGTGTGGTGGCGCATTCCTGTAATCCCAGCACTCAGGTGACTGAATTTCTCATATAAGTGGAACTATGTAGTACTTTAAGTTTTGTGTCTGATTTACTTCACTAAGCGATTTTCCTACAAATGAGTCGAATTTATCCTTCTTGATGGCAGACTAATACTTCATTTTGTATTCATCTATTGATGAATGTATAGGCTATTTCTGAAATTTAGCCATTATGATTTGTGCTGCTGTCAATGCAGGTATGCACATGTCACAGTTTTATGAAGATTTTAGCTCTTTTGGAAAGCGAGCCAGAAGAGGCATAGATGAATTAAATGAAATTTCTATTTTCAATTTCTGAGGAATTTTTCACACTGATTTCTGTACTGGTTTCGCTAGTTTGCAGTCCCATCAACAATGTAGAGGGATTCCTTTCCCACAAAAAAAATTTTTTTTTTGAGTTCTACATGACAACTATTCTTAGTGGAGTAAGACAGAATCTCACTGTTGTTCTGATTTTCATTTCTCTGAAGGTATTTTATATGGTAAAAAGGAGAATGCCATATGTTAAGGCTCAGAGATTATTTTTCAAGGACAGCACAGGGACCACCATGTAAAAATTCCTGAATGAGTCAAAAGTATGTATAGGTTAACTGACTTGAATGCAATCCTACGGTTAGTGACAGGACCCGGGTATGCTGCGCCCTCTACTTGCTGTTCCTAACACATACACGCCACATACATATTCATCTTTTCTCTTTCTCTGTTTTGAAGGGCTGATTCCAGGGGAATATATAGTGTACATCCCTTGCTGGCTGGTTTCTCTTTAGGCATAGCCAATTGGAGGATTCTGCAGAAGATCAACTGGTGGGAAGAGGGCTCCAGATGTTTGTTTGGCATTCTCTCTGTTTGGTGGCCTTTACCTGTGCCAGGACTTCAGCTTCTGTCATATAGGTTCCACTTGACTATTCGAATTCTCACTATTTCCTCCTCTTACTCCTTCATCTCTAAGGCTGAAAATGGAGCTCTGCTGTGGCTAGTCTTTGGGTGCCTTATCTCACCTTTTCCCATTCTCTTTCTTAGAATTTGCTTGGCTAACTGGGGTGAATTCTGGTTCCTGCTGAGACTTTGATGGACATAGTCCATCTTTCAATTCAATACTCAGTGCATTTCTTCTGCACTCTTCCTCAATAATATGGAATTAGGGGTGTCTTCCAAGCAACATTCATCTCTTCAAAAGTTAAGAGAAATGGACACAAAAACCCAACACTCATGGAAACAACAACAACAACAACAACAACAAAGTTCTTGCTGCATTGCTTGATTTGATCTTGGAGTAAAGTTTGTCATGTAACTTCTTAAATGTAGTAAAATACATATAATAAATAATTTGCAATTAACCTTTTTTAGATACACTTCAGTGAGATTAAGTACATGCATGTTGTTGTACACAATATTGACAATTCTGTTCGTTTTCCAAATTTAAACTATACTCGTTAAGAAATTTTTGTTTCCCCTTCCCTGAAGGCCTGATAACCACCACTCTTTTTTCTATTCCTCTGGATGTAGCTGCTTCAGTTATGTCTTGCAAGTAGAGCAATTCAATATTTGCCTTTTGTGGACTGGCTTATATCATTTAGCATAATTTACTCAAGGTTCATCCATGTTGTACTGTGTTAAAGATTGCTTCTTAGGCTGAATAATATTCATATACATATAATATTTTCTTTATCTAGTTATCCACCAATAGATAGCTTCTACCTTTTGTCTATTGGAGATAGCGCTGTTTTGAACAAGAATAAACAGTTGTCTTTTTGAGACCCTGCTTTCAAGTCGTTTGAGTGTGTGCCTGGAAGTACAATTGTTGGTAATTCTATTTTTAATCTTTTGAGGAACTACCACACTGTTTTTCATAGTGGCTACATGCTATAGTTTAGATCATTGTTGTCCAACATTGATGTTTAAAGCCTCAGTCCCCTAGTGTAGGACAACTTGGAGGTGGTGGAACTCTTAAGATGTAGGGCCTTGTCAAATCCTTGTAGGGAATGTGGGTATGTTCTCAAAGGGGCTTATGGGACATTGGACTCTTCTTCTTCTTTGTGTTTCCTGGCACCCCGTGTAGGTAGTTTGCTACACTCTCCTGCCATGATCTTGTACTCTCAGCAGAGATCCAATGTAATGGAACCACACATTGTTGTACTAAAACTTTCAAAATCATGAGCCAAATAACCCTTTTCTCTTTACAAATGAGTCACCTCAGGTAGACCGTTACAGTAATAGAAAGCTGAATAATATAGTGCATCACTTTATATATATACCCAATAACACACAAAGTTCTAATGTTTCCACATCCCTACCAATATTATTTTGTTTAATTTTTAAAATTAGACATCTTAATAGTGTTAGGTCATACATTATGGATTTTATTCACATTTCCTCAATGATTAGTGATGTCAAGCACTTTTTCATATTTTTGGGTTATGCTTTCTTTCTAGATCGAAGAAAGAACAAAGAGCCAATAAAGAGTTTCATAATTTGAAAGTCAGTACTAGAGTAAAAAAAAAACAGATTTTGCTAAATAAAACCTATAGGAGACCATGGTTTTAGATAAGCTCCCCGCACTGTGCCACAATAGACCAGACAAAAAGTTAAATGAAGTAAGAAATACTAAAGTTCCATGTCGTCAAACTGAAATTGACCTGTTATCTGGCCTTCCAAGAAATCATAAGAGAGAGATGAAAATCCAATGTTCTAAACAGGGCCATTTTCAATTAGCATGATAATGAAGTTTCCTCTTCATTAATCCTTGTAAAAAGTAACTGGAAGCCAGTAATCTGACGTTAACCAATCCATTATTTTCCTATTGTTCTGTCTCCCAGCCTATCTTACAAGGAAAATGACTTTGAAATGACCAATATGCCCCTTAATTTTCTGTTCGTGCTTTCTTTCTATCCCCTCTACGCCTACAATACCAACGTCTCCTGCTCAGCTGATTGGAACACTTTGACGAGTTTGAGGAGCAAAGATGAGACTGGCAAAGCCTTGGAGAGTATGCCGAGAGCTTGGTAGACATGGCAGCAGAGTGATAAGGAAAGGAGACGGGCTCAGATAATCTGAATTTGTTATTTTTAAGTAATGTATCTTGTATTCTTGGAGTTTCAATTTCATCCATAAAAATGGTGATAGTGGGACCTGTACTTTACGTTTGCAGTGAGGACTTTTAATGAAATTCTGCAGGACAGTAGACATGGCACGAGGTATTTGACTTTCTATACAGGAGTGTACCTAGTCCATTTAATAAAACTGTTCCCAAATAACGTATCATCTCACATTACCATGTTGGCCCACGCGCATCTAATTTATATGTATCTAATTTTTTTTACTGTTTATAATGTTACATAAATTTTAATAAAAGAAACCTGGCCAGATTGCTGTTTGTAACACTCTGTGAGTCATAGTTTAGGTGGATATATTCACTGAAATAATATTACAATCTCCATATTCTTCAAAGACAATATTTTTCCTTTATTCACTGGGATATTCAACTAATTTACCACAGATTAAATTTGACTACAATAAGAAGAGATTACAACTGTTTAAAGTAATGTGACATCAGGAAACTAACAGAATAGGACAGAGGAATATAGGCAATACTTCCTGGGGACAATGCATCCTTGAACTGGGCCTTGTAAACAGTGGCGCTGATTTGTAGCAGAGGGGAACTGTCAAGAGAGGGAAATGTCATAGGCTAAAAAACGATAAAAGGGAGGTGTCTTAGTCATTTTCATGTTGTGGAACACAGTGGCCAATGCCTACAAGCTAAGGGCAGAAAGGTTGGTTTTAGCTCACAGTTTCAGAAGGTCTCAGTCCATTCTTGGGCTACTGGCAACAGTGGAAGCATATAAACATATATTGGAGGACCTAGCCAAAGAGAAGCTACTCATAGCATTGCAAGATGAAGGATCAGGGTTTGGGGAGAAGCTGGATTGGAGTATATCTTTTCCAGCCACACCCTTTGTGATCTACTACATCCCCAATAATCCTCCCACATTATACAGGCTCCACCTCCAAACAGCACAATAAATTTATGAATAATTGTCACCATACCTTTGTGTTGCTGTGACTCAATATCCAACATACACAAGTTAGATGAGGAAAAGTTTATTTTAGCTCACAGTTTCAGAAGGTCGCAGTCCATTTGTGGGTGGCCAGCAACAGCGGAAGCATGTGCTAGAAGCAGAGGTGGAGGCAGCTCCTCACAGCATTATAAACAGAAATCCAAATCCAGAAGGAAGGGAGGGAGTAGGATATACTCATCCAGGTCCTGTCTCAGTGATCCATCCCTTCCAGGTCTAACCTCAGTGTTGTACCCCTTCTGGGTTTAAGTCCTTTCCAGATTGCATGCAGAATAATGTGCCACAGAAATGTAATCTACAGTAGGCCCCTAATCCATCACATGCCTGTAATTTATAATCTACCACTTGCTTGTCTTACACCACATACCCACAGTCCACCACATGCCCATAATTCACCCCTCCTTGCCAGGACCCCATCTGCTAACAGCACATGGTTCCATAGATAATACATAATGTTCAAATACATGAGACTTTTTGGGGAACATTCCAGATCCAAACCACAATAATAATCTACAACCTTCAAATGCATAAGGTTGGGGGCCATTCTAAATCCAAACCATAAAAAGAGGAATTATGTTGTGGTTGAAGGCCCACCCAAACATCTTAAAACACCAAGATCAGGTGGTCGAGGTAAGAGTACTGAAGGTTGGACAGAGGTGTTAGCATTTAACTGAATAGGAGCTAACTCCACGTTAAATCCCTTATTTCAACATTGCACAGGAGCTCCTTTCTCTGAAACTATCTATGATTATAGTCATAGTATACATGGTGGTGCCTGACTCTGGCTTAAAAATATAAACACTGGAGAGTCAGTACTTTGGTTCAAGGGGCAAGTATGAGAAATATGGGCACAAGAATACAATATAGGCAGAAAAGGGAGATGAGGACTATGACCAGAACTAGGGATCGGAGCCCAGACATGTACTTATCTCCAAAATGGACAAACATAGCTACTACCCTTTTTATCCCATTTCTTGTATTGTCATTTATTCTTGGAATGCACTTTTTCTCCATCTACTTAAAAATCATGTCCATTATTCAAGGCCCACCTCAGATAAGGCTGCCTCTGAGAAGCTTTTTCTGGACCACTGCTCCCTCCTAACTGCTGTAATCTTTTCTGGCTTACTATTGTACAGGGCATGAAGAGATTGCAGCAGGAGAGCTCAGAGGGGAGGTAGAAGGACTAAATCAGACTTGGTTCGTGATCATGTTGGAGGGATCCTAAAGGCAGCATGGATATTCTAGAACAAAGAGAGGCACATGGTGTTATCAATACACCTTCATTTACTCTCTCCAAATTAAAATGCTCTTCAGTTTGTGCGTTTGATTATGTGAAATTAAAAACCCTATCATCTAGTTTTAACTCACCTAATCTTCACAAATGGACAGGCAGTTTTTAAAATTATGTCCTGTTAAATAAATTAGGGATTAAGGAGAAACTTAGTATGAGCATAAGAGAACAAAATGGTAGAGCTAGTGTCATATTGCTTCTCAAAGTTTCTCCTCCTAAAGTTAGCTATTTGTCAGCCACATTATCAAGTCAAAACAGCAACAATCTAAATAAGAAACTGACATCATGGATCAAAGAGTCGCTGAAGGTTTTTGTGTGATTCCATTTTTTGAGATTTTGATAGTCATTAATATCACAAATTGAGATTATTGAACTTTAGAATCAGGACTTTAGATGGCTATATCACAAAGGATTAAACTAATATTTGGCAATGAAGTTTATTAAATCACAGTGTCTATGGACATTATTTTAATGTTAACTTTTAGCAAAAGCAAAAATTAATTTTAAGATAGTTAATATGGCCATACATTTTTGAACATACAATTAAATTAATTTTTGTTGTATACTTTTATGTTTATGTTTTATAATGTATACAAAGCTTAGTTATAAACATATGTGTTTATATAAACATATATATATATATATATATATATATATATGGACATATTGGGAATGTAAGGATCAGCTTTTTTTCCACTATTGATAAATTCACAAATTAAGAAAATTTAGCAGGGCTTGGTAGCACAGACTATAATCCCAATTCCCAGCACTCTGAGAGGCTTAGGCAGGAAGATTGCAAGTTCAAGCCCAACCTGGGCAGTTTAGCATCTTAGCCCTTGACTCAAAGTCAAAAATTAATATGGACTGAAGATATATCAGTAGCTTACTGTGAAGGCCCAGGGCTCAATCCCTAGCACTATCAAAACAACAACAACAAAAACCCAAACAAACAAAAAAAGGAAACTAAGAAAACTTGAAAACTATTCCATCAAACAATAGTTTATTTGTAGGAAGGAGGAAGGGGAAATGAGTCACTATTGAAAACAGATACAGATGAGGGAACTATCCAACTGTGCTTACTCTAGCAGTGGGGGAGGCATCAAAGATTTTTGGGGTCTCAACCAGAGATAAATAGGGAGTTGTGGAGAATCTTTTGAGAGGAGGAAGCCACGGATATGGGGCTGCTATTAGTTCATATCATCCCTTTGTACAGAGCAAGAAAAGGCCCGTGTCACACATCACATTTCTCTGGCAGATGCAGCCCCACATCAAGGAATATTAACTTGGCAAGTCTATTCGTTGTTCCAGGTGGAGCCCCCATTCGATTCTATCCATGGACACTGTCCCTGCAGCGTATGACAGGCACAACTGCATACAGTGGCCCTGCACTAGAATATTAAGTGGGTGGTGGAGTCGACTTTGAATCCTCCTCAAGTGAATCTGTTGATTGGCCAGGACTGCAAATTACTGGCATGTATAATACTATGTTCACATTTTATTCTATTAACTACATAAAATTTTGAAGGAAAATGAATATTTAAAACTGCTCTGTAATTCTGACATCTCGCTAAATCAAATTTGCTTTTCTACCAATAAGTTTGAAATGCGGAATGTCTACAACCGGTTATCCAACCGTCACCCCTGGTTAATCACTTTCTCCTTACTCTCGTTCCCCTCGATTATACAATGAAAGGGGAAGTGAATGTGAAGTTGATGCAATGCATGTGTGCACAAATTCCTTAGATTTAATGTAACTATTGTATATCACAAATACATACTAATAAAAATAATAACTCTTGGGAAAAAAGAGTTAAAATATATGATCCAGAAGGTTCTTTCCAATCACAGCACTGTATGTTCTATGTGTTTTGCTGCTTAGCAATGTATGAGAATCCTATGCCAGGCAGCCTGTGCAGCTACGTCTTATTGGCTAGTTAGAGCTCATTTTCCTGAGGAAGTTGAAGGCATCTGTTCACTGAAACTCTGTTTTAAGAGAGGGGCCATTTTTATCATTAATTACACTGTCTTCCCCTTGCCAATGTCTAGCAAGCCATATCTAAAGTGGGAGCATCTTAGGCAGCAGTATTGCCAACGGAAGAGTGGAAGCTTCAACTGTCCAATTATCCTTCATATGAATATATGCTTAAACAAATGCCATATTTACTCTTGTATCTTGGACATTATATAAAAAGTTTCCTTTCTTGGCTATTACTGTGGATAGCTGTGAAACAGAAGGTCTCTCTTCAGTAATTTGAAGGCTTGATTAGAACAGCTGAAGATCTGTGAATGGTGAAGGTGAATTGTTTCACCTCCAGTCATGAAGATCATTAGATCTCCTTTCCATGATCTGATTAAATATGCAAAGAGCTCCTGCTTTAGCTGACAAGAATTAAAGCCTAATTGGAAAGCAAAACATAGTGAGATAAACAGTGTTCTCCAAATTAGGGTCGAAGAGGGAAAAGTGGGCTGATAAACAAGTGTCTTAGTTACGTTTTCATGGCTGGGACACAGTACTCAACTTAACACACAACTTAAGAGAGAAAAGGTTTATTTTAGCTCAGTTTCAGAAGGTCTCCGTCCACTCATGGGCAGTCAGCAATAGTGGAAGGGGTTGGTGGAGGTCTAGCCGGAGGGAAGCTATTTGCAGCTTGGCAGGACAGGTAGCTAAGAGCAAGGAAGGGAGGAGGTAGCACATATCTTCCTCGGTCAAGCCCCAGTGATCCACCCTTCCTGGTGCAGACCTGGAAGATCTGCTCCTTCTGACCAGGCCTCATCTCTTACAGCACAAGAAATAAATGGATTAACCCCCATGATCGAATCATCTCCCAAACCTGAGGCTTTTGGGTACATTCCAGATCTAAACCTAACAACAAGTAAATTGATTAAGTGTCATCTGTTCACCAATGAATGATTTAATAAGATTTATAATCAATTAACTAATTTTGTGGCCTTGTAAGAATTAGTTCCCTTTCCTAAGCCTCATCGTCCAAAGGTATAAAACCGAAGAAATATATGGAACACAATAAGCAAAATATTTTTTGGTTATCTTTTGTCATTATTTTTGAGATAAAAATATGAACCTCTCTTGGATAGTTCAGATTTTGTGTAGTTCAGGCTGATTTCTAGTTGCTTTACTTTAAAAAAGAAAGCATGTGCTAAGATTTTCTACAGTTTTTCTTAGTTTCGTATTCCTATGTGCTTTGTGCCTAATCTCCCTGGCAGAAACGTTTCTATTTTAACCAATTCAATTTCCCAGCTACAATTGACATCTATTTCTTATCTATAACTAAGTTGCTCATAATTGAGATCTCACAAATTTGATCAACCTTTCAAGTTGCCTTCAAGAAGCTGTGAATTGATTAAACCGGTGGTTATTAAGTGAGTTTCCTAGTGGATAAAGGAATCACTAAGGGAGTAAGTCAAATTTAAATTCCTGGATCCCACTACTTCAGATTCAGATTCAGTGGGCTTGAGTAAGGACTAGGAATCTAATGTTTAACACGCTTCTGAAGTGACTCAGTTTCAGGTGGCCAACGGTCCACTGTTGGGGAAGTATTTCATTTAAGCGGCAGTAATAGAGTCCCTCCTGTGTCAGTCCCTGACTGCCATCTCTCTTGGCCCTGGCCTATCTTGCTTCTGCTTTCTGTGCAAAGTCCTTGTGAGAGGAGGGGCAGCGGTCACAGACACTATTTTCTCCAGCTTTAGCAAGGTTAAATTACTTCTCCGGGGCCTCCACTTACCAAGGAAGGAACACTATTAGTTTTATCTCCTAAATTGGACCTGTTTCCTAGACTGGACTTTTTAGAGCATTCCTTTTCCTGATATAGGCCAACATATTATGATAGTCTTTTTATTCACCAGCTAATCTATGTGATTCTACTGACCAGTGTCAGATTTGTTGGGGAACAAAGGGAAACATTGGTAACTAACATCATTGTCCTCAGATTCTTGCAACTTTCACTGCAAAAAGTATGCATGCTACTATCCTCCAAAAACTGGTATGAGATGAGCTAGAGGCAGAAGCCTTTGATTCCATATCTCTAGTATCATGAAGAAAAACAAAGGATAGCAGGGGAAAAGGGACCACTTGTAGTCTTAAGGACCAAGAGGACCTGATGCTCATATGTGATGTCATTCCCTTATACCAACATTTAAGTAAAAAGAAGCATCAGCTGATCTTAAAGAAAAGGTTGTGCTACCAAAAAAAAAAAAATGCTTGAAAAAAATCTCTCATGCACTCCCTATTACCTCATTTGACAAGAGGGAAAAGACCAATAGTGGAGAAGGGACTTGCTTAAGAGCTCCTTAAACCTTTAAATAATGAGCCCTGATTTAAATTCTTACTAGTAAAAACTTTTAAGAGGAAAATACGTTAATAATAGTTGCTTTTGTAATACTCATTACATATTAGGTACTATTAAGCTTGGTTCATATTTAATCCCAACAGCAACCCAGTAGGATAGATATTAGATCCCACAGTGTAGAGGAAGGAAGTGGGTGCACAGGAGTAACACAGATTGACCAGAGCCTCACTGGTAAGTGTAGAATTGGGATTAGAACTCAGAGACTAACTAGCTTTCAAGCTAGTGAGTTTAACCCCACTACATATCTGGTCTCTTCAACAGAAGCAGGATTATCAAGATGCTCCTCATCAAAGTCCTACCATCCTCATCCTGTCAATTGCTCTCTCAACACCCCACATGGAGTTGCAATTCAGCAATCCTGAATCATGGGTGGCTTCCCTGATGTTTGAGAAATCCCAACCATAATGAAATAAGAACAAGTCCTAGCTACACTTTGCATGAATACTTCTGGATCCCACCACCTCATGAAGCCTAGACTACCTTTCTGGAATGTCTTTCAACATCAATGAAAGATAATTCATGCTATTTTGTGCACAATATGTAGAATAATATGTGCCATCAAAGCATTTCTGCAGCTCCGTGGGCTACAGACCTTCTCTTTGAATGTTTTTACTTTGGTTGCTGCTGTCTCTGCATTATAATGTAGTTTCATTTCTAGAACTGTTCAGATGATTGACATAAAATCCATTCAAAGAGACTATGTCAGGGCATGTATTCATTGGGAAAGGTAGTTTTCTGAAGTTTTTGAGCTGTATTATGCTGGAATTTAAAGAACAGAAGTTTAGGAACATGTACAAAATAGAATGCAACCTTGTCAATTGTCCTCTCGTAATTCAAAATCTCTGTGTCCATTTCTATCATCATCAACTCAGTCTAAAGTGTCTATTTCCTAATTTTCACCAGTGTCTAACTCAAAACAAAAGAAAACTAGGCTTTCTGTTCCACACTCTGTAGATGTCAGATTAGCTATCATAGATCACAGCTATGGGCAATGGTAGGGATTAGTTGAACTTTATAGAGATGTGTCAATCAAGGGAGGAGTATGCAAAAATTTTTCCCCATTTTATTGATATGTATAAGAGTAAAATTTAAGGTTTACAATGAAATTGAGCATTTTGTGCACCTACGTATCTTGTCAAGGTGACAAGGGCTTTCCCACTCTCCTTCTGTCCCTCCCCTACCAACCCCTCCCTGCCTCCCTGCCCTACTCCCCTGTTTCACTTTGTTTCTAGTTTTAAGTTCCATAAGAGTTGTCATCTGGGTCTCTCATACCAAAATAAAGGATCCTATTGAAAAGTGGGCAAAAGAAATGAAGAGGCAGTTCACTGACGAAGAAGTACATATGCAAAAATTTTGTTCAAAAGCATGAGATAGTTGTGGCCTGGGTCGCTCATATCAGAGAGACCATTCGAGATGTTTCACTTTCTGCTTCTGACTCACTTCACTAAGCATGATATTCTCAAGTTTCTTCCATTTGCCTGTGAAAACCTCCACGCTGTTGGACCTTACAGATGCAGGGACAGGGTGGGGGTGAAGGGAAGGAAGGGAGGGTAGGGGGAGGGACAAAAGGAGAGGGAAAGCCCTTGTCATTTTGACAAGAAACGTATGTGCACAAAATGCTCGACTCCATTGTAAACCTTAAATTCTGCACTTGTACATATCAATAAAATGGGGGGGGGGGAAGCATGAAACAAGAGGATTGGTTTTAAGGTATGATGATTTTTACAGGCTCTCACTTAGAATTTGAGTCACATGCCGCTATTCAGAACTTGAAACAAAAATAAATAAGAGACTAAAAGAATTTCCCGGAGGTGAGGGGCGGCGGGGGGGGGGGGGGGGGGAAGAATTTTCCTTACAAATTGAAGAGAAGCTGTACTGATAATATGTGTTCTGAAGGATTTAAGGTCTAGCATTTTCAATTGTCCACGCACATAATAGTGTTCCAAACTATGTGATGCATTTAGTATAAAAAATGACTTGGCTCCTATCACATTTTAAATAAAGAAATTATCTGAGCTCTTTTGTTAATGACAATGGTGCCTTCTGGTTCTTGTGTCTGGTTGGACTGATCACTTTGGTTCAGCTCAGTGTTTCTTCATTGGGAAAGCAAATGAACATATCAGAACTTCCAGCAGAAATTTCCATAGTAAATTTTCTCATACAAAAAGATGTGCTGCTGATTACAGTGCATTGTGCTTATGGATGGCTAAAAAAAGTTACAGGACCCTCAGAGCCTGTTTTGAAATGTCTCCCAAGAAATGGTTGGTTTGTTGGCTGTGATTTGCTTTCGCTTTGAACTCATTTCTTTAGAGATCTCCCTTGAATGGGAAAAATAGAACTGGTCTTTCACAATTTTCTTGTTTTTCAGACTCCCCGTTGAAAATGTCTAATGGCTTAATCTTCACTCTGTACCTTCCAACACTTGGCCATTCTCTGTACGTTAATTTCCTGTTTCTTCCTTAGAAATGACAACATTGAAGAAAACACTTCCTTAGTTGGTTGTGTCCCAATTTTGGCCTATTCTGCTTGTAGACTGTCAAAGCTAGTCTACAACTATTTATTAATTAAACACCCACAGGATTTCTTGGACTATACCAAGCTGTGTTTACTCTGTGGCCAAATTCAATTTTGATAAAAATCTGTGCTGAAGGCTACAGGGAAGGTGGTGAAAAGTAAAGGAAATTGACAGAAGGTATCTTTTCTCCTACCAAACACTAGCACTCAGTCCTGTCAGGCTTCCTGTGTGCACAAATTCTGGGGGTGGCATACATGGGAATGGTCCCTGGATATTAAAATAGGCTTATTTTGCTTAAACAGAGGGAGAATGCAAACCCATGTTAGAGGAAAAGTCCCAAGGGAGAAAACTGAGGACTATATTAGTTTTGAAATCTTGAAATATGAAGCAAAAGGAATGAGTAGGAACTCCAGCAGTCTGTTAGCGGAACTGTAGGGAGGAAATAATGGAAGCAAAATGTAGAATAAAGAAAAAAATCCAAAAGCAGGTGCTTCCAGTGCTGGTTACTCTTTTCTGTCTCTACACTAATCTACAATATGTACAAAGCCATAAAGTGAACTCCAAACTGAAAGTCATTGAGAATTTTTGAATTAGTTCTGTCTAAAACCAAAACCAATTTATTCCAATGATATACTGGTTTTATTTCCCTTTATAAGTTGCTATCATCTTCCCCCTCCTCCTATGTGTTCCAGGCATTCTTCCTCTAAGCTACTCCATTTAATTAGTGGCAATATGTTTTCCTTCTAGACCTAGAATTCAATTGTATGTGCTAAGCTAGCCAACTTCCGTTACCTTTGCTCTGCTTCACTTAGACCGTTTTGTTGCTGCCAGACTCTCTCCCAAGGCAATATGATTTCTGCATGAAAATATGTTGCTATAAATACGATTTTTAAAAATATTCATTGCTTTTCTACTATAGACAAGGCAGCATGTCATTTGAAAGATACAGGATGAGGAGTGGAAAGAAACACAGCCTTTCAGGAAGTTTACACTCTACCTGGGCAAGTAAAATGTTCGGGAAAAAAGCAATGGCTGATAATATGATAGGGAAATCATTAAGAACCATCAAAAAGAGTTATTTTGATTTTCAGACACTGTCTAACAAAAACCGAGAAACGCAGCAAAGGCTTTAAAATGCCTGCTACATAGGACACAAGCAAAATACATATTTGTTGGTGATATGGATTTCAGCCGGGTGTGGATGATACTTAACAAGGCAGTTTAGAGCAAGAACTATACTCTTGATAGCATACACGGAAGAGGCGAATGTGGGGTGACGAAGGGTTGTGCTGGCGGCACTGTAAGTAGCAAGTTTTCCAGAGAACAGGGGTTATAGATGATTTCAATGATTTGAATGTGGATGATATTCGTCCTAAGTCTCCATGTATTGAAGAGTTGTTTCTCAGAGTAGAACTGGTGACAGGTACAGTGTGTCAAGCTTTAGAAGATAGGACCTGATGGCATATTCTTAGGTCATTGATGATATATCCCTAAAGAGGTTTGTGGGACTCTACTGGTCTTGTCTTTCTTTTTTGACTCCTTGGCTTGTGATGTAACCAGTTTGCTCTGCCACATACTCCTGCTGTAATATGGTGCTTCAGTAGAAGCCCAAAGCAATGGATTCCTCAAACCTTGATCTTGAACCTTGAAAACTATGAGCCAAAATAAATCTATTCTCTTTATAAGATAATTTGCTGGATAATTTTGTTATCATGACAGAAAGCTAATGAAAAGATCATACTGAATGCATAGTTTGTATCCAATTAAGATACTGAGAGACATAGGGTCTATAAGAAGAGAGCTTGAGCCTTGTCTTATACATTGTAGGAAAACATTTGAAGACTTTCGGGGCAGGATAATGTCAAGGATGTATGAATCTGATAACTGTGTGCATGGTAGAGCAAAGGGAGAAAATAGAAGTGGTTGGAGTAGATAGGATCGGCCTGAAGTTAAGAGCTGTCAGAACCTTAGAAGTGTAAGAACCTTAAGAAAATGTAACAAGAGAAAATAGCAAAATTAGAAGAGAAATATCAGGGCTTACTGACTTGGGGATATGTCCTCATATGTAACAGAATGAAAGGAGAATTGGAGGTCAAATGCTTCAAAGTAGTAACATACAAGATTGAAGAATGGTGGTGGTACCCTGGGAAATGATTCTTCTGCTCAGATGTTGTTTAATGCTGTCTCAAACTACTTTGCAAAGAGATGAACCTCAGAGAGCTTTTTTTTTTTATGCCAATTGCAGTCCATTTCACATGTTTATATTTTGGGACTCTGAGGCTTAAAGGGGTCTAGAGATTTTATTCTGGCTTGTTTGACCTCTAGCCTATAGGCAGGGCCAACACAAAGTTTGACAAATCAATTCCATGGTGTCTTGGTTCATTGCTGTTGTTGTTTTCTTCCTTGTAAGCCTATTCATTCCACCTTTCTAGCAATCTAATTGAAGGATCCAATAACTTTCAGTCACTTCCATGTCTTCCTCCTTAATGGGCAGCCTTGCCTTTCTGCTTCATTTTGGGACGCTGAGAGCTGTAAATGGCTCAGAGATTGATAATTGCAGTTTTTTCATGGCAATGAAGGAATTAGCCCTAGACCTTTATTTTTATTGTTTTGATTTAAATTAGGAAACCTTTTGCTGGCAGAGCAGGGCACAGAAAGATGTTCTTTTTAACTCGCAGGGGCTTGTGCTTAGTACTATGGGCTTGCATGAATTCCTTGAAGAAAAACAAATATTGAAGAAAGATAAATGAAAGATTGAATGGGTAACACATAATAACCTACTTAGTGTTTTAAGTGCCTACTTATTTCAAAATCATTTAAAACAATGTATTTAGTCCACAAGGCAACATCACACTCCCTGCCTGCATGCCACACATGCATACCACAAAATCAGAAAGGTCTATGATAACTTCTGGTATATATGGGAAAGTGATGGAAGGCAGAGAAAAATTCTACTTTTCATTGGGACAATGATGGATTAGAAATTGAACCCAAGAGATCTTGAAATTGCAATATGCTTTGCTTACAGCATACTTTATGAGGCACTTTTAAACTCTAATTCATTTGCTCCTCACAGCTTTCTTGTGAGGTAGATTATGTAGATACTATCATATCCCAAGCAACACAGAAGATAAATTAGTTGCCCAAGGTCACTGGACAACTTAGGAACGGTGCATCTTTTTTTTTTTTTTTTTTTACTCTTCATCTTCATTTTCATCTGAAAAGGAAAGACTATTGCCAAGCTGTGCTTTGGAACCTCAATAGTCAATCCTCAACATGGGCAGGGTTCTCTTAGAGGAGAAAGTCTTTCCTGCAATATGGACACCATAGAATTGCTGAGACTGTACCAGCCCCCTTTGGCCCTAGCAGTTGATTGAGAAATGGGAAGGCATCACCCAGGGCCTTTGGTCCACACCTCTCAGAAGACCGTCTGCCTCCACAGCCACTGATTGATTTTCCCAAAGCAGTTACAGATGCATGAGTAATAAACATACTAAGGAAAATTTTAGAAAATAGCATAGAAAAGCAATTATCTCTTTTGTATGTGAAGACTTAGTGAGTTCTCTTTCAACATGATTAATTAAATCATGATCTGGATGACTCAAAAGATCAGTCGTCTCATACATAATTTCAATGATGGTGTGTAGAGCAATGAGTATTAAATCTAGGCTCTATTTCCCTTTCTTAAGTTTAAGATATGTTTCAAACTTCCTACTGAACATCACCACTGGTGTGTAATCCCTCTGTACATACTTTAAACCCAATAAAGCAAACACAAAACTCATGATCACTCCTACTAGAGCATACCACATATATTCTATAACTGTCCTTGGCCATATGTACCATCTATCTGCTTGTTTCTCAGGTCAGAAATCCAGGAATGGTCCTTGAATCTCCCGTTTGTACTACTCTTCCACATGCTACCAGCAAGTGCTACCAATACAGTCTGAATATGTCCCGTATTGCCATTGACTAGAATCAGGAAGCCACCATCCCTCTACTGGCCTATGACAACCTACAGTTACGTAATCTTCTTGTCTTCCTGCTTCCTCTACCCTGATGATGACATTTTCAGAACACAAATACCATCCTATTATCTTTGTCCTTCTTAACTATTTGCTGATCGTGAGGCCCCTGCTTCATTTTCTAAAGGTCTTGCCTGCTATTTCCACCTACATATCATAGACTTTAGCCACCATACGCTCCTTGCCTCAAGCACAATTCTGAATTTCCTTATCACTTTGTAAGGGCTAAGGTCCACCAGGCATCAAATTGATGCCTGTTCTCTGTTTTTGAATGCTCACTTCTCCTTCAGTCATCTAGTTTAAATTTTCTTTAGATGTTATTTTTACCTGAATTATTCTTTCTATTAGCAGACACTTGTGATACATAATAATTACCTTCTAGTCAAACGTTGCATCACCTTCTATTCAGTTCTGACTTTTCCAGACAGAACCAAGCCCATGTGCTGCTGTGCTCCGATGATGTCAGAGTCGTTGTCATCTATAGTCCCTTATACAGACTGAAAATGGCCTCTTCTCAAAGCATTGGAGTTGTTTATTTTTCACAAATAAAACAAGCTTGGAATAGGAAGGAAGTTCTCACTTAATTTGCTTCCAACTTAAATATATCACATATTTAACATTTAGCTGGTTTTCGCTGGATATTTGTTGAATCAGTATTCCATTAATCAAATCAACCATTTTGCTTTTGTGTTAGTCCGTGGAAATTCAGTAGCGAAGTGGCGAGGTCTGGACTTGGCCTTCATTAACACTTAGGGAAGAACTACAAATAAATATTACACCTCAGCAGAACATGGTAGGTATACAGTTTGAATTTATCAGGCAGTATAGAATAGGGGTGAAGAGTAGGGTCTCTGCTTTAGAATTGGGTTACCCCCAGTCTGAATTTTGGTTTCACCATTCACTAGCACTGTTGTTTTAAGTAATCTACCTAATATGCTTTTGATTTGCTTTCCTCATCTGTAAAACAGAATTATTATTATTATTATCATTATCATCTTTACCTTGGAGGGATATGATCAAGATTATCTGGGTCAGTATTTGGCAGATACCCAGTGTCAAATGAAAGAAGCTTGACACCATCATGCTCAGTGAAGTGAGTCAAAAGCAGAAGGAGAAACATTGAATGTGAGAGACCCAGATCACAATTATCTCATGAAACTTAAAACAAAAACCAAAGTGAAACGGGGGTGTAGGGTGGGGAGGGAGGAAGGGGTATGTAGAGGGAGGGACAAAAGGAGAGTGGGAAAGTCCTTGTCACCTTGACAAGATACTTAGGTGCACAAAATGCTCAACTTCCTTGTAAACCTTAAATTTTGCACTTATACAAATCAATAAAATGGGTTAAAATAATATAAATGTAATGAAATACAGTGGAGAAATCAAAGAAATTAAATTCAGATTTCTTGGTTTCAGGAATAACGTGGCTGGCCTATTCCTCCTTTATCAACTTAGTTTTATCTCTTTGTAAGTGACCCTTCCTATTCTTGTTACTGTAAGTTCAATGCTTATTTGGGAAAAGGAAAGAGAGGGATGTGGTAGAAATGCTCTTTCTCTGTGTAGTTGGAGAACCTGGTGCTCTCTCTACTTACTTCCCTCATATGGTCCAGTCCCAGCCTTGCTCGGGGTCAGTCATTTTTCTGTGAGTCATGGACCTTGATAAGCGGGCTTTAGGTAATTTTCTGTCCTATGAACTTTCCCATCTTTCTTCTGAACTTATTCTTCATTGATGTGGCTCATAGCTTGTTTATTCCTGCCTTCATCACACAAGACCCTTGGGACTCCTGAGATTCGTAGCTCAACATTTTTTTTTTCAGAACCCCTGACAGTGTGTGACCAACCAGTGTCCTTAGATCTAGCCAATCCTTCTTATGTCCCCCCTTGTCTTCTGCCTGTGGCCTATGTGCAGCCTTTGAGCACAGTAGTGCCAGGAAGCAAACAGGGAGAGAAGAGCAAAATAAAACCAGGTAATGAACTCAACAACTATTTTCCTGTTGCTTTATTAATTTCTGAGACAACTGTTTTGCCATATTACTAGAATATATGTCTACTATCTCAATTTGGCAGGTCAATTATGCCACTGCATTAATGATTCCATAACTACTTTTCTGAAAGGTCATCCCAATTGTCCCTGCCTCCTTTGCTTGGTATTAGGAGTTCCTTGTGTGTCTAGAGGTTATGGTTGACCAGTGGGAAGACATTTGGTTTTACTGACAGAAGCACTATGTCACCCACCCACCTCCCACCTCTGCTGTTGTTAGAAAACAGTGCTTTAGACATACTACTAGCCTCAGAGTGAGGTAGTGAACTCCTCCACTTTGCCAGAGATAGAGAGGAGACAGGTTCAGAGATGCAGCATGACAGGTGCATGAAACGCTCCACTTACCAGTTGAGGGGCTGAGAGGAGCACCAGCTGCATCTCACCTGGACATTAGCCGTCAAGGTCACTGTAACCTTTAATCTCTTTGGAGAGGTTCACTGGATCCCTTAGATCCCATGAAAGATTTATAAACATATTTATACATGTTATTTCTTTACTCTTAAAAATCAAGTGAGCAGATGGTATTATCATCTCATTTTACAGGTGAAGAAACAAGCAGATAAGTTTAAAATTTGTTCATAATATTGGAATTCTGACCTTTCCATTCGAAGCTCATGTTTTGTTCAGTATTCTCCGAATGCCTCTTCTACCCTCCCTGCCTTCTATCCCCAGGAGGAATAGAAATGGGCTGCTTTATCAGACTATGCGTTATGTGCTCCTCTGTTTATAATATCTTCCTTGTTGTCCCAAGTGTCTTCTAGCTACATCAAAGACCTCATCAGTGTCTTATCCCTGAAATTCTTCTTTCCTCCTTCCAGAAAGAAAGAAAGGAAGGAAGGAAGGAAGGAAGGAAGGAAGGAAGGAAGGAAGGAAGAGAGCTGAAGGGTCTGATTAATGCTATTATGCTGGTGGCTAGCTCTCTGTAGCAGTTATTGTTTGCATGTCCTATGGATGTCATCTTTTGAGCAAAGGCTGACACTTAAGGGAATAAAGCTTAAATGTGGCGTTTCAAACACCAAAAGCAGTGGTAACAGGGAGAGGGAAATATTTCGAGTATGAATATTGTTGGAACTCTATTTTTCAAACACTTGACATAGAGGCAAGAAAATGATGTGGGATTCTGTGTTCTAACATTTGCTTGTAAGGATCCTATTCAGTGCTGTTGCCTTTCTTGTGGTGAGCATCAGTGATGTTGCTTTTCTGGCTAGTGAGTGTCACACATGTGTATACATAAGCATAGCCCCCACTCGCTCCTGGGACCAGATGAAATCCTCAATTCTGAGTAGAGGACCAAACGATTCTTAAAGAACATAATTGGAAGGAGCCCCACTTTGGGAGTAGAGGACACTGGATTATCATTCCAGGTTTGCTGTTGTTTCATTAGGTAACTGCCTTTGCCTCTGCGAGTCCTTTTCCTCTCTTTAAAAAGATGTTAACCTCTCTCAAAAGGAAGTTAATATGAGCATCTGAGTAGTACTGTCGCCTTTTCACATATGACATCTCTTGTTTGGTCAACAAATCTGACAATGAAGAGATAGGCTTCTAGGATTATAAGACTTGTTCAAAGTATTGCAGCCAGGATTCAAGCCTAATTTGTTGGAAGTCCTGCTTTGAGGACTTTGTAGGTTAAATGGAAATGATGATGATGATTATGATGACAGGAGTTAATAAATGTTTACATGAGCCAGGCTGGGTGCTAAGCACTGTTGTTTAATCCTTCCAGTACCTGTGTAAGAACAGTACCACTATTATCCTCCTTTCACAAATACTAAAAGCTTTGTAGCTCAGAGTTGTTGAGTATCTGCCTCTGTAGGTTTTTTTTCCTCAACCTCAGGTTGAGTATCTTGTTTAAGGTCACACTGATAACGAGTGGTGGAGCTTGAGTTTAAATCTAGGACTTTTAACTCCTTGTGTAGTACCCTTCACATTTGCTAATATACTTAAAATGCTAGATGGGAAAGTGCCTTGGGAGTATGTAGTGTTATCTAAGTGCCCAATGGCCCTATACATCCTTTCATCAGACCGTTGAATGGGCTTGGAAACCTCTAGGTGGGATGCATACATATCTAGGCCCAAAATCAAAGTCAGGATGTCGGAATAAGATTGAAAATTTCCTATGGGAAATCCACTTTGTCCATAAGGAAGTTCCAACTTTCTGGACAGGGTGCATATGAAGTTTTAGAACTTCCCTGGCTAAGTGTCAGCTGAGATTCAAGTCTCCAGGGGCTTCAGAGGCACCTTTTGAGAGAATTTGTTCCATTTCTTCCCTGCCGTTTCTACTTTGAACAAAAATATTAACTCCCTGATTCTGTGCTTTCCTCAGGTGATGTCTTCTTCCTTTCCCCTCATCTTTACTCTGACTCTGGTTGTCTGAGGAAGGAGTGGGCCTGCCAGTCTTCTGATTATCTCTAGAGTCTCAAGGGAGCCAAATCTTACATCTGTGTAGCATTTTATTTGTATCTGTGCCAGCAACTACAAAATTAGTGTCCTGAATCTTTTAAGTTTAAGGGATTTTATTATTTGGCTCATGGTTTCCTGACAGGTACTGAGACAATCTCTATCACTAGTACCTTCTTCTCCATAAAAGTCACAGTTTATGCTCTTCCTCAGAGCTTTCCATTATACTCTGTTACATTGTGATGAGCTTTTAGGGAAAGAAATCTAGAAACATCTATGGGAGGTTATGCCATACCACACCAGGTAGGGTAGATACATGAACTCAGAGCCTGGTGACAAGACCATAGTCCAAGAGCTAGTGGTCTTAAGTACAAGTGGATATGGGACCAAATGGATGCCAGTACTGGTATTGCCCTTCTCAAGTTTTTCAACACGACTGGAAGTCTTGATTCAATTCAACCCTCCAATTCCTGAATTTCCTTTTTTGGGGTTTTAAGTATAGCTGAAGAAAGTCCCATCACTGCCATAAGAGAAATGCAAATAAAAACAACACTAAGATACCATCTCACTCCAGAGAGACTGGCTTATATCAACAAGTCAAATAGTGATCAGTTCTGGTGAGGCTGTGTGGAGAAAGGAACCCTCCTGCAATGCTGGTGGGAATGTAAATTCATACAACCACTCTGGAAAGCAGTATGGAAATCTCTCAAAAGACTAGAAATAAATATCCCCTTCAATCCAGCGACACCCCTCCTGGGAATATATCCAAAGGAGGCCAAAACAACACACAACAGAGATATATGTATACCCATGCTCATAGCAGCGCACCTAACAATAGTTAAAATATGGAAGTCACCAAAATACCCATCAACAGACCAGTGGCTACACAAACTGTGGTATTTATACACAATGGAATATTATGCATCTATAAAGTCCAACAGCGTGGAGGCTTTTGTAGGCAAATGGAGGAAACTTGAGAACAATATGCTTAATGAAGTGAGTGAGAAGCAGAAGGTGAAACGTCAAATGGTCTCTCTGATATGAGAGACCCAGATCACAACTCTTATGGAACTTAAAAGGAAAAACAAAGTGAAACAGGAGGGTAGGGCCGGAGAGGGGGGAGGGAGGGGTGGGGAGGGGGAGGGACAAAAGGAGAGTGGGAAAGTCCTTGTCACCTTGACAAGATATGTATGTACACAAAATGCTCAACTTCATTGTAAACCTTAAATTTTGCACTTAATACGTATTAATAAAGTGGGGGAAAATCAGAATTCTTCCCCTCCTCCCCCATCCTCAACTTCATTAAAATTTTCAAAAGTATAGTTTCCCCTTTGCCGCTCGTTGATGTTTGCCTTTTATTTAACCCCACTTCTACAGTATCAGTACAATAAAACAGTTACTATTTAATAAGTTCTTATTAGGCTGAGCACTGTGTTAGGTATTTCCTACAAATTGCCTTATTTCATAGTCACAGCAAACCTTTGAGGCAAATACCATTTAAATCTTCATTGTTCAGATGAAGGTCACCAGAGCATTTGAGTGACTTGTTCAAGGTCATATAGATGAGTGAGTAGAATTGTGACTGAAACAGAGACATTCTCATCTTACAGCCTGTGCGTTAGCCCAGGGCTGGCAAACTTGGAATGTAAAGGGATGGAAAGAGGAGATTTCAGGCTTTGCATACCATATGCTCTCTGTTGCTCAGCTCTGCTGTTGTAGTAGGAAAACTGCCATAGACAATACATAAATAAATGAGAGTGACTGTGTTCCAATAAAACTTTATTTATGGACACTAAAATTTGAATTTCACATTATGATGTAGATTCTTTTTTATTTTTCAAGCATTTAAAAATGCAAAGACAATTTTAGCTTGCAGGCTATGCAAAAATAGGTTGTGGGTTCAGTGTCACCCATGGATTGTGATTTTCTGTCCTCTGCTCTACCAACCCAGTGACTCTGGGTTCTTAGCATTGTCCAATTCAATGGCTGAAGCTGTTAATGCTGATGGCATGCACTCTTTCTGAGCATTCTTTCCTCTTTTGAGTTGAAGCCATCTCTTGCTACTACTTTTTTCTTTCGCCGGAGTGCTTTCCATTCCTTCCAAGTTCCTTTTCTCCCACCTCCCTCTTAGAGGATCAGTAGCTCATCTATTTCTGAGCACATTGTGCTCTGCTAGAGTAACTGATTCTACTTCCATGACTAACACTTGCTGATCATGTTGAACCAGGAACATAGGCTCCATGTTTGTACTTGCATGGGCTTAATCCTTAGCTCTAATAGGTACCACATGTGTAACATTAGGTACATGACACCTCTGAGCCTCGGTTTCAGTCCTTTTCTTAATGGGGTTAAATATCCTCTCTTCATATGATTTTTGGAAATGTTAACTTATTTAGTATTTGGAAGACTCTTAGAATCACACCTGAATATAATATGCATTAGTGGATATTTGTCCTCTTTATCACCATCATCATCATCATCATCGTGCTATCATTATGGGATAATGACTCCTGATCTGCATCTCCGGTTCACACTTTTATTTCAAGTTCTAGATCCATGTACCTGTTTATTTAACATTTATACTGGAATTTCCTCCTAGCATCTTAACCTCAGCATATTCCAAACCCAACTCATTATTTCTCTCCTGCTCCCCAAACCCCTCATTATAAGCTGCTTTTTTCCCATCATTCCTCATTCTTATTAATAGCTTTGCTATTCACTTAGTCACTTAACTGAGAAAGCTGGAGGTCCAGTCTCACAGGATAAAAGAAATCATGCCATGAGACACTCAGCTTTACAGCCGAGATGATAGGAAACATTTTAAATCCCCCTCAGTTGGAAATTGAGATTAATTATGGGGTGAATTTGAAAATATTTGGCTTCTTATCTTTTCTTCACTCTTGTCAGATCATTCTTCTCTCTCTCTCTCTCTCTCTCTCTCTCTCTCTCTCTTCTCCCTCTCTCTCTCTCCCTCCAAGTTGATGCACCTCTTCACTTTTGATCATACAATTCATCTTATCTGCAATGCACCCCTTGATACAGTTCCAAATGTTACCCACCATTCAAGTTCTAAAATACCCATGAAACACACCTGATTTCTTTAGACAATAAAATGAGGTATATATTAAAACTGAGAACTTATATTTTAAATTGAATGATATCAGTATTTTATACTTTGCAAAGGCTCTCTGTCACAAGCCTGCACATTACATTCTCATCTAGTTTATAAGCATCTGAAATTCACAAAGCATGCCGTGTTCTTCCTGTGAACTCCCTAAGGTACCTTGCACAGGTCTCCTTTGGCCTTCCATAATTGGTGTTCTCTCTGCCTCTTCCCACAAGATGTGGACCACAAGGTCACATTTTTTCTGTGTTTTTCTCTTTCAACTTTCTTCTTTGGAGATTTTAAAACTATTTTTTGGGAGCCAAACTTTCTATGGCTTCCCAAATGTTCGTCTTGATTGCTAACTTTTCTCTTGACCTGCAGCCCTACAGCTCAAAAATTGTAGTGGTCATTTCATTAGGATACCTCACTCTGACTCCAGGCTTTACCCTGTGCCAAAACCCCAACTCACCAACTCACTGTCATCCTGCCTCACTGCCTGCTCAGGTCTCCTGATGGCATCATTATTTCCTTGTTACCTGGATAAAAATTACTTTAATCACACATACACCCACTCATCACAACATTTCTATTTTTCCTTTATAATTTTTTATACTCCATCCTTTCCAGATTTACAACTATGATAACAGCATAACAATAACTAAAAACAGGTAATGTAGTCAGGTGCTGGGATAAGTGCTCTTTACATGTTAATTCATTAGCATGTCATAATATCCCTATAAGATAGATATTTTTGGTATCCTCTTTTCATAGATGAGAAAAATAAGGCTCAGCGTTGCAGAGACAGAATCATCCCAGATGGGTTTGTACTCAGATTCCCTGCTTAACCAGTGTTACTCCTCATGCCTAAATTTCAATAATTGCTATAATTGCTTCCTAACTGCTGTGCCTTCTCCTCCATCAATCCTTCCTGTTTGCCATTTCCAGACTATTCATCACCAAACACTGATATCATTACTTCATTTCTCATCTCAAAATCCTTTTATCTCTTCTTTTCACTCACTAAATTAAATCTATCCATGGATTGACAATCTTAACATAAATCATGAAGCTCTCCACATTATTAACTATTGTGATGTGTTAATTCACCTCCCAGAAGCCTCCTGCACACATTATATTTCCACAAATGGCCTGAATCACGATGCTTCCCTACTACGCCACACTAGGATTTTACTTCATGCTTGCTTCCATCATCATACTCACTTCTGACTGCTGGGTTTAAGCTCCTGGAGGGAAAGGCCCGCAGTCCTCACCATGACTTTATCGCTGTCCACACTACATGACTGTTTGGTAAGTGACTGACAGTAGTGGCTCAATACCACTTGGAGGATTGAAATGTTTAGTTAACCCTTAACATTCTTTTCTCTCTTTTCTTCCCACTAGCTCTATCATTTTTTCTTCCCTGTCATACTTGCCCCATAACAAATGTGAAATTTTTGTCATTCGCAACATCAACATATGGAGACAATGTTTATTTGTTCTTTACCACTTTATGAAACTTTTTCTAGATTTGTCCATTAAATACACTCTTTTAACTTTTTTGTAACTATTACTTCACTGGTCATTGTTACATTAAAAGCTAGTAATCAGGGTGAGTTTCTGCAGATGACCACTGAGAGAAACTAACAGTAGAGTCTAAAGCAAGAAGTTCTTTGGTGGCTCTTAGAGTTAAATGTTATCTAAGCTGCGGACTCTTAGTGTTGAGCACTGACCAGAGCACCCTGAACACTCGAACCATGAGCTCCCAAATGAGATGCTACAAATCTCCTGATGTCCATGTGTCGTAGAGAGAAAGCATTCTTGTTTCTGTTGGATTTATTAGTTTTTTCTTTAGATACTTGCTGCTTTAGGGGAACTCCTTCTATATTGGGGAATAGGGGCTACGTTGCCAAAGGCTAGCAGGTGAATCCTTCATAGTCACGTAAATGTTTTCAGGAAAGTCAAGGTTTTAAGTTTTGGTAGAGACTCATTTATTAATAAAGTTTCTGAAATGTTTATAACATTTGATCAGTGACTTCATGCACTTGAGGCAATGGTGTTCAAACTTATCGACAATAATATATAATAAGAGAAATGTTTTCTGTTGTCCTCAATACTCACTCAAATACATACATGCTTGTGTATACTCAAATACCTACATTATTAGAAACAACATTTTATGAAACAATGCTTACTTTTACTACATAGTATTTCTTTTATGTTCTTTTTTATTATTTCATTTTAAAATACTGATCAATAACTACTGACCTGTTTTCCTAGCACATTAACAGATCATTGTCAGGAGCTTGAAAAACACTACTATGAAGGAAAGAAGCAACAGAAGAAGAAGGTGATAGAATTTTCTGGTTTGTGCTTGTGGAATGCAAGTATATGTTGGAATCAACTGTTTGCAGGGAGGGAAGAATTTTTAAGTTACAAGTAAAGACAAAAATAACTAACTCCAATTTATGGATTTTTATCAGATTTGCTCAATTTTTTCTTTAAACCAAACTTAGCATCTTTGTTTCTGGTGCTTATTGGCATGTAAGATGCTGCCCAACTGTAGGGTAGTTTGTTTTACTTTTGCAATTTTATACATCTTAGATATTCTTCTGTAAAATTGATAGAAAACAGCGCCATTTTTCTAAACACTATTTTTAAAACATTAGACTTATTCCTATTAAAATACAGTCACCTTAATGCTAATAAAAAATTGACAAGATTATATTTTGTGAAGTTTTCGGGTCCCTTTCCTGTTGCACTTTCTCTTTCTACTCCCTTCCTTTCTCGTCCTTTCCTCCTTTTTTTTCCTCCTTTTCTTCTTCTTCCTTCTTCCCCCATCCCTCTTTCTCATTTTCTAGAATTTCAAAACTCTATTATGTCCTGATAAAATTGGTAGAATACATAATAATATCAAGGCACTACAGTTACATAATATTCAGTGTATTTAAGTAAAAATCCTGGCTTCCATTCATGGCTTCATTTGCTTCTACAAAGCATTTTAGAAATTAGATGAAGTCACAGGTTTCTTGGGTAATTGGCCCAAAGTTCTGTCCCTTAACACACATGTTAGTTCTTCTGAAGTTGCATTATAGTAAGAAGGCCATAAATGGGCAAAATGAATTTGAGCTATAGTTTGAAAAAATTTTAGGATGCAAAGAACTTTCTATGTTACTATTCACAATTGTTTATATTTTCATTTAGAAGTTCTAGAAGGAAAATATAATGTAGGATGGGTTAGTAGCAACCACACAGATGGAAAACAGACAGGGAGAAAGTATTGTCATTGAATACACTTCCATACAAATAACCTAGTCAAAAATTTATATAAAGACAAGAAAACACAAAATAAAGCACAGTGGTCCTCCTTTGAGATATGCTTTTTAAATGAAATGATAGTACTAAATTTCATATATATATGAGAAATTCCACATATATGAGAAAAAATACATATATTACATGTATAAATACTCAATTACATATCCATTTGTATGTATGTGATTTTTCTTATCTGTGCACACATACTTATGATGAAGTTTAACTTGTAAATTAGGCACAGTAAAAAATAATAACAATAACCAATAATAAAATACAACAAATACAACAGCATACTGTAATACAAAGTCACGTGGATATGATCTTTCTTCAAATACCTTACTGTGCTATGTCACTCTTTTTCATCTTGTGATGATGTGGGCTGATACAATGGCCACGTGATGAGATAAAGTCAGGTGACTGCTGTAGACATTATGGGCAGTGTCAGGCTAAGACAAGAGGGTGAGTCAAGTATTGAATACTGTTAGAGGTAATCTGATAACTGAGATGGCTACTATTGCGGTTTGGCTCTGGAATGTCTCCCAAAAGTCTCATGCATTTTAATGTTATGAATTGTCTGTGGAACCATGTGCTGTCGGTGGGTTGGGGTCTAGTCTGGAGGGGTGGATTACGGTTAAGTTAGGATTAAAGGCATGTGAGTTAGGATTTATGGTGTGTAGTGGCCACACCTTCCACAGCTGGATCCAGGAGGGGGCTAATCACTGGGCAGAGACCTGGAAGGAGATATAAGCTGCATCCTGCTTTCCTTGAGGACTAGGACTGGGACTAGGACTGGTCTCAACTAGTCTCAAGTTGCCTGCCTCTTTGTGATGTCGTGAGGAGCTGCCTCCACCTCTTTCTCTGCCATGTACTTCCATTACTGCTGGCTGCCCCTGAGTGGACTGTGACCTTCTGAAACTGTGAGCTAAAATAAACCTTTCCTTTCCTAAATTTGTGGGTGTCAGGTATTCAGTCACCGCAATGAAAAATATCTAAGACAGCTACTAATTAACTAAGAGGTGGGTGGTATATATGTCATGGATACACTGGACAATGGGATGAATCTTGTCCCATGCAGGATGACATGAGATTTCATCCTACAGCAAAGAGTAGCACACAATTAAAATTTATCAATTGTTTATTTCTGTAAATTTTGCGTAATACTTTCAGACTGTAGGTACCCAGTGGTAACTGAAACCTGAAGAAGTGAAACTGTGGATAAGGGAGGTACCACTGTAACAACAAATGAAAAATGAAAACTAAGATTTTTCAGATAATGAGGAGACCGCACAATGCAGGCCAATGGGCAAATGCTATAGCTAAGAGGGAGAGAGGGCTACGTTCCAATCCCAACGGCACCACTTATTAGCTAGGCAACATTACGCAGAATACATGCCTCTCAGAATCCTGGTTCCTCATCTGTTAAGTGAGAAGAATTCCTAACGTGCATCTTGTAGTGGTGACCATGTAAGATTACGAATTTGCACTACTCAATACATAGAAGACAGTGATAGAAAGAGTAAGATCTAAATACGTTAATTTCCTTATTCTCAGAAACTCTGAATACACTGTGTTACATGGCAAGGGTGATTTTCAACTAGAATTACAGTGGCTAAGTAAAGAATTTTAGAATAGGTAGCCAACATGAATTTTTCTGGAAGGGCCCAATATAAGCATGCATACACACACACACACACACACACACACACACACACACACACACACACACACACTATGATGGTAAGTACAATGAACAAAAATTCATTATATATCCCGGAAAAGTTGGAAGAGAAGAATTTAAACATACTACTATTTTAAAATGATAAAAGCTTCAGATGATGGATATACTAATCACCCTGAATCATCTCTACTCAACATATACATAAATTAAAAAGCATACTTCGCCTTCGTAAATATGTAGAAATGTCATGTGTCAATCAAAAAATTTTAAGTTAAAGAGAAGAAAGAAGAATGATTAAGTAGGGAGAGATGCATACAAAAGAGAGCAGGAAACATTCAAAGTGTGAGAAGCACTCACTTGTCCCTTGCTGTCTTTGAGGCTGGAGGATATAAATATGAACTAAGGAATGTGTTGGTCTCCAGAAGCAAGGATCTCTGCCTGCAGCTGATAACCAGGAAAATAATCAGGACATTGGCTCTACAACCTTAAGGACATGGCATATGCCAACAACCTGAATAAACAATGGAGTGTTTTCCAAAAGAGAATGCTGTTCTGCTGACACCTTGATTTTAGCCCAATGACCCCAAATGGGAAGTGATTGTAAAGTCGATGCGATACATAGATGTACAAAACATCCAAATTCATTGCAAAGACTATGTATTACATTTGCATATTAATAAAAATAGTGGAGAAAAAAGTTCTGACTTTCAGAACTACAACAGTGTGTTTTTCTAAATTGGTACCTGAATAGTACTAGGTTATTATTAGTAGCTGTATGATAATTTGTTATGACATCAAAAAATTGATACAAAGATGCTCAAGCCAAGTGTAGTGGTGCATGCTTGTATTCACAGGAGTTTTATAGGCTGTGGCAGGAGGATCACAATTTTGAACCTAGCCTGGGAAGCTTAGTCGCTTAGCAAGACCCTTTCTTAACATTAAAAAAAAAAAAAAATTAAGAAGGACTGGTGATGTAGCTCACCGGGAAAGCTCTGTGTTCAATCCAAGTACTGCACCAGACTAGGTTCAATAACTGATAACATTTTCTATTTTTATTTAAGGTGATCACAGAAATCTCAGAAATTATCAGCTTACATTGGTTAAAATTTGTGATACTACACTAATCTGATCTTTAGGAAGAGCTGGATATCTTAAATGTGCTGATGGACTGCGTTCCTGGGCAGAGCTTGTGGTGTCTTCATCTGTGTCTTTGTGAGCAAGCTTCCCAGATTATATATGCAAACAGTAAGCTTTGATACAAGTAAGTGCTTAGTGATTTTACAGGAATTTAAAAATATATTACAACTTATAAAATTATATAGATGAGAAAATTAAGCAGGCAAGCATCACTAAGAGTTGGGAGGAAGTAATGATTGCTAACTCTTTTCATCTATAAAATAGGAGAGTAGAGAACATGCTGAAGCCATTAAACTGTGTGAAGTGTACAAGTTAATTCCTTTGAGATTCAGATATACTTTCATCCACACCACAAAATAACAACGATAATGTGCTTATTTCATGGCAATGAGGTTAGAGTCTAAAGGAGATAGGGCCCGCAAATGTTTGGCATCTAAGTAAGTGGTATCTAGGTATTAACTGTAATTTTATTGGTCTTTGCAAAATGTGTTGACAGGTAATGCATTTTTATTTAATGCCATGTTATTGTATTCTACAATGCTATTTTAGCTTCGAATTGCCTGTGTGTTTCTATAGTGCACATGTATGTGAATATGCAAAAAGAGCCTCACCACCGATTTGGTAATTTTGAACATGCTTCATAGAATAGGACACTTTGGACTTCAATCTCGTTCTGTGACATAATTTCCTCAGGGACACCTATAATTCTTTCTAAATGACATTTGTTTGGGGGGGCCTCAATCAAGTTTAAATAAATTTTACACTGTGCTTGGTATTCTATCTGTGGAAAGTTCCACCTGATTCACACCAATTAGAAATTGATATTGGGTGTCCTAAGAGAACACATTAAGCAACCAGTTTTCTTATAAGGTAAAATTATTGGCAAAATCATGTGAGTTATAGTAATGTCCTCTATTTATTGATTGTTCACCTTACATCAGTGTTTCATAGTGTCTCCTTTACTTTTCACAACTCAATACCAGTAGAAATTGCTAGTGATCTTTTTCAGATAAGAAATCTGAGGCTCAGAGATGAAGTATCTTGTGCATGTTCACACATCTAGTAATTTGATGGCAGGGCCAGGATTTGAATTCAATTCTGTGTAAGTCCCTAAATCCCGGTCCTCCTGGTAAACAGAATGACAGTGTGATTTGATTTCCCTTGAATGAGCGCTCTCGTTCACACTTAAGACTTGACATTGAATAATAAGAAAAGTACACGTCATAATTTTTGTTTTCATTTTTAAGTGATAAACCTCACGAATTGTTCCTATATCGCTAGTAAGTAATTGTTTATTTCAAAATGACTTTCACTTGCTTTTTGGGATAAGCTTTAGCTCATGCTTCTCAGATTTTTCTATAAAAATAAATCCTAGGAGATCTTTATTTCAAGGTACACCTGGAGAAGGGTCTGGAATTCTATGTTTATAAATAACTCCCAGTGGAGTCTCTCTTTTACCCTTGTGACAGCCTAACTATAATGTGGAAGTTCTTTATATCATCTTTGAATATATAGACATATTTGCTATATAAGTATTGCATATGGTGCTATTGTGCACGTGGACCTCTTTGGTCTATAGTAGACATGTTTGCATTAGTCTCCTATGATGGAAGTAATCGAAACTGAGTTGCAAAGTTAAAGAATGAAATCAGATAGCAATGACCTCCCGCAAAACTTTTTCTCATATTCTGCTACAAAATCCTTTCATTAGTCTATTTCCTTTGTTTTAATTTTTTTGAAAGCGCACACACACATGCGTGTGTGTGTGTGTGTGTGTGTGTGTGTGTGTGTGTGTGTGTGTGTGTTTAAGAGAGGCATTGGGTGAGAGAATAAGCCAAAAGATATTTCAATATTCTGTAATGTAAACATGTAAATATAAATATGGCATAGAAATAGAGGGAACTGGTCTTGGCATTAAACTTTTTTTAGATTCTTCTCAATTTCTTAGAAAGATATCCAGAGATCTTTAGAAAATTGATTCGTTTTCAGTAGAGACTCTTGGGTTCTTGTTCCAGGTCTGTTACTAGACAGTTTTGAGAGGTAAGTTATTTCTATACTCCAATCCTCACATTCTATAGGTAAAATGAAGAGACTGGACTCTACCAAGACCCCTGCTTCTTTGTTACCATCATTTTTTTCTTTGCTTTTAATAAGGGGGGAAAGCTGGGGTCACATCATTGGTTAACTGTATACAAGACGCAACACTGCCATGAGTAAAGGAGAACAAATCTCCAAAAATGTGAAAAATTCCCTTGATCCAGCGAACTTCCATCTTTGCTTAGCATCACCAACTTTTTTTTTCTTTAAATCACCTGTTCTCACTCAGTTGAGAATGATGTTCATGAGACCATAGCTGAATCGTTCAAGAATAATTCCTTTCTGGAAGGAAGGGTCAGCTGGTACTACAGGACAAAAAGCTTGAAGGGCTGCTCACCAAAAGAAAAGCTTTGTCTGTGTTAGGAAGGGTGAAATTATGATACACCAGCTACTGAGCTCTGGATATGATCAATATAGCCCTGATATGGAGCTGATTACCTACAGCTTCCTTCTAGAGTGAGGCATCATTTGTTTCTGCAGCCTACAAACTCTGACATACCTTTCCCTGAAACTGGACCAGATTGGGTTGGTGGTATTATAGGGCATGGGACAGTTTGAGGAGAAAGGCCTTCACCCCCATCTTTCCCCACTCTAGCTAGCAGAGAGTATCTGAATGGCATAGTGGGATTGGTGAAAACATGATCCTTTGGCAGCAGTAAAGCAGGCAGAAATGGTTTGGTTCCTCTTCTTCAGCAACAGAGCTATGGCAAAAGTCAAAATCTTTGGGACCAGGCTGGAAAGAAGTAGCATGCGTCATTTGAAATATTCACTTGGTAGTAATTAAACACTTGAATGGCTGCTAGATGAGAATTTAGTATGCTAAAGAGTGAATTGAGATGGCAACATTGAAAATGTACCTCTGTGTTCCCAATATACTGGTTCTGAGGAATTCTAGCACTGTTTACTCAGTGTTCACATGTCAGCTCCCAGGCATTTTTAGGGTACTTCACATCTGAGTTGATTTTCTGAACTCATTTCCTTCCCAGTCAAATGAAACACCTGAATGGTTTTCTTCCCATGTGTTTCAAATCACGTCTGGCTATCACGCTCCTCTCCTGGTTTCTGCTTCTGCGTCTCTAATTTCTCAGTCAAGCCTTCTCTACGAGCTATGCTTCTGGATACCAATCTAACTTCGGCAGTTAGCTCTAAAATTAATACAATCATAGGACCACAGCTCTTATAGCTGAAGGAAATGGCAGATATCATCTGGTCTGCATCCTTATATTGAAGCATATACTAAAGCCACTTCTGAATCTGTACATCTGCCCGTCTCCATGCCCCCAGATCAGCCATAGGTAAGAACCCGGTAGAGAGAGCCATCATCACGAACAGAACAAAGGCCTACATTTTAGACTTCGTCCTTGTTGATACTTTTCTTTCTGATCATCCTTTCCTGTCTACAACCTTGTCTTTGCTATCAATGTGGGAAAGCATAATTTTAACCTGCTCAATAAGCTGTTTCCTTACGAGTGCCTAAAAAGTAGCATAATAGACACCTTTTCAGATCCACTTGAGTAGCCCTCTTCTGTTCTGTCTCTCGGCAGTGAGCATTAGAACCAATTTTGCCTGATGCAACATAAACTACTTAATGCAGAATCTATTTCTCTCATTTGCTGTGTTAGAAGGAGTTAATTTCTTTTATTTCAATAACACAATAATAGGAATTTCAACCAAAAAGCCTAGATATTTTGGAAGCAACCCCTTTCTCTACTATAGAAACACAGAACCCAGATTGCGTGGGGTGGGGAGGGAGTTGACTGGAGTCCCTGAAAATCTACGTACAGAGAAACAGACAGATCTCTCTCTCTCTCTCTCTCTCTCTCTCTCTCTCTCTCTCTCTCACTTTCTCTCCATATATATATATATATATATATATATATATAAAGTTTATGAAAACAGCACCTCTCTGGAAACAAATACAGGATTCAAGAATCGTTAAGTTCTTCCTTCAACTCCACAGACCCTCTGTATTTCCTTTATCCCAGGCTAAACATTTGCTTTCAAACCAACTTGGTATACCATGTGAGTGTGTTATCATACCTTTCAATTAAGAATAAGCATATTTTAGAAGACTGGATGAACGGTTCTATTTGGCATCATTTAAATCTTGGCTTTTAATACTTTATGAGAAATGAGACATGATACAAATCATGCATAGACCATCAAAAAAATCTAAGAGATCAACAATAATTACAAATGCTGATATATAAACATGTCACTCTTGCTAAATGCTATGACGATAAATAAATGGCAACAGACAAGTGTCACATGAATGTGTTAGTTTTCTTCCTTTTAGCCTAGGGCTAAGGCAGAATCTCTAAGAGGAACATTACTGATTAGTCTGTGTCTCTCCTACTCATATAATAAACTCAGGTAAAGTTCAGAGATCCTGTCTTCCAGGCTGGTTTCCCAGCTCCAGGCTTTTCATAAAGGAGTGGTAACCTTGTTAAACACTTGGCTATCACCAGGTACATGATGATGGCCCAAACGCCCAGATTGGCAATGGGGAGAAAGCATTTCTCTTAGTCTCATTTGCAGAGATCACGTAAAAAGATCAAGGTCTGTGATTTTGGTTCAATACCTGTGTGTGTGGGACATGATCACTGCCATTTGTTCAAGTCAATATATGTGTATGTGTGTGGCGGGGTGTATACTTTGGATCAGAGATCTGATGACCTAAAACCTTTTTGCATTTCCTGGTTTTTAAGGAAGAAATGTAAATTGAATCTGTCAGTTGAGTTTGAAGAATACAAAACCTGAAGGAAGGTGAATGGTTCTGGCACCCTGGCTCTGTGCAGCTGAAGGTGGCCATTGCTGAAAGAGTATCTTTACTCCCACACCTATCCCAGGCCCCTGTTGAAGAGACTTGGGAGTGGGCTAGCTGCAGAGCTTAATATTTGCCCAAACAAGTCACTGTACAGGCAGGTAGGACAATGCTGTAGTTTGAAAGAGTCTTACTAACCAAAAGGATGTTTTCAGACATTGTCAAGAGCATCCTGGCCTGTCACCCATAAAGGTCCCTCCCCTGTTGCATCTTTTTCTTGGTATCCCAAAACAATCTGTTGCTGGCCTTCCTCTACTCCCCATCATCCACAACCCACAGCCAGCATCCAAAGCTCCGGGCTTACAGCATCCAGCACCTTCATTGAACCAGCACTTCACTGCCCATAGGCAGAGAAGAGGGCAGCAGCCATCCGCCTGTCAACTCACCGGTGGCCAGTCTCTGGAGATCAGTGTCCTCTGGTGTCCGTAGAGGCGCCAGGTGCAGCAGCTTTGCTGGACTCCTCTTCTGTGGGGTGGAAAAACAGCAGCCGCCTGGGACAGCCCGGGCCGTGAAGGCTGCCGAGTGGGTGGACAGGGGAACAGAGGGGAAGGAGGCGGAGTGGGGTGCTAGTCTTGGCTCCTACCTTGCCTTCCCTCTATCCTGTTCAGTTACTCCCAAACTTCCCCGAGGCTGGCCGGACCTCCTCACCTCTCGCCTTCCGCTGTGCTGGAAACTCTTTGCTCCCCGTGGGCCCTCCTCGCTCTCCCGCCCAGCCCGATTCCCTTCAGTGCGCCAGCCCCCAAACCAAGGCGAGGGGGAAATGGACAGGGGAACTGATTGGAGCGCGTGAAGAGGGGAAAGAAAAAGAGAAAGGGGGGAAAGGCAGGGGGAGAGGACGAGAAGGGAGAGAAAGCGAGCGGGAGAGAGTCGCACTCACGCATGCACGCGCGCTCCAGCTCCAGCTGTTACCGAGCAGCTGGCGGGGCCCGTCACCCCTCCAAATCCCTTTTCTTAACTAGAGGTTTCTGTCCCTTTCCGCTGTGGCTCATGAATGAAGATGCTCTACCTCGAAGGAGAAAGAAGCAGATAGGGGTGGGGAGGGAACAACCGAGGAGGCAAGCTCCCTTTCTCCTCCCCACCCCGAGCTCCAAAAATGTCCGAGGCTGTGCCCTCGGTTCCCGGCTCCGGGCTCCCGGCCGCCCCGCTGCGCTGTCTCCTCCCTCTCCCGGGGTGGCTGCGAGCTGCGGAGAGCCCGTCGCGGCTGCGAGGTATATGAGTGTGAGCTGCGCGCGCGCGTGCGAGAGAGAGAGAGAGAGAGAGAGAGAGAGAGAGAGAGAGAGAGAGAGAGAGAGAGAGAGAGAGAGAGAGAGAGAGAGATGGAGGGGGAGAGGAGCCCTGCCCTGCTTGGCAAAAGCACCTCTCCACCTCTCACCTCCGCAGCCGCCCCAGCTTTCCGGCTCCCGGTTGGGGCGGGCGGGGCGGGGCGGGGGAGGCGGGAGGACGGGGCAGCCTACAGGGGCAGCGGCTCCTGCCTTCTCTGCAGCTCGGCGGCCAGGGGTGGAAGGAAGCTGCGGCCGCAGCCCCAAGCCAGCCCCGCTGCCCCGTCCCATCGTCTCATCTCTCCCCCCTCGGTAACGAATTTTCTGTTTCCTTTGCTTCCCCATGCCTCCCGCTCCCCTGGGTGATGGCAGAGACGGGAAGGGCGGGGGAGGCTTAGAGAGGGTGCGGGTCGAGGGGACCTGAGATCCTTGGCACCCCCTGGCTTGATGAACCTGTTCTTAACTCCTTGACTTGAGTGCCTTCTGCTTTGGGTAGGGACCTCTGCCCGCCCGTCTGGATCCGGAGTCTTTGCTGGCTGGCCGCTGCTCGGTCATCCTTCATTCTCAGGGAAGGGGGCGGGGGGGGGGGGGGACGGGGAGAGCACTAGCAGGCTGTCAGCCAGACGCGGGGTCCTGAGTCCTCAGGGGCCATTTGGGTCTTGTCGGGCTGGCTTCTCTCCCTGCTGGGCGTAATCTAACCTACTGCCTGCGCTGCGCTGAGCGCAATAGAATGGTCTTATTGGTGTCCTTTTCCCACATAGGGGCGGTCTGCCTAAACCCGGTATACATTGGAGCTGGGAGGGACCGTGGCATTGTCGGATAAGGGGCTAAGTTGTTTAGTGTTTACAGTGAGTCCTGAGAAGTGGTAATTGGGGGAAGGGTGGTGTCACGGGACACTTGGGCGACTCTTTAATCTTTTCTCCCCTGTGCCACCCGAGGCACCTCTCCTTCCTCCGCCCCCCATCCCCTACCCTAGCTTTCAGAATGCCAATCCTCTAGAACCCCCCTGGAACCTGCTGGATGGCCCCAGCTCCCACTATCAGCCTGTGACTTCTACCTGCAGCGCTTTGGTGTGCTAGCTGGCAGCACCTCCTGGCAGGACCACAGTCTGAAATCTTGGCTGTGTCTTTTATCTCCCTTGCTACTTCTCTCTGGAAAAGAGAATGGGAGGCTGCACTGCTGCCTGAAATCCCTGTTTCCCTTCCTCATTCTCACAGCACCCTCAGGTCAAAGAAAGCTTAGCTCTACCTCCCCTAGTTACCTTAAAGCCTTGAGCACACACTGATAGCCTGAGTCCAGCTTCAGAAAAAACCAGGACTGTCTCTCCTGCCCAAATGCCTGAGTGTTTTCATTGCTGTTCCTCTGAAGCTAGCAACTATTCTCTCATATAACCCTGGCAAAGTCTCTGGAGGCACCGTCCTTCACCGACTGTTCTAGCCCCGGGTGGCCCAATATTCTGAAGAATATGAAGCTTTTGTATGGGAGCAAGACATTGAAAAGAAAGCATTGCCTTGAAGGGTTAAGAGTTTGTTTGTGATGGAGGGAGGGGGACAGCTGGGACGAGGGTGAAGTTTTCTCTTTCATGCCTTTTAACTATTCTAAGTGTTTTTAAAGATCAGTCAAGGGGATAGCTGAAAATAAATGGCTTGCTTCTAGGAACCCTTCCACTTTTCTGCCATTCAAAATCAGTTTATGTAACTTGTGATCTAGCAAATTCTAATGTACAGATCTCTCTTTCTAAACAAGTGAGATCTATGTTGAGATTAAGTCAATCGGTGTGACTAAGGCTTGGTGGCTGTGGACAGGACTTTGGGGGTGTCTCCCTTTTTCTAGCCAAACTGCAGTTCAGTTGCAGCTTCCACTCCAAGAGCAGTGTTGAGGCAGGGCAGCCCTACTGATGTGAGTTTTCTTCAAAGACCCTATATACAGCGCGATTGTATTTAACAATGGGGGATACGCGTGCTTCTGAATGTTGGTGCTCCGTGGATTGTAGATAAGATGAAAATGTCTTAATCCTTGCCTGCCCTGTGTTACCTTTGCCATATCCTCTAGTCTTTGGAAATTAGGGATACAAAGGAAAACTCTTTGAAATGTTATAAGCACAATACAAATGTCAGAGAAATCTGCTAGAGGATCTCCTAGTGTAATTAAGAAAAGAAGTAGGCAAGGGCTCAAGCTTTGTTTGGGCTGCTTGTCAGCCTTGGAAGCAAGTGGTGCATCTCAGGAGATGTAGAAATACTGCTGTTTTCCCATTAGTGACCGAGAACGTATGGCCATCTGAAACCTGCAAGGGTGGTTTGTAGCCAGAGAACACATCTGCAAAAGTGGTTCAAAATGCAAAACTCGCTAAATAATTTAAGCCCAGATCTACCTACCTTCTGTGTTAGACTTGCTCACAAAGCCTGACCTATTCAAGTACCATGACAAGTATGACTGTCAAAATGCAATTGAGATTTAGTAATTCAGGTACATTCTTCTTACAGTCTTGACTATAATGGTAAATGGTATATGTAGGTCAGAATTTAATGAAGAGCCCTTGATGAAGAGAAACTGTCATGAGCAAACCAGAGAATGGGTTTCCACATTCTTGTTAAGCAAGATCTATCAGCCTGAATAGCCTTGACATTTTGGGCCATGATACTCTGCTGTGGGGACTATCATGTACATGGTAGGATATTTAGCAATCTGCCTACCCCCTGTCCACTGGCTGACACTAGCAACCTGCTCCCCAACTTTGACAAAGATGTGTCTAGATAAGGTCAAATGTCTCCTAGAAGGCAAAGTCTTCCTCTCCTTCCACATTGAGAACAACCAACATTTAAGGTAGTGTCACATTTTAAACATCATGTTTACCTTAATTCTACCCACGTTGAATATTATACTTGATGTTGATCAGAATCCCAGAAAATTTGGAGTATTTATGAGGTAACAACATAGAAAAGGGTCCTGACAAATTACTAAGTTGTGATAAATGGTAAAATTCATTATCATCATTGCTTTTTCCTCTTCATCACATGACTCTTGCTGAGCTCACACTATGAGTAGGGTGGGATTGGAGCAAAGACCTACAAGGATTTTCCAGCCTTTGATATAGTATATTTAATATAAAAACTGAGGATCTCCATTTCCCCAAAGGGGTTGCTGATTTTCACAGATAACCAATTAATGCATTGAGTCTAATTTGGCACTTTCTCTCTCTCTCTCTTTTAGTTGCTACTTGTTTGAAAACAGTAACTTATTATTGAAGATTCTGCCGTAGACATTGCTCTTTATCTTGCTAATTAACACACCTCAGATGGAATTTCTTGTGACTTCTCCATATGCATCATTTGTGCCTAAAATATGTGTCCAACATGGAAATGACCACAGCATCACAAAGAGTATAATAAATTAAGCAATTTAAAGGCATGTTTAAATTTTTGTTGTCAAGGAAGCAGCTTTCTAAGGACTTGCCTGTTAGAAAAACATTGAACAGTGACAAAAGAAAAGTAAATGAAATGGAATGAAGGGGTGGTTCTTAAAATACTGTGGAGTGCTGAAAAATGTGGTGGTGTGACTGAGGATTTTAACACTCAGCTCTGTCTCTGCCCCGGGATGTCAAACAACACCACTGTGACTGGTAGGGTCTTTTTCAGAAATTCTACACAGGTAAATGCAGGAGAAAGAGTGGAGTGTATGTTTGAAAGCAGCAGAGTAATCTTCCTGAGAAAACAAGTTTCTGGGAAGCCAAGAGTCTGTCAGTTTCACTTGCTTTGGGCAACTCCTAGCCCAATACCATACAAATACACGGCAACGTGTCATTTGTAAAGATTAACACAGGGCACACAATTACCACGTTCAAACTCAGCACATTCATAAATTATGGTGTTTTTGCCAAAGCGAATACTTTATTTAAATAAAAAATGGCCTGAATTGGGACTGTGAATAATTAACTGAAAATATGTTTTATTTTTCAGAGGTATATTTGAACTCGTATCAGTACAAGATCACCATAATCAAGGCATAATGTCTTAAATTAAGTAGTGATTATTCTTAATAAAACAAGCTTAAGTAGGAACATACTTCTGGGATTAGCTAAGGACTTTATTATGATCACCATGAAGAGAAATTGAGCAAATTTGTAAAGTGGAATTATATAAACAGAGTTGTAGAGAACATAAGACCAATGAAAAGCCCCTTCCTCAGGTTAAATGATGGTAACAGAGTCGAGACTTTGATAAAGACTTGATGCTCTGTGACTGACTCCACGTGACCTTAGGAAGGACAGATATAGTCTTCAGACTATATATAGCCCCTTCCCCAGCTTCCTCCATCTGCTCTTATGGAGCCACGTGCTCTGTCTGAATCATTGTACAAACGTGTTCTCTCACCCAGTAGCTGGTTTTCACTCTATTTTCCCAGTTATGGGAAGACGAGTAAAGAGAGCTGGAGAGTTGAAGAACAAGGTGTGTATTTGGAATGAGGACTTCCTGAGGCCCCTGAATGTGCCTCAACATCAGGCCTTGAAAACGGGGTGGCGGGACATGGCGTAGGGCCACAAAGCTTGTTCTCAGCTATACAGGAAAAGACACACACACACACACACACACACACATACATCAGGGAGGGCTTAGTGTAAACATGAAATTCCAATTTGAGTATTTTTTCTCTCTGGAGAATATATTGTTAAGAGTGAATAGCTTAGGATTTGTTCTTGCTATATTCTCTAGCAACACCAGAAGTCCTCATGCATAGGGTAAAGAGGGAGGAGCTACGGGAGGCTCCTGTTCCTGGAGTGGGGGTTGTGGTAGATGATATAGGCATTGGAGTCAGATAGACATGTGTTTGAATTCCAGATCCACATTTTATTAGTTATGGAAATTAGTCCTGTCCCTTCTTGGCAAAAGTCATTTCTAAGTATATTATTTTCTTTGATGTTATGAAACACCAGTCTTGGGCTTAGTTTACTTATCCTTACAATGACTCATAGGATTATTTGGTATATTTAATTGGATAATACGCAAGCCTAGCACAGAGCCTAATACATGGCATTAGATCAGTATCTACTAATTTCCTTCCTTCTCTCTTTCTTCCTTTTCTTTGTATTGATGTGACTCATATAGCACAAAATAATTAACCATCTGAAACTGTACAATTTGGTGGTATTAAGAACATTCTCAATGTTGTTCAACTTTCACCTTTATGTCGTTGTTCTCCTGCCACTGACAATGATATTTTTTTCCACCTCCATGAACTCACCTCTTCTGGATATTTCATATACGTAGTTTTACAGTATGTGGTCTTTTGTGTCTGTCTTCTTTTTCACTTAGTATAATACTTTCAAGGTTCAGCTATGTGGAGTCATGTATCAGGATGCCATTCCTTTTTATTATTGAGTAATATTCTACTGTACAGATATCACACATTTCTTTTTAATCCGTCAGGTTTTGGTTGTGTGGTTGTTTCTACCTTTTAGTTATTATGAATAACACATCTATGAAAATGTGTATAGAAGTTTGTGTTTGATACCTGTTCTCATTTTGTTTGGGTATATCCTTAGGAGAGGGATTGGAGGTTCATATGGACATTCCACATTTAGCGATTTGAGGAATGATCAGTTTCCACACAAAGCTGCCTATTTTATATTCACACCAGCAATGTATCCAGTTTCTCCACATCCTTGTCAACACTAGTTATTTTCTTTTTTATGTTCATCCCAGTGAAATGATATCTCACTGCAGTTTTGATATGTTTCTCTAAATTTTTTAATTAGTGATATTGATCATCTTCTCATGCCATTACAAATTTTCATCACAGGAATTTCTATTCAAGTACTTTGCCTATTTAAAAATTTCATTGTTTGTCTTTTGGTGTTGAATTTCAAGTGTTCTTTATATATTTTAGATCCTGGACTCTTACCCAATATATGAGACACAAGTACTTTTTTCTCATTCTGTAGATTGGTTTTTTACTTTTTGTAGGATCATTTAATGTACAAGTTATTTAATTTTGATGAAGCTTAATTTATTTGTTTTGCTTTTTGTTGCTTTGCTTTTGATGTCATTTTAAAGAAACCATGACATAATTCAAAGTGATGAAGATTACCTCTATATTTTCTTCTAAAAATTGCATGATTTTAGTTCTTATGTTCAGACTTTTGAATTGCTTTGGCTTAATTTTTATTTACAGTGTGAATAGACGTCTAATTTAGGTCTTTTCGCATGGGATTAGCCATTTGTCCCAACATTATGCATTGAGGAGACTATTCTTTTCCCATTGAACGATCTTGGTAGTTTGTCAAAAATCAGTTGGCCATAGACATGGACTTATACCTGAATCTTGAATTCTATTCCACTGGTGTGTTTGCCTATCTCTATATCATTGATACATTGTTTTGTTTACTATGTCTTTGCATTAAGTTATGAGATTGGAACATCTGAATCTCTCAAAATTAATTTCTTTCAAGATTGTTTTGACTATTCATTGTCTCTCAATTCTATATAAATTTGTAGATTAGGATTTCCATTTATTCAAAGAAGGACATTAGCATTTGACAATGATTACATTGAATCTGTAAATAGCTTTGGGAATTATTTCTATCTTAACAATTGTATATTTCAATCCATAGTATATGATGCCTTTTATTTAGGTCATTATTACTTTTAGTAATGTTTTACTGTTTTTTTTTTAATATTTTGTTTTTGAGATAGGGCCTCTCTCTGTAGTCCAGACTGGCCTTGAACTCATGGGAATCCTCCTACGTTGGCATTCACAGTGTTAGGACTAAAGGCCTATGCCACTCTGCCACTATGCCACTATACCCAGCTCATGTGGTTCTGGGAAATTGAACTCAGGGCCTTGCATGTACTAGACCAGACATGTTTTATATTTTTGAATGTGTAAGTGTGTAAGTCCTGTTCCTCCTTGGCTAAATTCATTTCTGTGTATTTTATTCTCTTTGATGCTATTGCAAATTGAATTGTTTTCTGAATTTAATTTTGGATTCTTTAATCCTAGTGTAGAGAAGCACACTAATTTAGATCTTGCATGCTGTAACTGCCACAATCATCCACGAGCTCTAATGTTTATTTTGTGGATCTATTAAGATTTTACATACGACACATGTTGCCATCTGTAAATACAGAACATTTAGTTTCTTGTCCATTTGGATGTCATTCATTTGTTTTTCTTCCCTAATTATTCTGGTTAGACCTTCTAATATGTTCTTATATAGAAGTAATAAGGCAGGCATTCTTACCTAGTTCTGCTATTAGGGAAAAGCTTTTAGTTTTCCATCATTGAGTAAGATCTTACGTGCTTTTCATAAGTGGCTTTTATCATGTCGAAGACGTTCCTTTCTATTCTGTAGCTGTTGAGTGGTTTTTATTTTGTCATAAAAAGGTTTATAGTTTTGTCAAATCTTTTTTACATAAATTGAGATGCTCATGTGGTTCTCCTTCATTCTACTAATTTTTTGTGTTTCACTGATTGATTTCTACATGTTCAAATAATAGGGCTGAAGGAATAGCTCAGTGGTAAAGCACTTGCCTAGCAAGATCAAGGCCCTGAGTTGATTCCCCAGCACCACATAAATTGGGCATGGTAGTATACAGCTGTAATCACAGCACTTGGGAGACTGAGGCAGAAAGACTGACAATGTTTGAAATCAGTCTAGGCTATGTAGTGAGTTCAGGACCAGCCTGAACTACAGAGAGAGGCCCTGTCTCAAAAATGTTGAAATAATATTGTATTCCTGACATAAATATCACTTGTTTATAATATGTAATACTTTTAATTTGGTGCAGATGGTGGGAAGGGAATTTTGTATCTATATTGGAAAGGATATTAGACTATAGTTTTATGTTTGGGAGATGTCCTGGTATGACTTTAGTATCAGAGAAACGCTGGCTTCGTCAGATGAGTTAGGAAATACTAACTCCTATTCTGATTTCTTGGAAGAGCTTAACAGTGTACGAAGGGCCTGCAGATGTGGTGGGAAAGCAATAGCGCTGCAATTAGAAAGGGAGCCTGGAGATATGATTGAACTGCTGCAACCTCAAATCAAATATTAGTGGACCAGGAGCTGCTTTTTTGAATGAACAAAGAAAGTGGTTTCTTGAGGTAGAATCTCCTCCTGGTGCTGATGAGAAGAGCTGGTGAAACTATAACAAAGAATGTAGACTATCACATTAGCTTAGCAGACAGGGCAGCAGCAGGGACTGAGGGGTAGACTGCAACTTGGAAAGAAAGGAAATTCTACTGTCTGTGGAGTGCTCCCAAGTCGCATCAGCATTATAGAGAAATGTCTCACGAAAGGCAGAGTCCATCAGTGAGGCAAGCGTGATTATCATTTTATTTCAAAGACTTGGAGGTGCCACCCTAGCCTTCAGCAGCCAACTCATGCTCAGTCAGCATCCACCCTAGCAAAAACAACGCAATCCACTGAAGGCTCGGATGACCATTAGCAATTTTGGAAATAAAATATTTTTAATTAAGGAAATCACATTATTACTTAGACCTAATGCTGTTGAACACTTAACAGACTGCAATATAGTGTGAGCATCACTATTATGTACACTGGAAACAAAAAAAAAATTCTTGTGACTTGCTTTATTGTGAGTTCTCTTTTATTGCCTTGGTCAGCACATCCATTACTCTAGTTGGTATCGTCCAAGTCGTCTGCTCCCTTACTGATTTTTCATCTTACTCTGTGCATTACTGCATTGGAGACATTGAAGTCTCTGATTATTTTCCTGGAACTATATATCGCTCTCTTCAATACTCGTTTCATATAGTATTTTGGGTCTCTGTTGTTTGACAGCATTGAATTTTATCAGGGTTTAATCCTTTGTGTCTTGTGATAATTTTTGACGCAAAGCTTATTGTGTCAGACATTCGGATTATGTCAGCTATTTGCGTTCCATGTTTTCTACCTTTTCATTTTAGCCTGTTCGGGTCTTGGATCTACAGCGTGTTTCCCTCTCCTCCACGCCTAGAGTTCACAGTGTGTTTCCTTAAGACAGCATAGAATATAGTTGAACTATGCTTTTAAAGTCTTTTCTGCCACTGTCTTCCTTTCAGTTGGAGAGGGTACAGAATTTACATTTCAACTAATTACTGATAAGGAGCTATTTAATTCTACCTGATGCTATTGTCTTATGTACATCAAATCTTTTTATACTTCAATTTATTTATTATAGACTTCTTCTGTGTTTTATTTTTTCCAAGTTCTGAACACAGAACTATAGGATTTTTTCTTCCCATTTTATTGATATGTATAAGTGCAAAATTTAAGGTTGAGCATTTTGTGCACCTATGTATCTTGTCAAGGTGACAAGGACTTTCCCATTCTCCTTGTGTCCCTCCCCCTACCTACCCCGCCCTCACTCCCCACCCTACCCCCCTGGTTCACTTTGTTTCTGTGTTTTAATTTCTCCTTCTGTTCCAGAATTCTACTTGGCAAAGGGCCAGTATGGAAAACTATAAATCTATTGTTATTCATAAATTTGTATTTATATAATTATGAAACAAAAAATTTCATGTCCCTCTGCATTATCCATGTCCTCCCTTTTTCTCATTAGCATACACATCAACCTCTCTGCTTCCTGCTCTCTTCCTGTAGCTACCCACTTAAATGTGCAACCATTGATTCAAACTCAGTGGTTCTAACACCAACCTTTCCCCCAGAAGTCTATTACCTTTAATAAGTTTTCCTTGGCATCTTCATTCTCCCTTAGTTCCCTAAGACCATAAAACCATTAAGATCTTTTGGTAATTTTTTTGTCACTTGGATTTGATTATTTCTGTCCATTTCCCCTACTACTATCCTCATTTCTCCACGTCTTCTGAATGGTTTCTTTGCCGTAGGTTTTGGCATCTTCCATCTATACTGCTTAAAAATGTAAGAGTGTGTCTTTAAATGAAGTCATTGCCCTACTTAAAACCTCATAATAAATTTACTTGTCTGATCAGTTCATGTTATTATAGCTAAACTTCTTTATTCAGAGTCCAATTTATTTACCCTTTCCTCCTATCCTCTGCCAAGACATATTGAACCTCTGTATCAGGTAAGACTCTGTCACTGACCTGCAAACACTCACTGCCAATGCTAATTCCCAGCATCTCTCTACCTTTGCTTCTTGCTTCATTTTTAAGAAAGCTTTCCTTTCCTTAAATATTTATTGGTTGCTTTGGTGGTTTGGATCTGGAGTATCCCCCAAAAGCCTCGTGTTCCTATGGATGCAGTATAGGGTTGGGTGTTGAGGCCTGGCTGGAAGGGGCAGAAACTTAAGGCTTGACCTGGAGGGGCGTGTTCTGGTTCCACCCTTCCCTCCCAGTCTCTCTCTTCCACAATGCTGTAAGGACCTCTGCCCCAGGAACTCCAGTTCCAGCTCTAGCTGCAGCCCCACCATATGATTCTACCACATTCCAGCCACCCACCAGTGAACAGACTGAGACCTTCTGGAACTGTAAGCTACAATAAGTCTTTCCTCCTAAGTTGTGTATTTCGGGTATTGAGTCAGAGTGACAAAAAAGTAACTAAGATGGTTGCATTTTGTACATCATATATTCTTGAAACTGTATCTAATTGTTGTTGGTGTTTACTCTCATAAATCTTATACTCTATTGCCCCAAATAGGTAGGAAACCACTATTTAAATACTGTGTGATATTTGCGAAGATAGAGGAAGTGGTTGATATTAAGATGTAATGAAAATATCCAGAGAGACTTCCTTGAATAATGAGTTAAAGGTGGGCCAAAATTAAAGCCAGGGAGGAAACCAGGGAGGAAGTAATAGCATATGTCAACAATTCAGGGCACAAATATGGTATGGTCGAAGAAATGAAGGAAAATAAATGCAACTGTTAAAAAGGAGAAAAATAGCAAAGAGTAGTCAGTGACTACATTATGCAATTACATGAGATCATGCAAGGCATTCTTGCCATGCTAGGAACTTTTGACTTTATCCAAAGAGTAATTAGAAGCCATTGAAAACAGAGGGTTATGTGATCAGATATCCCTGTTAGAAGAGATAATCTCTGGAGGAAGGTTGGTGGGGGCGGGATGGGGGGGCACTATCTAAGAGGGAACTGAAATAACAAAGGAAAGAAGTCATGGTGGCTTTGAAGAAGACAGTGGTAATCTGGATGTAGGGAGTGTATCATGACATAGTTAAGAAATATAACCAGCAAAATTTAATGGTGAATTGTACATAAAGGAGAAAATATGTCAAAGAAGACATACAAGTTTCTGATTGAACAAGTCAGTAAATAATGCTGCCACTTCATTTAAAGAGAGAAACAGAAGAATTTGAAAAGGGTGAGGACAGTGATTTTGAAACAGAAAGAGCCAGCTAGGTAAGAAAACTGGAATCATGAGATCCTGTGAGGGCTTGTCGGTGATTCTTCTAACATTGCACAGCAGACAGTGCATCGATGCAGACAAGGTTGATGCTTAATGCATCAGGGTTTGTCCTGGTAAGTGTGACAGAAGTTCAACAGGTCTGTGCAGCTAAGAATATGATGGGTCATTGAATTCAAGCTTCATACAGAGAAAAACGAAGGCAAAGAAAAATATGGCTAGATGAAAGATGATGGGCTCAATGGACAGGAGTTCCCAGTAAGATGGAAGGGCCATGTGTTCTTGAGAATAATAGAATTCAGGCAGTGAGAAAGTAGGAGAAGGTTAAATATTACGCGGTTTCTCTAGTATGAGAAACTCAGAATACAGGCAGTTTATAGAATAAAGTGGGTAAGATATTGGGGGTCAGAAGGGAGGAGGGAAGAGCCTGGAAGGTCCAAAAGGGGGAGCAGAAGGAATTGTAATGATGTTGCAATGCATATGTGCACAAAATTCTCAAGCTTAATGTAACCATTGTTTAATATAGCCCTTCACACACCCATAAAACTGGGGGGGAAATGACAACTTCCCTTAAGAGAATCGGATCAAAACTTGCCATTTATGAGATGTAGCAGATGTTGATACTGAAGAAATCAAGGGTGTGGCTCTGAGAGCGAATGGCTGAGGTACACTCTTTGAGGAAGAAATATTTGCAAATATAACTGAATGGTCAGGACTTTGGTTGGATCATTTCTTTTTTGAGACAGGAAGTGTCTCTGGTCCAGGCTGTTTCTGAACTCACTATGTAGCCCAGGCTGGCCTGGAACTCATGGCAGTCTTCTTGCCTCAGCCTCTCAAGTACTGAGATTACAGGCGTGTGCCACCATGCCCAGCTATTACATGATGCTGGGAGATGAAACCCAGGGAGCATCCTAAGCAAGTGCACTAATAATCACTGCGCGAAGCTCCCAGCCCAGATCATCCCTATTAGAATTGATGGTACCCAAAGTTACGGCAAGAGCAACTGTGCAGAGAAAGTCCAGTACTGAAAGTTTCCAATGAACAGAATAGAATAGAGACGGTAAAGTGGTGGTGAGAAAGTAGCTAGGAGTCCCGTGTGTGAGAAGAATGGTTAGAAGGCTTGTAGCTGATTTCTCTGGGGTTATTTAGCGGAATGGGAGGAGCTTTAAAATATTGAGCATTGTTTGGAACCTGAAACCAAATATCATTGAACTGAATTGTGGTTTCACTCCAGAGGACAAATGATAAGTTATGTAACTTCTGTGTTTCAGTTTTTAATCTTTAAAATGGGTATGATAATAGCACCTATCTTGTGGGCTTGTTAATAAGATTAGATGGTGTATTAGCTGAAGATTTAAAAGCTAAGAAAAAAAATCCCAAAAACCAGAGAGCCGGATCTGGCCAAAAGTAATCGCATGTAAGGTTTAGTTTTCATATAGCATCCTATTGAACAGGTGCTAGAGTCCTAGCGACATATTTTAACAATAGTGAGTGCCTTAAATCAATAGTTAAAAAAAGAACTTTAGGCACTCATCATCTTTGCAGGGCTAAATATTTTGAGGACAAGAAATGTCCTTCCTCTCCATTACGTCCCTGGCTATTGCCCTCATTCTCCTCACTTTTTGAGCCAGATCTGTGCTGAATTCTAATCTAAATAAGACAGTTTCTGGTTTCAAGAATTTCAGGGCCTAAAAAGAGGAAATACATATTGCAAAAGATACAACATTGTTAGTACTGTAACTGTGTGGGAAAATCATCGGTACTCTAAAATGGAAAGAATGACTAATTCTTAACTTCAACTGTGAGAGTCAGAGAAGGTTTCATGGAAGAGGTGACATTTTAACTGGAACTTGAAGGATGCAGAGAATAGTGCCAAAGAAGCAATATAGAGAAGACTTTTTATCCAGTAAAAATATATGCCAAATTATGGAATCATGAGAGGATACACAGAAAGCATATTTTGTAATGGTATAAAAAATCTGCTGTACCTGGAGCTTAAGAAATGTGTGGAAAAAATATGGCAGGAGAAGAAGGAGAGGGAGTGTGTCAGACTCTCAAGGAATTTGTACAACGTACTGAAGACTTGGATAGTGGAGATTCTGCAGAGCTTTTTAAATTAAAATGAACTTTCTTTTAGAAAGTATAAGATCAGTAGTTTTACGGAAAACAAGGAAGATATTAAAAGCACGAAGATTGAAGCTGGTAAAATAGTCTAAGCAAATGTCAATGAGGGTCTGAACTAAAGCAGGGTTGATGAAACTTAAGAGATATTTCTGAAGCAGGTTTGACAGGTAACTACTTGGAAATACAGACTAAGGTAGAAAGAAGAATGAAGGGTTGTCTGTGTAGACATAAACCAAAGTGAAACACTGAAGGAAGCCAGTTTCGGGGGGAATAAGGTTAATTTGATTTTAAGATGACTGTGGGACATTCATCTAGGTAATCAGAAATAAGGCTTAAGGCTTCTGAAGCAAACCAGAATAAAATACTATCATGAAAACTCAGAGTGTAAAATGTTCCAGAAAGACAAAGTATAATTAAGATTGAGGGCATATTACTGGAACTTAGCCACAAAGGGACCTTAACAAAAGCAGCTTCCGTGAAATGGTGGGGACAGGAAAAAAAAAAAGATTGTATTGGTTTAAAGTTTAGAAGAGAAAAAATTAGAACCAGAGACTATCTATGAATAAAAACCGAGATCAGAAAATTAATATTGGAAGAATCACAATTAAAAGACAAGACACAAAGTATAATTTAGAGAAAGATTTTTACTGACAAAATCATACGTTATGAGCATTTACACATTGAATGGCTTAGCCTGACAGTTTGTAAACCAAAGACCATTACATGAACAAACTGACATTATTACCTTGCTGGGAAATATTATCAAACTTGTATTAGCTAGGAATCGTTTTGACTGTATGTATGGGAAAAAAATCCAGAATTGCAGAGACTTCCCTGGATGGTAGCTTATTGCACCCAGTGGTAAAGCAGCCTGGATGTAGCTATTACAGACAGTATGTTTTATTGATCTGCCATTAATAGTGTACAGACAGTCCTCAAATAAATGATGATTCAATTTAATCCGTTTTGACTTTATGATGGTGTGAAAGTGATATACATTTAGGAAAATTATACTTAAATATTTGGTTTTGATCTTTTCTTGGGCTAGTAATACATTGTATATTTTCTCACAATATTGGATAGTGACAGTGAGCCACAATTTCTCATCAGCCACTTGGTCATGAGGGGAAATGACCTACCCTTTCCAGTGGATTGTGTTGCTAAGCTACGCTTAGTGAGTTAAGTGTGTTAAATATATTTTTGACTTACACTATTTTCAGTTTATGATGTGCTTATCTGGACCTAACTTCATTGTAAGCATTTATACTGCTCTCTATTTCAAAGTGGCTTTTCTAACTCCATCTATCATATTTATATTCTACGTAGGAGGAAGGGACAAGAGAATATGATCCTGTCACACATATTCTTCACAGTAGCCAGAACTTCATCGTGATGCTAGGTGTAATGGAGGCTGGGGACTGTAATCTTTTATTTTGTGTCAGTGTAACCATAGGAAAATTAGGCAGGTGCTAGTTACTAAGAAGGAAGTTAAGCTGGATGTTGAGTTGTTAAAAAGCAGCCCCTGCACTGTTACTGTCTTAAACAGATCTAATACACAAAAAGAAAAGCAGATAAATCAAATAATATAATTGAGAGTTTTAACTCTGTACACAAACTATATCTACAATTTTGTGCCCTTAATGAAGCACATGTTTTTACCAAATCCTCATGAAATATTTAACTTTTATATTTAATACCACAAATGAAATAGTATACTACAAAAAGCAGTTGTTTCATTGTCTTTGATTATGGATCAATAACCCTACAAATGAAAAATCACAGTTAAGAATGACCAATAAATACATGAAAACATCTTTATCCCATCAGAAAAATACAAATTGAAACAATACCGAGGTTCCATCTAATGCCAGTAAGAATGACTGATATTAAGATCTCAAAAAAAAAAACAAGTACTGGCGACACTCTGAAAAAAAGGAACCCTCCTACGTTGGTGGGGGACCATATACTGGTAGTACTACTATGGAGAGCAGTATGGAAATTCCTCAGAAAACTGAAAGTCAACATTCCATTTGACTCAGTGATACTTCTTCTGGTTGTCTTCCAAAAAGAATTAAAGTACTCATACTATAGTGATACATACATACGCATGTTTATAGAACCACAATTTATAATAGCCAAATCTTGGAAGAAGCCAATATACCTGAGTACAGATGACTGAATAAAGAAGATGTGGCTTATGTACAAAATGGAGTATTACTCTGCCCTTAAGAATGACAAATCTGATTCATGAAAAATAAGAAATATGGAAGAAAGTAAGGAGATAGATCTTGTGGAGAGGAAAAGGAAAAGAAGGGTCAGAGGGTGGGAAGGGGAAAAGGAGATGACACGTAATTTAAAAAAATAAGGAAGTATTCTAAAAAAAGGAAAAATCATAGGTAAGTGTATTAGTTTGGGTTCTTTCAAAAGACAGAATTTACAGATTTTATCACAAAGGGTGTATTAGGAAGGCTTACAAATCCAAGGATAGAGGTGGTCTAAGATGGCTGCTCAGCCATGAAGTAGATCTCCCATCTGGGACTGCAGGACAGCCGGTGAGGTGAGAGTCTGCTATAAATCTCAGGTGAAGACCAAAGCCTGAAGATCGGCAACTGAAGAGCAGCAATGGGCAACCAGGCACAAGTCAAGACTGAAGCGAATCTGTGGTGACGATCTGCGGTGTGTAACAAGTCAGTGTCAGTAGACAATCACGAAGGCGAGAGGTTTCTCAGAGGAAGTAGCTGTGACAATCTTCCCTCTTCCTCCCTTTTATGCCTTTGGAATTCCAGTTGACCCTCTCACATCTGGGTGGTGCTCTTCTCTCATTGGCCAGCCCACAAATGACTCACACTCTAATCCAGACCAGTTCTTGATCCCTAATCTAGGGGTGGTTGACAAATCCTAATCCTAATGGAGGTGTGGTTTCTAATTCCCTCAAGTTGACATAATCCTTTCCATGATCACAGTAAGCAAACAAAATTCAACAACAATGTAGAACATGAAAGAAACCCAGTCTACTAAATAATTTTTGGGTGAAATATAAAATTAAAGCTTCAGTTATATACTATTTAAGTAAAAATGATTAATGAAACATCATATTAATTTAGGGAATACATCCAGTGCTTTGTTCATATAAAAACACAAGTGATTTATATTAAATGAGAAGAAAAATAAGACAAAAGGTAAAAGGGATACAGAAAATTAGAAAGCATGGATATGCAATTATTATAGCTCAAAGAAGAAATGAAAAAACAGAAACTGAGAAGAAAAACTGATACACAAATATGAGAGCCAATTTTATTTTCCTTTTTCTTATTTTTTCTTTTCTTTTTCTTTTTTTTTTTTGTGACAAAGTCTTGCTCTGTGTAGCCCAGGCTACTCCCGAACTCTGTGTAGCCCAGGCTGGCCTTGAGCTCATAGCCATCCTCCTGCTTCAGTCAGTTGAGTGCTCGGATTGCAGATGTGCGTCACCACGTCTGGCTTGAGAGCCAGTTTTCAAAGTGACCCATATGAGACAAACAGCTAGCAAGAATATAAGAGGAAAGAAAGTGCAGCATTAGTAATGTAAAGTAATGAGTCGGATAGTGTCCTTCCAAAATTCATACTCTTTCAAATTTCAGAAAATATGAAAATATGATTTTTGTGGATAAAATTGATGTGAGGTCATACACAATTAGGGTGGACCTTAAATACAATGACTGCATCCTTCCTTACAAATAGAGACAGAAAAATACAGAAAAATATGCATGGAGACCACTTGAAGATGAAGGTTAAAATTTGGGATTATACTAGCACAAAAGAAATGCCCTCTGGACCTTCTCTTTCAGTTACTTGGTTGCCCAAACTGGGTTTGACCTTGGGGTCCACTTGCCTCAGCCTCCCAGGTTCCTGGTATTATAGGTATGTACCAACAAGCCCAGTTCTGCTACTTGTTTCTTTTGGCCTATCTCTCCCTTCTGAAATGACAATGTGTATCCTAAATGCTCTGCAAATCACCTTTTGAAGGAATGTGGCCCTGAGGATCCTTTGAAACTGAAAGAATATATTTCCATTGTTTTAAGCCTCTCAGCTTGCTATAATTGGAAATGGTCGTCCCAGGAAACTAATATACACAAAAGCTTAATAATAGAGGACTGTTACATTATATGGACCGTTTTGTTTTGCACTTTTATGTTCAATAATTATTTTCATTCATGTAACAATCTAGTGAAGTGCCTGCTGAAGTAGGTTTTATTTTACAAATGAAAATACCGAGAGTTTGAGAAAATTGTCCTGAGTAAATAATTCAAACCTAGATACCTAGAATTCAAAACTTGGTATTTAAATCACATTTAATTTCTAGGACATGATACAGACACATTTAAAGACAATGAGGAAGAATGGAAGAAAATGTTATAAATTTAAAGCCCTGAGAAAATTGCAAAAATGATTCAAGAAAAAATGAAGATAATTATGAAAATGTTGTTCAATACATATCAATTCTTCCACCACAAACTAAATAACAAAATAAACAGATAACAGAGATTGTATTTCAAAGACTTCACAAGTGAATTCTTTCATGTTATGAAGAGATAATTTGTATGAGATTTTGCTGTTCCAGAAATAAGGAACATCCCTCAACTTTTGAAATAAAACTAGCCTAACTTCAGAAATCATATCTGATAAAGACACAACCAAAAAGAGACAAAAAAGACAAATTCGACTCATGAATATGGATTTTTAAATTTTAAGTAATATGGTACTCAAATATAGTTGTGTATGGAAAGAATAATATTCCGTGACCTGCCAGGACTCGTTTCAAGAAGGCACAGATGGTTTGTTAGGAAATCTTTTATTTAAAAAAAATTTAAATGATAGATAAAATTGTATGTGTTTGTTGTGTGTTACATAATATTTTTGTGTATGTGTACACACATATGTGAACACGCATTGTGCATTGTGGAATGGCTAAATCTAGCTAATTAACACATGCTTTACTTCAGTTATTTTTATGATGAGAACATTTAAAATCTCTTTTCATTTCTCAAGAATGCAGTATCTTGTCATTAACTAAAGTTGTCATGTTTTAGAATAAGTCCCTTGAGCTTTTATTTCTCCTAAATGATATTTTATATCCTTTGATCAGCATTTCTCCAACCACCTCTTCACCCCCAACCACTAAAAGCTAACATTCCACTTCCTGCTTTTATGATATTTACTTTTTATATTTTACATATGAGTGAGATCATACAGTATGTCTTTTTGTCCATGGTGTATTTTAGTTAGCATAAGTGTTTCTAGGAGTGGTGCAGGTCTATATCCCCTGCATTCGGAAGGCAAATTCAGGAGAATTGCTGTGAGCTCGTGGCCAGTCTGGGCTACATAATGAGGTCAGGACCAGCATGACGGCAGAGTGAGACTCTGTCTCCAATTAAAAAAAAAAAAAAAAAAAAGGCTCTTTAGGTTAATGTAGCCACACTCTCACAAATGGCAGGATTTCCTTCTTTAAAAGGATGAGTAATATTTCATTGTGTATTTGACCCACACTTTCTTGTACACCATATTTATCAGTTCATCTGTTGATGAGCTCTTAGGTTGCTATCATAGCTTGGCTATGGCGAGTAATGCTGGAATAAACATGAGAATGTAGACATAGCCTCAGCACATTGATTTAATTTCTCTTGGACATATAATCACTGGAAGAGCTGCTGAGTTTATACTAGTTCTATTTTTAACTTTCACATTAATGCTAATTTAATTTTTGAGTATTATTGACAAATAAAATTATATGTATATAAGGTATACAACATTCATTTTGAGATACACATACATGGTGAAATTTATTACAGTCAATCTGGTAGTTAAGCTTTTACTGTCATATATATATATATATATATATATATATATATATATATATATATATATTTAGATTCTGCATATTAGGAAAAACATGCAATACTCTCCCTTTTGAGTCAGGTTTATTTTTTTAATTTATTTTGAAGCTTCTGATTGCAGATAATAATGGTTCCATGTACTGTTAAATATGTGTGGTCAGTGTGTAAGTATTAAATTGAGTTAAACATATTTATCTTCTCAACCATTTATCATTTTATTGTGAAAATGTTCAAAATGTTTTCTTCTAACTTTCTCAGATGAGAGAGAACATTCAACATTTGTCTTGTATCTGATTTATTTTACTGAACAAAATGTCCTCCTGTTCCATCTATTTTGCTGAAGATAATAGGACTTGATTTTTCTATACGAATAGATAATATTCCCTTATATATTCTCCATTTTCTTTATCCATTCATTCATTGATGGACACTAAGGCTGATTTCATATCTCAGCATTTGTGAATAGTACTGCGAAAAATATGGGAGTGCTGGCATCCCATTGGCATGCTGATTTCATTTTCTTTGAATATATACTCAGAAGTAGAATGTCCAGATGAAATGGTACATTTATTTTTAGTTTTGTTTTGAGAAATGTCCACACTGTTCTCCATAAAGACTATTCATTTACATTCTCATGAACATTGTGTAAGAGTATGTCTTTACATTTTTCTAGTTATAAGATCATGTCATCTGCAATCAGAAATGTCTTCCAATTTAGATGTATTTTATGTTCTTCTCTTGACTAATTACTCTTACTGCGACTCTCAAAGCTGTTTTTTTGTTTTAACAGAAAGGGTGAGAGTGGCCATTCTTGTCTTGTTCTGGATCTTGTAGGAAAAGCTTTTACCTTTTCCCATTCAGTATGATATTGTGGGTTTTTTGTCATATAAGATCTTTACTTTTTTGAGATATGCTCCTTTCATTTCTTGTTTGAAGGATGTTCTTTAATGAAGAAAGAATATTGAATTATGTCAAAATATTTCTACCTCAATCGTATGATCATACTGTTTTGTTCTTGGTTCTGTTATTATGGTGTATCACATTTATAGATTTACAGGTGTTGAGCCATCCTTGCATACCTGGAATAAATGCCACTTGACATGGAGAATGATCTTCTGCATGTGTTGTTGAAATCAGTTGCTGCTATTTTGTTGAATATTTTTACATATAAATTCATCAAAGATATTGGGCTACACCATTTTTTTTTTAGATATCCTTATATGCTTTGAGTTTGAAAGTATTCTTTCTGTTTCGATTTTTTGGAAAGGTTTGAGACACATTGATATTAATTCTTTAAAGGTTTGATATACTTTGTCAGTTAAGACATCATGTATAAGATTGTTCTTTGATGAGGTATATGATTTACTAATTAAATATTATTTATTGGTTTGTTCAGATTTTCTATTTTTTATTCAGTCATGATAGCTTATGTGTGTCTAGGAATTTATCAATTTCTTCTATATCATGCTTCATTTATGTTCACTTATCCACACTAGTTGAGTTTTTGTGTTTCTGTTGTATTGGCTCTTCTTTAATTTCTGACTTTCTGTAATTTCTTCATTGTCTAATTAAAAGTTTAATGATTCTGCTTATATTTTTGTAAAATAACCTCCTTTTATTGTTTTTCAATGATGTTTCTACTCTCTATTTATTACTCTTGATTATTTTCTTCCTGATACTAACGCTAGGTTCAGTTTTGTTCTTTAGTTTTTGAGGTGCACCATTAGATTATGTTGATATAGACATTAGAATTGATTTTGCTGCAATCTAAAAATTTTAGTATGTTGTGTTTCCATTTTTATCTCAAGGTGCCTTTAAATTTTCTTCACTGAACCATTGGTTGATGAGGAGCATGATGTTGAATTTCCATGTATTTCTGAATTTCTAAAAGTTTCTTCTATTGTCTGTTTTTTAACATTGTAGCCATTTTAATCCTTTTTGACGTTCACTATTGTGTATATCTCTCATTTTTATACTTCATAATCATTTATGTTATTGACATATGTTTGTGATGCATAATAATTACTTTTAACGTGGGGAGTTAGTGCATATACATATCACATCTTAATCATATTTATTTACCCTTTGCCACCTTCCTTGCCTTCCCATGTCTCCCTATCCTCAGATCCCCTTAAAATTGTTAAGAGGATTTTGAAATCTGCAGTATAATCTGTTCTAGAAAGTAGTCCATTTAAGCTTGAGAAGTATGTGTTTTCTGTAGCTGTTGGATGAAATCCGGTCTATTTGGTCTACAATATCGTTTAAATTCAATGACTCCTTATTGAATTTTGTCTGGATGCCATGTCTATTGCTGAATAAGGAGTACTGAAGTCCTCAGCAATTATTATACTGGAGTCTGTTTCTCCCTTCACATCTATTAGCATTTCCTTTACCTGTTTGAGTGCCTCATTACTACATGCATATTTAATTAGTATTTTTATTTCTTCTTACTGAATTGGTTCCTTTATCATTATATAATCACTTTTTATAGTTTTTGGCTTAATGTCTATCTTATCTAACATTCCTCCCTTCTTTTGATTTCCATTTGCATGAGATGTCTTTTTTTTTCTTTCTATAATTTGACTTTTAGTTTATTTGTGGCCATACAAGTAGAGGAAGCCTGGGGGAGGGAGAATGTAGCTGAATCTTACTTTTTAAAAAATCCACTCAACCACTTGGTCTCTCAATTAAATTTTATTTGTGTTCAAGTAATTGTTAATTTGTGAGGACTTGTTATTGGCATTTTGTTATATTTTAGTGGTTTTGTAAATTCCGGATTTTTTTTTTTGTTTGTTTTTTGCTATCTCAGTATTTTCGTCTATGGTTCATTATATGCTTTAATAGTTTACCTTTTCTTTTTGCTTTATTCACTATTGATTTTTGCTTTGTGATCACCATGGGTATTAAGAACATCTTATGGTCATAACAGATTATTTTAGGCTGGTAAAATGTGATTGCAAGAGAAAGAAACTACACGTTTATTCTCTTCCCCTTCATTTTGATGTTAATGTAATTACTTATGTCTTTTTAATCTTGCATAACCTTTAGCAAATCATTATAATTATTTTTGGCCTTACAACCTTCACAATAAAGACAGTATCCTTTTCTTTCAGGGCAAGTGGAAAGGAACTCTCTTAGCTTTAAAAAAATATTTCTATCTTTTGGAGAGAAGGTTTTTCTCTATGTATTGCAGGCTTGTCCTGAGCTCGTTATGTAGCCCTACAGCCTGGCCTTGGACTTACAGCAATCCTCTTGCGTCAGCCTCCAGAGTGCTGAGATTACAGGCATGTACCACCATGCCTGGCTAATTTTTATGAGATTTTGAGGAACTGAACCGGAGGCCTTGAATATGCTAAGCAAATACTTTAAAGACTGTGTTAATTTCCCTGCCCTCCCTCAACTTTTATTTATGTGATAAAGACTTCATCTCTCTGGTCTGAGGGCCATCTCTGATTGTACAGTATTCTTGCTTGACAGCATTTTTCCCCCTTCAACACTTTGAATATATCACTGCACTCTCTCTGGCTTGTGGTTTCTGCTTATAAATCACCTGTTGGCCATAGTAAAATGATTACATAGTATTTGTTTCTTTTCTCCCGTTGCCTCCATGATGTCCTGATTTTCTTTGATTTTTTTTTTTGACAACTTGTCTATAATGTGTCTTGTGGTAGCCTTGCTTAGATTCAATTTTATGGGCTACATTTAATTTTTTTCATCCTGCATATTAATAGTTTTGTCCAGATTTGGACAATTTTCTGCTATTATTCCTTTTGTTTCTTTTTTCCCAACTGACTGCATCTTTTTTTATTAACCTCTCTTTGATTCACATGTTCTTTCTCCTTAACAGTTGTGGTGTTGATGCCTCTATTGTAAGTTCCAATTTGTTCGTAGATTTGCAGTTCTGGAATTTGTCTGATTTTTAAAACTTTTTTCACTTGCTGTATTTTCTTCCTCTCTCAGGTAATTTGTTGCCTTCTTCATTTTATTGTTGATTTCTCTTTATTTTCTTGAAGTTTGTTAAACTTCTTTAAAAGTGTTATTTAGAACTGTTTCCTGGGCAGTTTATATGTCTCCATTTCTTTACAGTCAGTTATTGGCACTTTATTTTGTTTCTCTGGTGTCATAACTGATCATTCTAATTCTTGTATGTTGTATGGCCACGTAACGAGGTAGAATTTCTCTGGTATTCACGGGAGAGCTTTGCTTGGGAAACTCTTTAAAAGTCAATCTGTCCAGAGCCCCGGAGCAGTGTGTCTGGCATAGTGTCTAGGTCATTTGGTGAGAGGGCCTGGAATTTACATGGGTAACTCTTGTCTCTGGTTGCTCTGAGTGGACGTGGAGCCTGCCTGTCATCCTGAGGGCCAGCCTGAAGTGTATGCTTCCTATGATGAGCCTGAAGTTCAGGACAGCTGGAGCTCTTACAGGATTAGTCCAGGCCTGAACATGTGGCCTCTGCAACTAACTATTTAAAATAATATAACTGCTTTCCTGAAAACCCTAGGAGAATTTGATATCTGTAAGGACTAATAAGAGTCGCAAAGTGGTAACAGCCAATGTGTTGTGTATATACAGCAGAAAAGGTGATGCAATATGATAGATATATTCAATTCATATGATTTTAAAACTAAAATACCTAGGAATAAAGATAGGAGATGCCTATAAGGAAAAAAATCACTATAATTATAGACCATGTGATTTTGTTACACGTTTAAAAATTAAAACGAAACTGTAGACCCATTACAAGTTTTTATAATGTCAGGATGCAAATGTGTATCAGACTTCTAAGTGTTTCACAAAAGGCATATATGAAAATTACAGATTCATATATTAAGCTATATATATATCAAATAAATATATATAATAAAAACATGACAAAATGTCTGTATAACACTAGAAACAATAGTGTTAAACTTCAGAAAATATATTTTCAACATTCTTATCTAAAATATTGTTACTAACCTTAACATATAATGATTTTTTCACAAATCAATAAAAGATTGAATGCGATAGCAGAAAAATGGATAAATGATATTAAAAAACAGTTCACAAAGAAGAAAGTTAACTCAAACAACATCTGGTGTTATGGAGGGAAGAGAGACTCAACTTAGGCTGGGTGTGATAGCATGTGCTTATGAGTATGTCATTGGCCCGAGCAACACAGTGAGACTCTGTCTCAAAAAAAAAATTAGGTAAGGTTCAACATTATTTGAACTCAAAGAAAACTAATCATAGAAAAACAATCTAAACAAAATAGCTACACCTAATGTTGACATGGAAATGGCCACATAAGTAATTGGTGGATGATAAATTCATGCAACTTTTATGAAAAGCAATTTGAATATAGTATTTGAAGACTCTAAAAACATTTATAGGCCTTCAGTGAGAATTTAATTTCCAGTAATTCATTTCAAGGAAACAATTCCATAACTATACATTCTTTAATGTGCAGACATATTAATCATGATTATATTGTTTATATATAAAGGTAAATATTTGGAAACAACTTATATGTGCAACAGTAGGTAATTGGATAGGCAAATTATGGTGGATCCTTAAAATAAAATACAACACAGTCAATACAAATAATAATGCAGACCTCATATTTATGAGTATAGAACTGTGTTCTTTCTGAAATATTTATTGAGAAGCAAATCTGTCACACTATTAACGATCTGTTGTGAAATAATTGTGCTGAAATGTAGGAACTCAAATTTATTTTTTCATTATGCTATACAGTGTGTGAAGTTTAGAAGTCTGGGAGTAGCTTGTTTGAATAGTTTCAGGTCGAAGAAGATACTGGCCAGAGCTATAGTCAGGTCAGTGCCTGATTCTGATTGAGGAATCCACATCTAAGCTGACACCTGTAGTTACTGGCAGGCCTCGGGTTCTCCCTGGATATTGGCCAGAAGCACGTTTTCCTTCTCATGTAACCTAAGTGATAGGCTACCTGGATGGATGCACTCATGGCACGACACCTGGCTTTCTCCAGAAGGTGGAGTCCAAAATATAGTGAGGTTAGAGACAAAGGGAAAAGCTGCAGTCTTTGTAACTTAATTTCATAAGAATCCATAGTCACTTTTGTTATGTAATATTTGTCCCACATCAACCCTGTATAAATGTGGAAAGAAACAAGTAAGTGTTTGAATACCAGCAGGTGGGCACCATCAAGTGCAGTCTTGAAAGCTGGCTATTATAACTACACATAGTATGATATGCTTTTATAGAAAAAGATGTATATATTGTAAGGTAAATGCAGAAAAAAATAAGACATCAAAGTGTCAAGAAAGTTTATTTCTCGATGGATTATGAAATTTTAAAAATTTATTTTTCATTTTTACCTGTTTTTATTTTTATACTGAGCATGGGCTACTGACATTTTAGAAGGTAGCAACCAATCAGTACATATTTTTAAAGAAAAAATAATGGGCTATAATTGAGAAAATAAAGACAGTATAGCCTAGAGTTGTCCAACCAGTGGCCCGTGGACTACAAATGGCCCTGACAGTATTGGATGCAGCCCAACATAAATTGTTCATCTTATTTAAAAGATTTTGAGTTTTTGTAATTTCATTCCACAGCTCTAAAGCTTGAACATTGTAGACAACAGAATAGAATGGAATAATGAGGGTATGTTACTTGCTCAAAAATCGGATTAGTGTTTGTAGTTTGTGTTATAATTGCAAACAGTTCAGGCAGAAATGAAAAACTGTTAAAATTAATTCAGACAGAGCGAAAGGTATTGGCACATCATGCATGCCTAAGACATGCTATTTGTGTACATGTGTAGCTTCAGTTCTACGGTCGCCGACTTGGGGCTTCCAGCATGTTTTCTTCCAAGTACAAACAGTCAAACTGATACCATCAGGCATGTGTGCTTGTGATGGCTTGGCAAGTCAGAGATACTGATAGTATCCTGAAGACAGTCAGGAAAAGAGAAGGACTTATAAAATTAATAAACATGATGCAATTGCTGCACAAAATTCAAATTTAATGAACTATCAGTGCATAGTACATGAAGGAAATTTATGTACAAAACCTTTAAAATGGGCAATGTTGTGCAAATTACATAAGGTCTTGGGATTGAACCATTGCCAATTCAAGGAATATATGTAAAAAATGGATGCTGACTATGGTGTGTCATTCAGTATTTGGAAGTAAGATGTCTAAGTCAAGACAAATGTTGACAATACTTTATGATTTGCAACATGAGATCAAGTCATTTATAGTATCAAAATAAAATTTGTGTCAGAATTGGACGATGAAAGCTGGTTTACAGATTTAACATGTTTAGTGGGTTTGACTGTTCATTTAAATAAGTTAAGCATGTGTGTTTTAGGTAAAAGAGATAATTTCTCAGGATGTTTCAAAAAGTAACAGAATTCCAAATGAGACTGAAAATGGAAAGCTCAAATTAAGGTGAATAATTATGTACGTTTCGATACATTGGCTGAGCATGGTCCTCCAAGAGATGAAAAATATGCAGCTTTAGTTTTTAATTTGATAAAGAAATTTGAAAACAGGTTTGAAGATTTCCAGAAAAATAATATTTTGATGTATCATAACTACCTTTTCAGTCAATATAGATATATTACCTGCCAATAGAATGCATAGACCTACAAATGCTTCATATCTGTCTTTATGGGCACTAACATTCCATTGAGTATATAGACCACATTTTCTGTATCTGCTCATCTGTTGATGGTCATGTAGGTTGTTTCCAGGATTTAGCTATTGTGAATTGTGCTGCTACAAACATAATTATGCTTGTGTCTTTATAATATGATAACTTTTAAGTTGTTTTGGGAAAATGCCCAATAGAACTGTAGCTAGGTCAAATGGGATTTCTACGTTTGGTTTTCTAAGGAAACTCCAAATTACTATCCATGGTGCTATCTATGGTTGGAATCTGAAGTCTCCCCCCAAAGCCTCATGTATTCGGATATGGTGAGATAACTGTTGAACTGTATGTTCTGGGAGACAAGGTCAAATGTTTGGAAGGGGTAGATGCTTGGAGTTCGGTCGGGAAAGATTGTGTGGACATGGTGAGAGTAGGAATTGCCTAGCGTAGAGATTTTCTGTTTATATTGACTTGTGGGTCAAGAAGTCAGGGAGGGGCACCTATTCTTGGGGCAGGAGCCCAACTGGCAGCTTAAAGAAATTAAAGAAGAGGAAAGCTCTAGCCTTGCCTGAGTCTCCAGACATCAACTTGGCTCCTACTGGACTTGGCTTTTATCTGCAATGACATCTGCAGTGACATAAGCGGCATTTCAGCCTGTCATGTGCTTCCATCATCACTGGCTGCCTATTAATGGATGGTGTGAGACCTTCTGAAACTATAAGCTAAATAAGTCTTTCCTCCCTCAAATTGTAGGTGTGGGGTGTGTTGTCCAAACAGCGAAAAGTAACTAAGGCACATGGTGGTTATACCACGATCTCGCCAATATTTGTTTGGTTTTTTTTCTTTTTGGGTTCTTTATGAATGCCATTCTCATTGGAGTGAGATGGAGTTTTAGTGTTGTTTTGATTTACATTTCTCTAGTGACCAAGGATGTGGAACATTTTTTCATATGTTTATTAGCATTTTGTATTCCTTCCCTTCAAAAATGTCTTTTTATTCTAGTCACTCTTTTTTTTTAATTTAAAAAATCTTAAGTATACAGCAGGAATATTTATTTTTAGTGCTTCTAAAAAGTTGTTCTCCGTGCTTGATGATTTGACATAAAAATCAAACCCATAATACTTTCTTCATAAGTCTTCCTATGTCAAAGGTAATGATAAATTTATACAACATGAATATTTGCTTCTGAAACAAAAATTACAAATGAAATGATAAACAAAAATACACAAATCAACTGGACCTTAAATGAATTTGTTTATCCTGTCCTTCCCAGACACCTAGAGCTTCTTTCTTTACCCTCATTCTGCTTCCTTTCCTTTCTTTCCTTGATCATGTACTTTTCAGTATTTTGCTATGAAGTGTACTTACACAGTGACTTCCCGTTGCTCGGTTCACCTGAATGGGGAGAAGAATCCAACCTTAGGTACAAGAAAGCCTACACTTTCAGGGACATTAAGTGCTATTGATTTGCCTGAAGAAGAGTCTTCAGTCTTCTTGCGTTTTTGATCTGGTTCTGTATCAACTTCACTAACTTGGGGGGGGGGGGGGTGGTTCTTCACTGCTCTCTAAGTCTGTTGCAACAGCTTTTTCTGAGGGTGATGCTTTCCCAATTCAAATTCTCTTTGTTGTCGTTTCAGCTGGCAAAGGTCTTTCAATGGGGCCTTTTGTTTTGGAAGTTAGTATGTTTTTGAGTTCTTTATATTCCTTAGTTATTAATACTCTGTCTGAGGAATGGCTGTCAAAATTTTTCTTCCATTTCGTGGGCTGTCTCTTTACTTCGATGTAGTTCCATTCTTTAATTCTCAATGCCATTTCTGTGCAGGTGGATTTCTGTTCATGTACCCCTGCCCTGTGGTGATGTCTTCGATTGCTCTATTTTGTCTTCCGGCAGGTTCAGTGTTTCTGTTTCGGTGTGCAGCTCTTAGATCCATTTTGATTTGATTTTAGTAGAGGGTGAAAGATAATGGAACTAACTTCATTCTTCTGTATGTCGAAGCATTCGCAAGAAAATGGGGCACCTTGAGGCAATAATGCTTAAGGAAATGGACAAGATGCAAAAGATTAAGTATCATAGGGTGTCTCTCACATAAGATTGCCATAAAACTTGTATAAAAAGATCTTTTTCCCTATTTCTCCTAGTGTGCATATGAGCAATTTTATATGCCCTTCCCCCATTATTGCCTTCCTATCCCCTTCGTCATTCCCCCTTATTCCGAACATCTCAAACATTTGACACTATTAAGTTTTTATATTCAGCATTTATTGTATGAAATGAACCGTGTGATATTTAACCTTCTGAGTCTGACTCACTCCACTAAATATCATGTTCACTAGTTGCATTCATTTACCCACAAATGACTCAAATCTGTCTGTTCTTCTGGCAGCATAGTACTCCACTGTGTATATGTACACATCACACTTTTTGTATCCATTGGTCTATTGATATATATGTAATCATCTTCCACAATTTAGCTATCGTTAACGTGCTGCTATAAACATGGATATATAAGTATCTTGTTTGTATGTTACTTTTAGCTTTTAACTCTTTTGGAAAGATACTCTAAAGAGGTATCTCTGGGTCAGATGGAGTGCCCATCTTCATTTTCTTTTTTTGAGGAATTTCCCTACTGCTTTCCACAGTAGTTGTACCATCAGGAATGTTAAAGGATTGCTTTTTTCCCACACCATCAATTGTTTTTTGAATTCTTGATATAAGCCATTCTCACTGGGGTAAAATGGTATCTCAGTGCAGTTTTGATTTACATTTCTCTAAAGGATAAGGATTTTGTACAATTTTTTGTGTATTTGCTGGTCATTTTTACTTCTTCCTTTGAAAATTCTATTCATTTCAGTTGCTAATTTTTAACTGGGTCTTTGACTTTGAAGGAATCTATTTTTTTCTTCAGTTTTTTATATTTTATTAGCCCCCTGTCTGAAGCACAGGAGATACAATTCTTATCTCGATTAGCGAGTTCTCTCCTCACTCTTGATTATTTCCTTGGCAGTGTAGAAACCCGTTATCTGGAATAGAACATTGGTAACGCTGGGGATTATTTCTTTTGCATCAGGTGTCCTATTGAGAAAGTCTGCCCAGCCTGAATCTTCAAAAGTTTTACCTAGTTTTTCCTCAGGATTTTCAGTGTTTTTGTTTTCATATCTTGGCTTTTGATCCATTTGGATTTGGTTTTAGTACATGCTAATAGGCGTGGGTCGAAATTCATTCTTTTTCCTGTGGATAACCAGTTCTCCCAGCACAATTTATTGAAAAAGCTATCCTTTCTCCAGCCTAGATTTTTGGCTCCTTTGCCAAAGATCAGATTGCAGAAGGTACTTGAAGTTGTCTCAGCATCCTCAGATCTGTTCCACTGGTCAGCTGTTTCATGACTGTGACAATACCATGTTTTTAAAAAGTCACTGTTGCTATGCAATGTAACTTGATGTCCCGAATCATTATGCCAGCTACTTTTGTCTTGTTTCTCAGGATTTCTTTGGTAGTCTGGGTCTCTTTCGACTACATATACATTTTAGGATTGCTTTTTCTAGTTCTGTGAAAATTCTGTTGGTATTTTGATAGGAATTGCATTGAATCTGTGTATCAGTTTCAGCAGTGTAGCCTAAAAAATTCTTAATATAAGAGATAAGGTAAGAATTGGAAAGAGGAATTACTTAGAAAAAGGAAGAGACACTGAGAATGAGAGAGGAAGGAAAGGGAAGGGAAGGAAAGAGTGAGGGAAAAACGTGATAAAAAAGTGATAGGTATGGACAAAATTCCCCAAATTGTATGTAATTAACATATAAATTAATTTGTAGCACATGCATAGTCAAGTAAAAGGAGCACATAGACCTACAATCTGACATCAATTTACAAAAAATTGATTGTGTCTCTTAACTTTGCTTTTAAAAGATGTCTTCCCAGAGACAAATATCCTCCTTTTTGCCATCATGCCTTATTCATGTCATTGCTTTTTGGCAGCACCTACATTCGTGGGCACCTTTTTCAAGGATGAAGTTCATGGAGAGTAAAATTAGAACCAGAGTATCTAAGGAGCGCTGAGAGAACTCACTGAGAGTTGCAGCTACTTCTGAAAAACTAGCCACTGATGCATGAATTCCACAAAACAAAATCAAGCATCCCACTAGTTTTATGCTTATGTTGCCATCTTTTAAAATATTATAATAAGAATACAGAAAGGAAGCTTGATTACTTATATACATTTGCTATAATAGATATTTTATACGTAGCCCAAGACAATTTCTCTTTACTCACTGTGGCCCAGCACACCAGGTGATTTGACACCCTTGGTACATGTGTCTCCTTTTGGAGATGTGGTCTCTCTGTGTAGTCCAGGCTAGTCCTAAACTCAATGTGTAGCCCAGGCTGGCCTCAAACTTATGGCAATCCTTTTGCTCCATCCTCCTGACTTCTGGAATTTCAGGCATGCACCAACTGGCCTGGCTAGTTTTTATGTTGTCTTGGGGAATTGAACCTGGGGCTTTGTGCATGCAAGGAAAGCACTTTAACCTCTGAGCTATGCCTCCAGCAAACACCCTTAATACAGCGTATTCTTTCAGCAAGGTTGAAAATCAAGGAGAGTAGGAAACAAAGACTTTAGTTTCTGGAATAGTCATCATTCTGTAATGTATTTTCTTTCTTTTTACAATAGAAAAAAATATATCGTAGGCTAAGGGGAAGAGTCTGGAGAAGAGGTCAAAGTCAGAGGCACAAGTAAAGGAACGGACTACTGACGAGCTCTGCTGAGTATGGGGGGAAGTTTGCTGGGGTGTTAAGGTAGAGCCCATTAACACCATTGCAGCGAGTGGTAATGAAAGTGTGGATATGTGAAGGAATTGACCCCAGATGTGAGAATATGCCAGCCTTGGCCAGGACATAGTAGCTTTAGTAAAGAACAGTTAGATCGAAATTGGAGTGTGGACACACTTCTGTAACACGAGAGGAGAAGAGGAAGAAAAGATGTGCACCATTATTAGAACGTTAGAGTACTACTGCAGGAAAATTGATGGGGTTCACACCTTTCATTGTCCTCCTTTCCTTTGTGGAAAAGCCAGCAAGACATTCGGCTGTGTATAACGGTGAGGGGGGATAAAAGCCTGAAGACAGTTGTGTGAACTTAAAACATCTGTTGTTTGGAATAGGGAAGAGCGCAAACCAGAGAAGTGTTTTAGAGAAGTGTGAGAACTCAGATGATGTTTGTGGTCTCTCATGTCATCTTCAAACTCAAAGAACAGCATTACCAACTCTAATGTGTCATAATGTTCATCTGTTGATCATTAAAATGCTTCCTGCTTTTCATGTTATTAGGAAGCCTCTGGGGTGGTTTTATATCACTTTCAAAGTGATGAGTTAATGTAACATGGTTTCATAGCATTTCTCTTTACTACTTGCTAATTTGAATTTTGTGAATTACTTTTATATAAAGCCCCCAGTATAGATAAATTTAGTTTTAGGATGTAAGTTCCTATTTGGAACCAGACCAAAAGAAAAACTTTGGTTATCTCTTCCCAAAAATAATCTATACAGGGTCTTTGCAAGTATATTTAACGTAGGCAACATGAATTATTTTTAAGTAGAAAAGACATGCATACATAAGTCAGAAATTTTCAAATTAGTACATAAAACCAAAAATTTTTTATTTTTATCTTTTGCAAGTTCCTTAATATTTAAGAAAATCTCTCAACCCCTAGTAGTTTTCTTTATTCTTGAAAAAAAAACACCAAAAATCTTACATACCAGAAAACACAAAAGAAACTACATACTTGAGTATTTCTTAACATATTCTTCAGTGAGTTAAGGTATATCGCTTTACTTTCTACATAAACACAAAGAATTTGACATGCAATAAAAGCATATATCAACATTCTAATCTTCCTATAAAATGTATTTACTGATGTTGAGGGCAAATTGAATGCTTGCAACTAATGAATGCTTCTCTCTTAAGCCCAAGTATTACTTGCACAAGTTGCGTGCTAGATGTCAAGATACAGTTATATTTGCTTTTGCCCATTTTTATTAATATACGTATGCAACACACAGTGGTTATATTGAGTTCGATTATTTTGAGCAGGCATATATTGTGTCAACATTGCAACCCTCCCCCTCTCCCTTTTTGGTCCTCCCACTCCCTCTTCATCCCCCTTAGTTCTCAGTCTCTTATCTGTTTGGTTCTATAATATTCCAAAACACAGTTATACTTCTTTGCATACCTGTTTAAGACAATCGAACTTGTCACATAAATCCATAAATTAATTTTAATATGACTACATCACTAAAATTATTCCTTCAAAAGTTCAGTTGTATGAGCAATGTAGAAATGAATAACATAAGGGAGTTAACTAAAGATACAGAAGAGATTGTTAAAAGAACACTTTGAAGTACTTTATGCTAGTAAATGGAAAAATAAGATGCAATGAACAAATTTCTATGAAAGTATATATTATCAAAGGTAACTAAATAAGAAAAATAATTTTTATGAGCTATGGTAGCATTTAAGGAACTTATTCATTAGGCGAAAAGTCTCTCCTGATGGACAATGGCAGAACGAGGCAGTTTTATAATAATACACAAAGTATTTTAGAGGACAGAAAAAGAGGTGTTAGTCCCAAAACTTTTTATGGCGCATTTCATATAACCATGATACCCAGTCAGAGAGAGACACTTTGTGGAAGAAAAACTGGAGGTCAAATTAACCTGTATCTATAAATAAAATATTTTAAAATGTTAATTTGATTCCAGTAATATTTAAAAAGGTAATTCATTGAAATACAGATAAGTTTATTTCCTGCATGTAAGATTTATTTCAGAAACCCTAAGAAAAGAATCTTTAAGGTCTATTGTGATAGGTCCTGGCCTATTCAATGAATTTGCTAGAAAATCTATTAATATAATTCACCAAATTATCATACCATCTCTGTAGAAATAATAAAAGCATTTGATAAAATGTATTTTATATCTAGTCCTAGACATACACTAGACATAGAAGAAAATTTCTTTATCTGAAGGAGACTTAAATATAATTTTTCTTGAAGAAATTTGCAAATTGTATTAAACTATTATATTTGATACTGAAATTCCAAAAGCCTTCCTTTGACATTAGAGATTACACAGAGATTCCTACCAATACCGCTTCCATTCCATGGTCTATAGGATGAATAGCCAAGCCAGAAGAGTGACACAAGATACAGAAATGGGAACTATAAAGATTTAAAAGAAAGATATGAAACTTGCAACTTCCTAAAAATGCATATAATCTATCAGTTATATTAAATATTATCAAATCTTATAACATATTTTGCAATCGTATGAGTTTCAAATTAGACTTATCATTTTCTTGGGTTAAATGACTGCATATTTTATGTGAACTTTATTTCTAGGAACAGGACATGCTAGTTTATGTAAGCTAACTCTCCTTTCAAAGATGTAACTATTATGAGCAAAATATTATTTAAAATCTTAAAGGCAACCAAAAGATGAATGCATATTAATATATTACACAGCCAAATCCAAACTGATTCTGGAACATGAAAACATACACAGAGCTCAAAACCACGTTTGTCCTAAAGGGATTTGTCAAGCCTGGGGATTGAAGCTCTTGCTTTCAACAGCTTCAAGGTGGCAGATGAGACAAAAGTTATCATGCCTGGCCAGCTTGAGGTAGAGTTTATTTGGAGACGTTTGCTATAAAAATAAGCACCAAAGAAGCTATACCCCAGAATAAGGATGAATCAGAAATAAACCTACTCTAGGAATTCCACCTCCTCGGATGGCTGCATGGAAAATCTGTCTTGGCATGAACAAAATATGTGAATACAATTACTAGTCCCTAAGAAGTTGCTAACAAAAGCAAGTCTTCACACATCTCTGAAGTCAAAATTTATCATGTACTTTGACTAAACTCCTTAAGAAATGAATTTATAGAAGTGAAACATTAAAAATTAGTGTAATTTAAAGTAGTAGCTTTCAGAGTAATCACAGATATTCTTGGGATGGTAGTAGCTTCATCTGAAAACTCAAAGAATGTCTACAAATGAAAATATAACACACCAAAAGTTCCGAGATGCAGAAAAATCAATGCTCAAAAACCACAACTGTAAATACTGAAACAAAGAAAGCTTTAAATCATTAGCCTTTACAGAGCAAGGATCTAGCAAAAAGCGATCAAACTAAAGCGAAAGCCAGTAGTGGGGAGAAAACAGCAAATTTGAGATTAGACATAAGACAAAGTGAGAACAGAAAAACAATGGAATCAAGGAAGCCAAAGACTGCTGGAAAAGACCAACAAAATTCAAAGTCATTTAACTTGACTAAGAAAAAGATACAAATAATTAAAATCAGAAAGTGAAGGCAATATCACTGACCTCAAAGAAATGGAACAAATTATAGAACATTGTCTATAATACTAACACACACACACACACACACACACACACACACACACACAAAATGCCAACACATCAGATAACCTAGATGAAATGGAATAATTCCTAGAAATGCACAAACCACAATTATAACTCAAGAAGAATAAAAATTCTGAATAGACCTATAAAATGTTTTTTTAAAAAAACTATAAAAAGATTGAAGCAGTAATCAAGTCTCAAAAAAGAAAAGTCCAAGAACAGATGGCTTCACTGATGAATTCCAGAAAACATTTAAAGAATTAACACCAATCTTTCTTATACTCTTCCAAAATATAGAAAAGAAGGCAACACTTCTAATTTATCCTGTGATACAAGCGTTAGTGCTACTAAAGTCAACATTATTCATAATAGCCAAAGGCAGAAGCAACCCAAATGTCCATTAATGGATGCATGGGTAAGTAAATTATGATGTATCCTCACCGTGGCTGAGAATGTAAAATTAATAAAGTACTGATATTTGCTGCAAGCATAAACAAATATTAAAACCGTTATGTAGCTGAAAAAAACTAGACAAAAATTCACATGGTGAATGAACACGTTTATATGAAACATGCAAAATAGGTAAATCTACAAATTTTGAAAGCAGTTTTGGTATTTGCTGGGCTATTAATTGCTTGATAAATATGGGGTTTGTGTTGAAGAAAATATTTATGAATTAATAGGTGTGATTGGCATGCAACAAAAATATATCAATTACATATGCATAAAAAGAAAAAAAATACCTATCAGGAATATAAAGCCCAGGCAGAAGAAACTACCCGGAGGTGGTCTAGGTGATGAAACTAGTAGAAAAAAATGTCAAAAACAGTTACTACAGATATGTTCATTACATGCAATGTATATACATACATTAGAACAATGGGAGCTACTTAGTAGGGACATCAAAGACACAGCACATTCACCCACAATACCTAAACCAGACTTCTACAGAAGAATGGAAAATGTCTAAGATACATTGGACAAGATGAACACCAGAAGAGATATCACAGAAGAAAAATAATTTGAAAATATATTAATAGAAAGTATATTCACAGTGAAACATGTAGAAATTGATGCCCCCAAAGGGAAAAAAAACAGTTGTTGAGATAACCTCATGTATGTAACATGTATAATACATTTGTTAATATGTATACATTTGGAGGTCTCAAAAAGAGAAGAGAAACACATTTCAAGTAATGATGATTGAAAAAGTTTCCAAACAGGAATAAAAGAAACTTGGCAAAACCCAAGCATAAGAAATGTGAAAATTACATTTGGTGTGGTTAGTAGCTTTCGGAGGTTTAATCTAATCACCCCTCCTTCCTGGTATTGATATCTTTATGAACCTCTTGAGTGTGGGCTGGACCTAATGAATAACATATGGAAAAACTGATGGACTGTAATTTGTGATGTTTGATTACAAGGGACTGTGAGTTCAACTTTATTGGTACTGTCACTCTCCTTGGCTCACATCCTTTGAAATAAGCTGCAATGTCATAGAGTGTCCGTAGGGGTGGATCACAAGAAACTGAAATTATTCTGGCCAAGAGCCAACAAAGACCTGAATTCTTCAGTTCAATAACTCATAAAGACATGAGTCTCCACAGGAATTAGTAAGTGAATCAGATTGTGCACTCTTTAAAGGTGCAATGACTGCAGCCTCAGCCACCAGTGTGACGGTTGCTTGGTGAGAGACCCTGAGTCACAAATGCAGGTAAGCCACACCCAGCTTCCTAATATACCAGATACAACGACATAATGATGATTGCTTTATTAAAGTGTATAGTTTGAAAATAATTTTATGCAGTAAAATAACAAATATAAAGGTGTATTGGAATTGATTGTTTAAAACCAGTGATAAAGAGAAATCTTTAAAATAGCCTAAGGAAAAAGATACATTGATTACAGAGAAACAACAAAAAAGATGATAGTTTTTCATCAGAAACATCATTAACAGAATAGCAGTAAAGCAGCATTCTTCAAGTATGCAAAACGGGAAAAGAATGATGAATTTGGAATTCTATAAAGTGAAAATATTGCATTAAGCTTAAATGGTCTTAACATCTTAATTGAAAAGCAGAGATAATGAGATTACATACAGACGCAAGACCTAGTTTGCATTCTGCCTGCGAGAAACCAACTTGACATTTAAAGGCAAACATCTTAAAGTAAAAGTATAGAGGAAATATAAACAAAAAAGAATGGCAACATTAATGACATACATACCTATTTCAGAGTAAATACTATTAGGAAAGTCATTTCATAATGATATTGGTGTCAATCATCAGTGATACAAACATTTTATGACTAATAAGTGAGTATTAAAATACATAATCCATTGATTGATAGATACTAAGATACATAAGCTCATGGTTAATGTCAGAGATTCAACACTTCTCAGTATTTGATAAGAAATATGTATGTAACATAAAGATGCACAAATCTGGAACATTATAAATAAATTGATCTAATTGCCATTTAGGAACTGTTGCATCTAACAGCAGCAGAAGTCACTCTATTTTATCTATGCTGTAAACATCTACCAATATAGACCGATTGTTATGGAATAAAAATTCTTTGTGCCTTTTAAAAGAGTCAAATTACAAAATAACTAAATTTGCCTTCATATCTGTTACTTTAAGTATATTTATGTGGTATAGATTTAAGTTCATTTAATGTAGCAATGTGATATAGTTTTAACTTTGTTTTATTGTAGCAATTCACTTATTAGGTCATTGATGAAAATTTATCCTAAGAAAATTGATTGATGTAAAGATAACCCTGTGAATGTACAAATATGTACCTTCCAGCATTCTGCTAAGGCGTTTGAAATTTAACTTTTTATTTTTCTTCTTTCCCAAATTTACTAGTCTTTTGAACTACATGCTTGTAGTTATTTACTAATGTGAGCTGGTGGGTAGGGCCAGGTTTAAGAATTGCAACAAAGATATAGCAAAATATAGAAAAAAACAACTTTTGGTGAATATCCCAATAAAGGGATTGGTTGGAAGAGGCATGAAGATTTAACTACTGCGACCCATTCGAGGAATAGGAAGCTGAGTTAGATTGGTGGCTTAAGTGAAATGATTTAGGTATGGAAGATTAATATGTTAAGTACTGTATGGTCTCTCTGACTTGGAAAACCCAGAACACAGACATTCTACAGAACCACATGAAGTGATAGCCGGAGTTGAGGGAAGGTTTAGGGAGGGGGTGGGAGGGTTAAAAATGGGAAGGGATTGTAAAGTTGATATGATACATATGTACACGAAATGCCCAAATTCATTATAAACACTATGTATTACATATGTATATTAATAAAAGTAGTGGGAAAACACGAATGCTGCTATAAGCATTGTATGTATGTATACTAATAAAAAATTAGGAATGAAAAAAATAAAACAGTCAAATTATGTAATCTAGCCACGATGAAATTATAATAAAAAGACAATAACAGAATGTCACTGAATCATTCAATTGTTTAGACACAAAATTACACACATTAAAGTAATGTATGGTTCACATGGAAAATTAAACAATATTTAGTATTTCAAATTGCATGAAAATGAAAACAATATAGCTAGAAGTATGAGATGCAGTTGAAAAATGAAATGTGAAATTATAGCACTAAATATCTATATTAGAAAAGAAGAAGGGGATGGAGAAATGGCTCAGCTGTTAAAGCACTTGCCTAGTTAGCTAAATCAAGCGCTAAGTACCAGAGTTCGATTCCCCAGCACCACATAAGCCAGGGGAGGTGGCACATGCCTGTAATTCCTGCACTTGAGAGTCTGAGACAGGAGGATTGCTGTGAGTTCAAGGTCAGCCTGGGTTCCATAGTGAGTTCAGGAGCAGCCTGGGCTACAGAGTGAGACCCTGTCTCAGAAAAAAAGACAAAAGAAAGAAGAAAAAGAAGAAGTATCTCAATCGATGATCTCAATCCCAAAGAGACTAGGAAAAGAATAAATAAAATTTAAAGCAATCAGGAAAAATAAAATAATGACTTTATAGCAGAAATCAATAAAGATGAGAAAGGAAAACAAAAGAAAGTGAAATCAAAAATCAAATGATACTTCTTTATGACTTAAAAATTAATAATCTAGCTAGATTGATGATGAAAATAGCAGGAATGTAAATTAATAATATTGCATATGAGATCAGAGACATCACAAATAAGTTTCTATAGATATAAAAAATAGGGGCTGGAGGAATAGCTCATTGGTTTAAAGTGCTTGCCTAGCAAGCTCCAGGGCCTGAATTTGATTCGCTAGCACTGCATAAACTGGGTGTGGTGGCACATGCCTGTAATCCCAGCATTTGGAAGGCTGAGGCAGGAGGATTGTCATTAGCTCAAGGCCAGCCTGGACTCCATAATGAGTTCAGTAGCATCCTGGATTGCAGAGCAAGACCTTAACTCAAACAAGCATAGATATTAAAAGTAAAATGGAAAATGTGGAACTTACACAGATAAGTTCAACAACTTAGATGAACTTGCCAAATTCTTTGAAAGATACAAACTACCAATGTTCACTCTAGAGCAAGTAGATAAAATAGCTTTCTGTATCCCTAATAAGGAAATAAAAATTAGATAAGAAAGAAAATTATAAGGTCAATTATTTTTGCAAATAATAAAATAATGAAGCGAATCATTACCAAAATTTCCCATCAAACCAAAGAGGAAGGAATGCTTCCTAGCTCTACAAGACACAATTACCTTGGTGCCAAAATTGAGGAAAAATACCATAAGAAAAGTATAGATTAATGTCTTCATAGCGTAGAGAAGTTCTAAAAGAGATCCTAGTGAATTGTCTCCAGCACTTATATAAAGAGCAATACATAATAAAAATAAGTAGATGATTGGCTTATAATCATACCTGTTAATATATTTCAACATATTACTAGACAAAAGAAGCAAAATATTGTTATCACAAAAGAGATGGAGAAAGCACTTGAGGAAATTCAACTTCCAACATTTATTCCTGATAAAAAATTCTGGCTCCCAAAAATAGAAGGAATTTTCTTAACCTAATAAAATGTGCCAGTCATAAGTTGACACTTAACATTATTTCTCAGATAAAAGACTCCAAGTGTTTGTCTGGAGATTATGAACAATCAAGGATCTCATCATTTGCCACTTTTACTCAAAAGAAAAAAAATAACATTACAAAATGTTACATGTTTAAAGATTAACCTGAGAATAGTGTGTAATATTCATTCATTGAAAACTAAAAACCATTTCTGAAAACATTAAATAAGTAAGTGTATATTGGTTTCCTAAATCAGAAGAAAGGCTCAAAAACATGAGGATGTCAGTTATCCTCAAATATGTCTGTACATTCAACAAAATCCTAATAAAAAAGCCAGTATTCCTTCTTAAAGAAATTAACAAATTGATCCTTAAGTTTATGTGGAATGTGAAGGACACGAAGTAGGCAGAACAAACTCAAAAGAAAAATAAGTTTGGAGGATTCCTGCTAGCTTGCTTTCAAATCTTATTGTAATGCAATTGTAAGCGAGTATGGTGTTGGTATAAATATGGGAAACTGGGTTGACTTTTGCCAGCATCCACACAACTCTAGCAGGCCAAGTTGCCAGCTTGCAAGTAGGACAAAAATCTGAGACTCTCAATTCCCAACACAAGAGCTTTCAACATTATTTGTAATTATGTATTTCTTCAATTGGGTTTTGAGTACATGGATGTTCATTTAATGTTTACTTTCTATAGCTTCATATATATTTATATTCTTTTATGCATAGCATGTTCAATAATAAAATAAAATAGTAAATAAAATGATTAGGAAAATTTACTGCATTTACTTCACTAAAAATAATGGCTTGGAAAGCAAATTCAGGTATAATCACTATAAATTGGGCATAAGACCATAAAACTTAAAAGGATTTTTCACTCAATGTGCTTTGTTCTTCTCTGTGTTAAAGGAGCTGAAACTATAATGTATTGATGACACAGGTGAATTTTGTCCAAGAAAAATTATGTTGTAGGCTTGCATCAGAGTATGGAAAATGAGTGCCTGTTTATGTTTTAAATTAGAGAAGATGGGAAAATGAAAGGAAAAATCTGTATGTGTATTTTTAAACTGCCTTCTACTTTAAAGGAGCCTTAAGTTAGCCATTTATGTGTCTCAATTCCATCTAAAAGTGGGCTTGTAATGTATTTTAATTAATGTGGCAAACAAATCCCTAAGTAAATATTGCTTAGATGTTTGGCTTTTCATTTAAGTAAAAGCTCAGGAGCTCTTGGGAGAACTTCAAATCTCCATGGCACCCAGGGACTCATTTTCAGCTCTGAGTTCAATAGGAAACCTGACATGGATTTTGGCTGGGGTTGGGCCGTTCAGGAGGACAGGGTAAATATAGAAAGAATTGTATATTTCAATATGAGATTTTTGGTAAAGATACAGCATTCTAATAATGTGATCTAGTATTCTTTGAAATTTGACTTCACATATGCCTTGTGTTTTCCTATGCTTTCCTTATGTATGACTATCAGGGGAGGGACAGAACACCTGAGAGAAAGAGAGATTAACAATGAAAGGTAGAGAAATATTGGAAATGAAAGAGGGAGGAACACGGAAGAGAGACAGAGGAGTCTAACGGGAAAATAAAGCAACAGGACAGTGAGAAATAAGTTGAGGGAATAAAAACCAGCCATAGGGAGATTATGTCTGTGATGACAACCATGAGTTCTGATACTTTCTGCCACTTACTGTCCTCCTGTTTAGCAGGCATTATGCCTTATGTCATTCAACCTGACAACAGCTTTAAGAAGCAGCATGTACTGCTACTTTGTAAGTGATAAAAGATATCCAAAGAAATTCAGGGACTTGCTCCAGGGTGATGGAGTCCAGGTTTGAACTCAGATCTACTTGTTTTTCAGGTTGCCCTTAGTCTATCTAATACTGAAGCAATAGGTTAAAACATAAAAACTTAAGTTAGGCAGATTATTTGGCATCATGTGCACAACACACAGCACAAAATAACCTGCCATTATCCTCAGCTTTTGTTTCCCTTCATTACTTCCCCTCATGCTCTCCACTTCTTGAATTGATTCAATTTAGTTAATGTGTTTTGCAGGGAGATAAGTAGGCAGGAAGGCAGAAAAAAAATAAAGCCCTGGCCTTAGTTTTCACTTTTCCTGGATTTTCCAGCTGAAGCAGGCAGCTTACCTCCTTTTGAACTCACAATGGGCTTCATGTCCCGTTTATTCCCAGACACTAGATCCAAACCAACATTTCCTACTCTTTTCAGGGTTGTGAATCCCTTACTGAAAGTGGTTAAACACCCTCTCTTCGGAGTTGTGCATATACAAGCGAACGTGACTGAACTCACTCAAGTCAGGACTGTCATATAAAACTCCCTCATAGTCCTCAGGTCTGCACCTGAGATGGAGATATTAAAATCAGGATCTGGAACTACAGAGTGACAGTGAAATCTGAGACAGAGGATGAGAGCACCGCTATTTGCATTCATGTGTACTTTTCTAATACACGGGTGGAATTGATTGTCTTCCTTCCCAAACACTTTGTGCAAGAAATTTAAGCTTAAATTCCCAACTACATTCAAATCTGGTAATTGATTTACCTTCAAAAAGATGGCAAGTTCCATCTCAGCTCTAAATTCCTTGAATGCATTTGAATGTTATGCATGTTATTACTTCCTGGAGGAGGATTGCTTACTCTGAATTTCAAAATGAGGTTGCTCTCTAGACATTGCTTTGATTCAATTTTATTTTTTTAAAACTTCAATATTCCGTAAAGCAATGCTTGAAAATCAACAAACCACTAAACCACTTCCAAACATTTCTGTGGAACTGATTCATTGCAAATCTAGGTGCATAGTTTTAGATTTTCCATACTGTCATCTTGTGAAGGAAAATGCCGATCAGAGAAAAACACACCTTACTTCTACACAATCTTCATATGCCCATTGCATGAGAAAGGCAGACTTTCATGCCCTATTATCGTTACTAACCTTGAGTGTATTTGCACTGAATAATCATAGTTCATTTCAAAGTACATTTCAAACAATTTTATAGAAGTATAATTGGCATATGATATTGCTATAATTGGTACACGATATTGGTATATAATGACTATATATTTTAACACTTTTTCATATATGTGTACACTCATTGAAATTATTGCTACCATAAAAATGATGAACAGACCCATCAGTTCCCAAACTTCCAGCAAATTCCTTCAGTCTCCCGGCTTCCACCTCCTGGCTTCCGCCTCCCAGCTTCAGAAAACCACTGAACCACTTCAGCCATAAACAAGTTTGCTTTTCTTAGATATTTTATGCTAATGAGGCTGTATGATATTTACTCTTTTTGTTTGATATATTTACTTGATTTTTTTGGGAGGGTGACAGGGTCTTGCTCTGTAGCACAGGCTGCTCCTGAACTCACTATGGAGCCCAGGCTGGCCTTGGATTCATGACAGTCCTCCTGCCTCAGCCTTCTGAGTGCTGGGATTACAGACGTGTGCCCCCACACCCAGTTTATACGGTGCTGGACAATGGAACTCAGCCCTGTGTCCTTGCTAGGCAAGCTCTATAACCTCTTTGCCATTCCTCCAGCCCTGATATCTTTAAAGCAGTGTAACTATGTTGACGTGCCTCCACATTTTAGTGTATGTCAATCATTCATTCCTTTATATTCCGCTGCGTGGCTATATCACACGTTATTTATAAATTAGCATATGGATGGGCAATGTAGTTGTTTTCAGTATTTAAATATTCCAAATAAAGTTGTTATGAATATTACATGCAAGTGTTGGCAAGAACACATGTTCTCATTTCTCTTGATAAATACCAAGTAGTAAAATGAATTATATTTGCATTTTTAAATTTTAGCATTTTAAGAAATTGCCAACTTAGCTTTCAATGTGGTTGCAGCATTTTACACTCATCAATACTTCATGAAAATTCCTATCGTTCTGCATCTTCGTCAACACTTAGTAACATCAGCCTTTTGATTTGTAGGCATTCCGATGGGTATATGGTAATATCTCATTATGATTATGACGTGCTTTTTACCTAACAATGATGTTGAGCATCTTTTCATGTACTCATGGGTCATCTATGCATTTTCTTCGTGGAAGTGTCTCTTTCACGTTTTTGTCCCCATGCTTAGCATTTATGTTCTCCCAGTCTGTAGATTATCTTTTCATTCTCTTTCCAGTGTCTATCAAAGAACAGGTGTTATATTTTGATGAAGTCCAATTTAATAATTGTCTTGGATGGATTGTGGATTTCATATTGTATCTGTAAAGTAGCTGCTTTAAAACTATTCTTTTTTTCTTTTAGAACATTTAAAAGTTTAGGTTTTTCATTTAAGTCTAATCAATTTTCAGTTAACTATTTTATATGCTGTAAGACATGAACTTCATTTGTGCATGTAAATATCCAACTTTCAAACCATCATTTACTGAAAATACTATTATTTCTTCCAGGAATTTCTTTTGAATCTTTGCCAAAGATCAATTGAACATAGATGTATAGGTCTGAGTCTTATCTCTGTTTTGCTTCACTGATCTGCTTATCCTTTTTCATATGAATACCACACCCTCTTAAATATTTTACCCTTGTAAAATACCTTGAGTGTTTTATAGCGCTAATGTATGGTTTTTATCTCATTCATTAAATTTATTCTTAATTTTATTCTTTCTGATGTTATTGTAAATGGATTTATTTTCTTAATTCCCCTATTGGGTATTTTGTTGTGCAGTGACTAGAAGCACAGCTGATTTTTGTATATTAAGTTTGGATTCTGAACCCTTACTGGATTAACTAGGCAGACCATTATTGTGGCATATTTGTGTTTTTATGTATAAGATCATGTTATCTACTAATGGAGATAATTGCACTATTTCCATGCCAATTCACATTCTGTATTTCTTTTTCTTATCTGATTGAACTGAGTAAGACTTTCATTACTGCGCTGAAGTAGTGGCCACTGTAGGTATTCATGTGCTCTCAATGTTACAGAAAAGGGTTTTGATATTTCCTTTAGAAGATGATGTCAACTGTGAGATTTTTATTAAAAGGATGTGGAAAATGTATGCAATGGAATTTGTGAAACACTGTCTTATATGAGAAGCCTCAAATATAAACAATTTAAAGATTAAAAAAGATGATATAAAACAGGGAGTAGACTGTGGAGATCGGAAGATGGATACACAGGGAGGTGGGAGAACAGAGAGGAAGGGGAAGAAAACATAAGATATGAATGTGTATAAACTCATTAACCATGAACATGTAATCATTATATATCACAATGTATACTCGTAAAATAATAATTATGGAAAAAAACTAACCAGATATAATAAATTGAAAGGCACCCTTTATTCATAGACTGAAATAATATTCTTAAAATGTCCACATTACTAATTTCAGAGTAAAACTGAATCCCTATTGTACAAAAATCAATGGAAAGCAGATTAAAGATTTAAGTATAAGACTGGATATCATAAAAAATCTCAGAAGAACTAAATAGGAAAATTTTTCAAATTGGCCTTAGCATTGATTTTTTTATATGATTTGACACCAAAAGCACAGGCAACAAAAATAGATAGGTAGGATTACATCAAGCAAAAAGCTTCACAGAAAAAGAAAGCGACCGACAAAATGAAAAGGTAACCGACAGATTGGGGGACCTATTTGAAACCACATTCCTGATAAAATTTGTAAGGAACTCCTGCAATTTGATGGCAAACAGCATAAATAATCTTACTGGTAGGGGCAAAGGGGATGGAGGTGCATGTTAGTAGTGGTAAAGCAGTATACTAATCCCAGTGAGGGGCTCTTGGCACTGAACACAAACAAAATCAAACATACTATCAAATGTATAAGAAAACAAACAGGGTGAAAGAAACTAAGAGACATTTCTCCAGAAAAGACATACAGATGGCTAATGAGCAAGTGAAATGGTGCTTGGTGCCCCCAGCCTTCAGGGAAATGCAAATCACACCTACAATGAAATAATTACCTCATACCAATTAGGATGGCTATTATATTTATTCCACAATTATTACTTTTATTAATATGTGTTTGTGATAAATGATAATTACCTTCAATTTGGGGTCTATTTATACGCATTGCGTCTTAATCATTTTTCTTTTCCTTCTCTTTCCCATTTTCCCATGTCCCTGGTCCCAAGATCCTCTTCCCATCTCTAGCGAAGTTTACCTCTCTAATTTCTATCACCACTCTTTTGTTTTGCTCTTTTAATTATTTATAGTTTAGGTTTCTCATATTAGATAAGCAATGAAATTTTTAGTTTTCTGTGTCTGATTTATTTCCCTTAGCATAATGATCCCAAAGTGCATCAATTTTCCTACAAATGACACATTTTATCCTTCTTTATATTTCCTTGTGTGAATATACCACATCTCCTTTATCTAGTCATCTGTTGGTGAACATTTAGGCTGCCGTCAAGATTTAGCTATTGTGAGTGGTGCCGCTATAAACATAGGTATTCATGTGTCATTGTAATATGATGTCTTTAATTCTTTAGAGAAGATACCCAGAAGACGTAAAGCTGAGTCAAATGGAATTTCTATATTCAGTTTATTTTTTTTGAGGAGTGTCTATACTGATTTCCACAGCAATTTTACTAAAATCCCAACAATAACATAGACAGATTCTTTTTTTTTTTCAGAAATTGTGCCTGCATTTGGTGTTTTTTTTTTTCCTATTCTTAATAATAGCCATTTTTTAGACAGGGTCTCACTCTATAATTCAGGCTGGTTTTGAACTTATTAGGTAGACCAGGTTGGTCTTGAACTCAAGGCAATCTTCCTGTCTCAGCTTCCCAAGTACTGAAATTACAGGTGTGTGCCACCACACCCTCTTAATTTTTACATGGTGCTGGGGAATTGACCCCAGGGCTTTGTACATGCTAAGCAAGTGTTTTTCAACTTCTAAACTATGCCTTCAACTCAGTAATAGCCATTCTTAATGGAATAAGATAGAATCTTACTTTTTGATCTGTATTTATCTGTAACAGCCATAGATACTGAAAAAATTTTGTGTACTTACTGGCTATATGTATTTCCTCTTTTGAGAAGTGTCTATTCACTTCCATAACCCATATTAATTTTTTTAAGAGAATCTAATTTTCAGGGTCCTTTGTATATTCTACATATTAGTACTTTGAGAAGTAGCAAGCAATTCTTCGCCTGTCCTGTTGGCTGTCTTTTTTCTCTCTTGGTTGTTTCTTTGGTGTGCAGAAGATTTTTAAAGGATGACTAATGACAAATAATAAAAAAGTATTGGCGAGCCTGTAGAGAAAGGAAATCCTTATGTCCTGTTGGTGAGAATTTAAATTGGTGCACTCACCATGGAAAACGATCAGGAGGGTCTTCAAAAAGTAAAACGTAGAACTACTGTTTTATAGAGCATCCCCTCTTGGGCTCTTCTGTTATCACTACACAACTTTGAACAATGGGATGTACACTGAGAAATGCACCGTAGTCTGTTTTGGCATAGTGTGAACATTGTAGGCTGTGCTTAGGTGATACTACCTACTACAGGTCTTGGATGTATGGTATAATAGGCTAAGTGATACAAGTGATCACTTCTAATGCTACCATGAACAAAATACAAGATTAAATCAAGCACCTGGGAAAAATGATGCACTCAAAGAACACGGTAAATTCAGCATTCCGAGGCTGCTGCTGGTTGAGCATGGCAGTCTGTCTTACAGAAATCTTTTAAAAATCAGTAGTATTTAAAAAAACAAAAAGGTACTGTATAATACACACATGAACAAGTAAGACAAACATTTATCATAAAGTATTGGATAGTGTACATAATTGTATGCCTATGCTTTGAAATGAATGGTAGTGCAATAGGATTGTTTACATCAGCATGACCACAGATGCGTGAGTAGTATATTAAGTTACAGCACTGAGACAGCTGCAGTGACACTAGGTAGAAGTTTTTTCATCTTCTCTATAAGCTATGGCAACACCATGCATAAGTGGTTCATCATTGGCCAGAAAATTTCACTATGTGAAACATGAGTGTATATCAAGCAGAACTGAAACTAGAAGTTTGATGAAATATATGGGTGACCATATTCATTGGAGCATTATTGATAATATCCAAGCCATGGAAGAAACCTAAGTGTCCATTGATGGATGAATAAAAATAATGCAGTGTGGGTGTGGGGGTGTGTGTGTGTGTGCATAATAGTGTATTATCTGACCTGAAAAACAGCATGAAATCCTGCATTCGTGACAATATGGAGGATGTCATGCCAAGTGAAATAATCTAGACACAGAAGGGCATATTTTACATGACACCCTTTATTGAAACTGTCAAACATAGAGAGGTAGAGTTTAGAGATCACGTGGTTGCTGGGAATGGGGAAGAGAAATTAGGGAGTTATTAGTGAAAGAGCACAAAGTTTTAATTATGCAAGATTAATAAGTCCTGGAGATAGACCGGATAGCATAGTGCCTAGAGTTAACAATACTGTAATGTATATTTAAAGTTTTCTCAGAGTGTAAGTCTTACATTAAATGCACTTGTCAGAAAATAATAATGCTAGTAATATAAAAAGAGTGTGGAAACTTTTGGAGATGATAGACATTTTTATGGAATAGATTGTGGTCATTTCGTGGGTTTATATTTATCTCCAAAGCAACCAAGTAACATAAATAGGATATGTATAGCTTTTTATATGTCAATCATACCTCAAGATTTTCAGGTCTTGAAATTTTATATTTATTTTTCTTCTGATTATTTCTATTTTCCAAAGGCATTTTGACTATTCTGTGTCATTTACCTTTGAAAATGAATTTTAGAATCAGCTTGTCAGATTTTAGAGCTGGCTTTATTTACAACAAATCTTGTGTGGGGTTTAAATTATTTTTTAAAAAAGTTTCAGAGCTATGGAAGAATTGCAAAACACAACACATATTTTTCATCTCCATTTTGCTTAGATTTTCCTAATGCTCATTTTTTACATAACCATGGTACAATTCTCAAAACTAAGAAATAATATCTGTACATTACTGAATATAGATTTTATCTGTATTTTTTATTTTTCCTGATGTCCTTTAATTGTTTCAGGTTCTAAAATCTAAAATTTAGTTTTCATTCTGATCTGTAACTGTCCGGTCTTTTATATCTCTTCTGACTTTGGCATTTTTGCAGCATACTATTCAAGTATTTTGTACTGTTCCTCGATTTGGAATTGTCTTGTATTTTCTTTTGATACTGAAGTTATGGATTTGAGGGAGAAAATCATAGAAGTGAAATACCTTTTTTGTTACATATTATTGAGATAGCCTTATACCAAAATGATTTGTTGTGGATAATATTAACATTGATCACATGGTTAAAATGTTATCTTCTGGATTTTTCCACTGTAAAGTTGCTATTTTTCTCTTTACGTACTTTCTTCGTCTTAGTTACTTACTGTTTTGTTGCCTGGGCCCAAGAGCCGACATCTAAAGTTTAAGGGAAGGAAGGTTTGCTTTATCTCAGTTTCAGGAGAGCTCAGTCCATTCACGGGCATCGGGCAATCGTGGCAGGGGCTGGGTGGCAAAGAGCTGCTCAGGGCATCACGAAATGTAAGATCAAGGATTGCACAGAAGCCCAGGCAAGAGCACGCTCATCCAGACCAACCTCGCAGTGACCCAACACTCACTCAGTAATGTGCCCTTCTTGACGGAACACACCCTCCTAAACAGCATGCAATATTCATAGATAATCAATCGACAACATCTAAATACTGAGGCTTTTGAGGGACCTTCCACATCCAAACCATAATATTCTAACCCTGACCCCTAAAAGACTCATATCCACCTTCTTAAGCAAAATCAATTTAGTCTATTTCTAAGAATTACCAACGTCTTATAAGTTCCAGCACTGCTAAAAAATTCAAGTCCAAAGTCTTCTCTGAGACACAGGAGAAACTGTTAACGGTGAGTGCCTGTAAAAATCAAAGGAAAGTTAAACATTTCTGACATACAATGGCACAGGGTAAACATTTCCACTCCAAAATGGAGGAAAAGGCAGATAGGAAGAAATCAGACCAAAGCAAGATCAAAACGCATCAGGGCAAACATTAGATCCTGTAATTCCATTAAATCTTGTAGCTCCAGGGCCACCAGCCCCTAGGCTACACTGTGGTGAGATGTGAGTTCCAGAGGCCTTGGGTGATGCGGACCTATGGGGTTGCCTCTGGTTTAAACCTTCTCGGCTTCTCTTTTGTGTTAGCTCCATTTGTAGCCTATGGCCTTGCTCTGCAGACAATCCACATCTTCTAAAATTTCTAGAATCTCCACTGAACTTTCAGCTTCTCTTTCACAACTCCACGCACTGCCCTCCCAGGGTCACACGGCCTTGCCTCCAAGGCCTTCCTCTGAAGTCTGGGTGGAAGCCTTCCTGACTCCTTGACTCTGGTTTCTGCGTTTTTATTACCTTTTCATTTTATTTCTTTTGTTTGTTTTTATCACTTCTAATTTTTAATCGTAGCTAAAATGTGTATAACAAAATTGTATCAATCGAATAAATTTTAACTGTACAATTTAGTGTCATCAAGTAATTCATATTGTTGTACAATTATCTCTGCCATTTCTATAGTTTGGATCTTGAGCGTTCCCCTTAAACCTCGTGTTTTCCGAACTGTATGTGATTGGGTGGTGGGGCCTGTCTGGAAGGGGCAGGTGTGCAAGGTTTAACCTAAAAGGATTGAGGCAATTTGTTGAGATTGGGGATTGCCTCAGGCAGAGATTGGTTTTAGGTGTTTGTTATTGACTTGTGCGCCCGGAAGTGTGGGAGGAGAAACAAACAGTTTGAAGTTCTTGAAGGAAGAAGAAACGTTGGTGCAGCTTCTTCCTGGGGGAGCCCGTTGGCTTGCTCCTGCTTCACTTGGATTCTCTCTTCAAAAAAGTGAGCAGCTCTCCAGCCTGTGCATGTGCCGTCACCGGTGCCAGCTGCCCTGTGAGCTGTGTGAGAGAGAGGCCTTCTGAACAAATCTTTCCTCACTTAAATTGTGGGTGTTGGGTATTTTGTCACAACAACTAGATAAGTAAAGTAGCCATCCATTTCTGAAAATATTTCATCTTCTTTAACTGAAATTCCGTATTTATTAAGCACAGTATAACCACTCCGTTATCTCCCTAGCTCCTAGAAAATACCATTTGCTTACTACCTCTATAAATTTGACTAGGTACCTCAGATAAATAGTATCATACAATGTTTGTCTTTTTTGATTGGTTATATCTCTGCATAAGGTTCTTAAGATTCATTCAGGTCATAGCATGTGTCAGAATTTTATTCCTTTTTAAAAGCAGACGGTCTATGGCATAACAATATATCCATTCTTCAATTGCTAAACATATGTGTTATTTTCAATTTCTTAGTACTGTTTAATATTATTATTATGAGTATGGGCATACTGGTATCTTTTTGGTTCCCCGCTTTTACTTCTTTCCAGTATATACCCAAAAGTGTATGGTATTTCTCCTTTATTTTTTCTCCATTTTGTTGATATGTATATATGCATTACATAATGTTTACGTTGAACTTGAGAGTTTTGGGCACGTGTGTATCGGGACAAAAATTACAAATTGTTCCCCTCTCCCATTTTGACCCTCCTATATCTTTCCCCTCCCCATTAGTTCCCCTTATTCCCCATCATTAGGTCTATACAAGGACTGATCTGGGTTTCTCATATTAGAGAAACCAGTTGATATTTCACCTTCTGCTTCTGTCTCACTTCACTAAACATGATGGTCTGAAGTTGCCTCCATTTGCCTCCAAAAGCCTCCAAACTGTCTTATAAATGAATAGTATTCTATTGTGTATAAGTACCACAATTTGTGTATCCATTGGTGTGTTGATGAGTATTCTGTTGTCTTCCACATTTTAGCTATTGCTAGTTGTGCTGCTATGAACATGGGTATACATGTATCTCTGTTATATGATGCTTTTAACTCTTCGGAGAATATTCCCAGAAAAGGTATCACTGGATCAAAGGGGATATTTATTTCCAGTCTTTCGGGAAACTTCCATACTGCTTTCTGCAGTGGTTGTACCAGTTTACATCCCCCCCACACCCCGCAACAGTGCAGGAGGATTCCTTTTTCCCCACAGCTGCACCAGCATCAATTGATGTTTGAATTCTTGACATACGCATTCTCTCTGGGATTAGATAGTATCTTAGTGATGTTTTGATTTACATTTCTGTAATGGCTACAGATGTTAAACATTTTTCATGTGCGTACTAGCCTTTTGAATGTTTTCATCAGAGAAATGTCTGTTCATTTCCATTGCGCATTTTTCAATCAGGTCTGATTTTTAGGGGTTTTTCTTCAGTTCCTTGTATATTCTAATTATGAGCCTCCTATTTAAGGTATAGCTGGTGAATATGTTTTTCCAATTTTGTTGGTTTTTTTCTTTACGCTGCTGATAATTTACTTCGCCGTGTAGAAACTTTTTAATTTGAAATAAACCCATTTGTTAATTCTGGGGGCTATTTCGTTTGCTTTTGGTGTCTTCTTAAGAAAGTCCTTGCCTACACCCATATCTTTTAGATTTTTGCTTGATTTGTCTTCTAGAAAGTTCATCGTTTCAGTTTTAATATCTAGGTCTTTGATCCACTATTATTTGATTTTGGTGCATGGTGAGAGGTGTGTTTCCAGCTTCATTCTTCTGCATGTGGATGTTTAATTTTCCCAACACCATGTGTTGAAGAGGCTATCTTTTTCCAGTGTATGCTTTTGGCTGCTTTATCAAAGACCAGGTAGTTGAGGGTATTTGAGTTTGTCTCTATCCTCAATTCTGTTCTACCGTTCATCCTCTTTATTTTTTGTGCCAGTACCATATAGTTTCTATAACTGTTGCTTTGCACTATTGCTTGATGTCTGGAATCATAATGTCACCTGTCTTTGTCTTGTTACTCAGGATTGATCTGGCTATTCTAGGTCTCCTTTAGTTCCATATGAATTTATGACTCCTTTATTTTTGAAACATATTTGTCTTGATGTTTTCCTTGCAGTATTTTAAAAATGGTGCTCTACTGTTTCCTGGTTTGCGTTGTTTTCAATTTGAAATATATTCCCACCATTGCCTCTGTTCTCCCATATGTAACATGTCTTTTTCTCTGACTTCTTTTGAGATTTTATCTTTATCGCTGGTTTTTGGAGATTTGATCATAATGCACCTTATTGTGTCCTTCTGTTTTCTTGTCGTTTGGGTTTTCTTGAACTTTTTGGATATATGATTTTAAATTTTCAACAAATTTGGAATTTCTTAATTTTTTTATACCTCACCTCTTTGCCTTTTGTGAATCTCTTGGGATAATTCTACTGTTGTGTTCAGGTTCAGTAGTCTTCATCAGTGTCTAGTCTGCCATCAATAAATATCCAGTGGAATTGTGCTTCTCACACACTGGAGGTTTATCTCTAGAAATTTTATTTAGATCTCTTATTACATACAATTACTTCACTTTTAATATATGTGGGATGCAGTTATCATGGTTTTTAATGTTCTGATCTATTCTTTTTTTTTTTTTTTTTGAGGTAATGTCTCACCCTGTAGTTCAGGATAGTCCTGAATTCACTATGTAGCTCAGGTTGGCCTCGGACTCATGAGAATCCTCCTGCCTCAACCTCCTGAGTTCTAGGATTACAGGTGTGTGCTGTCACAACCAGCTAATCTTTGTTGGTGCTAGGGAACTAAGTACAGGGCCTTGCACATGCTAGATGAGTACTTTAATCACTGAGCTATATCCCGGTCCCTGGCCTATAATTCTAAGCTCTTGTCAATGGTCTATCAGCTTTGGTAGTTTGATTTATTTCCTCATTATGGCTCATATGCTCCTGCTTCTTTACATTTTGGTAATTTTTATTGGAGGCTAGATAGTGTGTGTTTTACTTTGCTTGCTATTGTATGTGTCTTATATATTCTTTTAAATACTTCTTAGCTTTGTTCTGAGATATAGTTACATCACTTGGAAAGGGAGCGATACTTTCAGGTTGTACATTTCAGTTTTGTTAGGCATACCTGGAGTTATACTTTGCCTAGGATTATCTCCTACTATTAAAGGCAGATCCTTGTATGTACTCTATTTATTTAATTCCCCTGAGAGGGACAGTTAGTATTCTCAGTAATGTATATGTATAAGCACTCTTTCTTCTAGTACTTAGTTGATTTTTTTCTGGCCTCATGTAGTTTCCTCACATGCATATGCTGCAATTATTCAGTTGAGTATGCCAAGGGGACTCTAATGATGCCTGAAGTTGTCCCTTTGGGCAGCGTTCTCCTCTGTGATACTCTCTCCTGCGAACTCGCCCTCTCCAGACTCTTAGGGCTATCTCCTCAATTCAGAAATTCAACTGTGCTCCTGTCTGTTTTCCATATCTGCATCATAGTTTTTATATTTTAAGTAGTTATCTAGGATCATTTAGGAGACATTTCATTTGATTCTTGTCTCCCGGAGATCATTGTCCTTCATTATGTGAAATCAAATATCTTTCAAAATGCCATTTTCATATATCTTCTCTATTTTTGTTTATTTTACTCAGGAGAGTGAATCTGATTCCTGTCACTCCATTGTACCGGGAGAAGAAATCTGTTGGTAAGTGTTTAATAACTGACTCTCCCTTGGGAAGAAAACCTTGATTTTTTTGCATAGCACTTTGAGATAGTATCAAGCTCTTAATTACATGCTGACTTATCTAATTCTCCTCTATATCTTCTTTCACCACCTAGACTGCAGTTTTCCCTCTGAAATAGGAGTCTCTGCCTCCTACTTCTCATGTATCTACCCTCCACAAGCAGTACCTGGTACAGGTAGAGCTATAAGTTGCTAAGCACATACTTGTTGGCTTATCTGTTAAAATGTACTTCCTTATTTTATAGATTACCACATACTTGGCTTATGCACCTTCCACATAGGCATCAGGAATGCAGAGACCTCATTCCATTTGCTTTTATATTTGGGGGAGGGCATGTTTCTATTTAATTAATGAAGCATCGAAGCATTAGTAGTTATTCTATTAATTGTGCTAAAGACAGAGATGACCTTGCAAGTATGTCAAGTAAGCCACATTTATAAAATGAGGAAGTTGTTGGACCTCTACCCCCAAAAACAACTGTGTCCTTTGCCATTCCATTAGGAGGGCCTCATTTTTTTTTTTTTTTACACAGAAAGCTTCTTTGTAGTCTGGAAAATTATTTTTATGCTACTGTGGCCTGGAAGGTTTATATGTTATATGGTTTGGAGGATCCTAGTATGTCAAGTATCATATAAGCTGGAAACCTGTGATCATGTTTTATAGGGAGTTAGGAGAAGTTTACTGAGAGTAATATAAAATAAATATCTCGTAGGATCCTCAGAAACACATTTATTTGATTTTCCTTTATCTTTAGGGTTAATATGTTCTGTTACTTTAATTACTGGCATTTGATGTCAAGGATCTGTATAGTTCATTGCCTAGGAATTTTGAAATTTTTATCTCTGATGATCATTACAAAGAGAACAGATGCTATTTATTTGTAAGAGCCTCTAGGCATATACATTTAACAAACAAGGAATCAAGAAGATGGCCTCTGGCATTCCTTTCTGGTACTACAATACTATGATCTGTACTTACCAGCAATTAATACAGAAGCTGAAAGGATCTGAGTGTCAGATAGCCAAATTAGGGACTATGGCATCCTGGTCTTTTATACATATTAATGGAACAACCAAAAGAACAAATCAAATGGAACATTTTAAAACAAGGAAAGACTATCACTATTACTGGGATGTCGACTGGGGCTGACTTTGTGTTGTTCTCAGAGAGTGAAGAGTAAACAGCAGCACAAAATCCTCTGTGTGACAGATTCTGACTTCAAGATGTCAGTTTCCATGACCCTAAAATCTCTTTCATGTTCAACTTCAATGAGAAGGAGAAATCACTAAAAAAAAAAAAAAAAAAAACAATTCCAAGAAATTCTAGCTCCCCTAGCCTAAAGTATGGAAGATTTGAACTTCTCAGTCTACCTGGCATCTACTACTGTGAATCACTGGAACCATAACTATCTTCATCGATTTTTTTTTTTTTCTGATTTCCTATCCCTGGCCAAGTCCCAGATCGGGGCCTGGAAATTACCTGAATCAGCCAGCCATCCACAAAGCAGGTTTCTGAATTTCTATTTAAAGATATGGACTGAATTGTCCTTGTTCTACACAGCTCAGCCAGGCCATGGATTGACTACAAGTGCTATATAGAATTTGAAAATTCTGTAAGATGTGTGTGTGTGCATGTGTGTGTATAATAGCATCTAAACAGTATATCATATTTAAGCTGAATAGAGGATAGCTTCATCTTCCATTTATGAAGTCTATTGCTCACATACATTCATGCATGACTGAACAGTAGGAGACAAATTTTTGATGTTATTACTACTATTGAATATTTAATGGTTATGAATGGGGATATATGGTATTAGGCTTGTGTAGGATGAATCCCCCAGAAATTTGTAACTGTTTTGTGATTTTGAATTCCAAAATTGTTATTCAAATACATCTCAAAGGTGCTCTCAGGTAAAATAGATTCTTTGTAAAATGAAATAAATAGCTGTCAAATAGTAATTGTAAAAAAAAAAAAAAACATATAAAGGAAGCTTCAGTCAGCTTCTGTATGTCCACTCTATGGGTCCCGTTTTTGTCCTTACAATTATTCTGTAATTCTGAGTATATGCATTCAACAATTAAGTACTCTTGTTTGAACAGTTCCTTTATCTTTGTTTAGGAGAGAGCCACCAGAAGGATGCTAATATGCATTTTCAAGGCCATGTGATAAGTCAAAGGACCCATTTTCATTTATGATCTGGATCACCTACATACAGTTTTCAGGTTGAAAATCTTTAATTGATAAAACAGTTGAAGTGCATTGTTTCTTAAAGTTTGGTAGGAGGGCCAAGTTCTATAGAACCATCCAAAAACTCACTGATATGCACATTTATAAACTCCACTCCAAGAATAATAAGTCAAAATCTCTGAGTGTGGGGCCCTAGGAATATACATTGTTAAGAAATTTCCCATAGGTCTCTGTTGCATTCTAAGAATTTTAAAGTGGTTATGTAGAATATTTTTCAATTTTCTCTCAGCTCTATTGAGGTATAATTGAAAAATAAAAGTTCATATATTTATAATGTACAACATGACATTTTGATATATATGTACATTATGAAATCATTATGAAATACTGAATCAAGCTAACATGTTCATCACTTCATATAGAGCCACTTTTTTAAAAGGAAAGAATCCTTTAGGTATAAGCCAGTATTTTGCTAATTGCTAAATTTCCAGATATAGCATCTTCTATCCTTGGATTTAACATAACAGTTACATTGTGGTTGTGCTCATTCTTGAGTTAATACATTCTCTTGGCGTGAATTCTCTATAAAAGCAACTCTAGCTATAGTACTGCACGTAATTTTTAAGCCAAAATGCCTCCAGTCATTCTTTTTAGGTTCAGAAGTTTAATTTTATTAAAGTCAATAATGGATACATTACTTAATCTGTTAGTGCTATGACAGCCGTTCATTCTTCAACTTGAGGGTTTGTCATTATCACCGGAAGGGTTTATTAAAGCATAGGTTCTGGGCCCCATCCCCAGTCTGATTCAGTGCATCTGAAATAGGGCTCCAAATTTTCATTTGTAATTGGTTTGGTTGGTGTTTCTACTGTGTGTTTTGGAGACCATACTTTGAGAACTATGGAACTAAAGAACAAACTTAGGCTGCCTGCCTCAGATTTAGATTAGCTAAAAATATTTCTCAAACCTGACTGCACATTGGTGATGTTTAAGCAATATACTAGTGCCTGGGATGTGCTCCAGATTAATTAAGTCAGAATCACTGGGAGTACAGCCTAGATGAGAGTAGGTTTTACTACTCCCAGGTGATTCCAATGAGAATTAGATGTTGCAACTAACTTTGTTTCAAGTTTGAGGCCAGTTTCCCTTATATTCCTCCACATCTTCTCTCCCATGCAGCTAAATAATGACAGCAAAGGTGAAAATTCTTTACAGCTTGTTACTTCAGCCATTGGACAATTTCCCTATTGTATCATATTACCTATTGCCGATTTTGCTTTTTAACCTCAATTTTGATCTATTTTCAAGCTTTCCGCTGCTTGCTGAAAGCAAAATTACATGTCAGTGCGATCTTCCTCTCCTTTGCTGCAACTATGGTAATACAAGTCAATTTGTTTCCGTAGCAAATCAGCCATTCATTATCAGAATTATTATCCTGAAGGGTCTCGGCAGGAACTGTTCTGCTATAGAATGTTTGCAACAGATGATGTTTTAAACCTTTTTATAACATCCTCCATAATTGGAATGTGCTATGCAAGTGACATTAGTTGGAATACCTTAATTGTTGTATATTCATCATGACCATAGTAAGAAACAATAGATTTGATCATGATGAATCCTTCTCATTACCATCCTTTGTAGACTGGAGAAGTCACAATTTTACCATGAAAAGGATATTTCAGACAACTATGTTGATGTTTAGTTCATTTGTCAGGGCGTGGGTGGGGCGGAAAGCAAGTTTTTCCTCATGTACTCTGTGATCTTAACTAAAATATGAATTGTATTTGAGAAAGGGGCTTCAGAAGAGAGATAGGTAGGGGATGTTGGGATCAAGGCAGTTCAATTTCTAGTCAAGTTTCTTTTATCGTATATGCACTGAGCAAATATTTGCTGAGGGCCTGTGGTACCTGACCCTCCTCTAGGTGTTGGGGAAAGAGCAAGGGATTAGGTGCTTTCCGTCCTTACTGCAGTAACATTCTATTGGATAGTGTGTGCAGACAGAAATTTAAAGTGCATACAAGTAAAAATATTGCATGTGTATTCTTAATAAAGAAAGGGGAATAGTGAGAAAGACAGTGCACACAGAGTGGACCACACTTAATCTACTTTATTTTGGGTGTTAGAAGAGTCTTTTGTTGGGGTCAGTGGTGCAGGCCTGTGACTCCTGCACTCTGGGAGGCAGAAGTTGGAGGATCTAGAGTTAGAATCCAGCCTGGGTAACCTAGTGATTTGATGAGACTCTGTCTCCGATGAAAAAATAAAAAATGGACTGTGGATATAGCTCAGTGTGAAGGTCCTGGGCTCCATCTTCAGTGTTGCAAAAAAAAAAAAAAAAAAGAAAGAAAGAAAGAAAGAAAGAAAGACAAAAGTCTCTGAACTTAGACCTGATTGTTGAAAAGGAAGTCTCAAGACAGCTTGTAAGAAGTACATGTCCAGAAGACAAATAGAAGGAATTAAGGGATAGACAGAGAGGAAAAAAGGAAAGAAAGAAGGAAAGAAAGAAAAGAAGGAAGGAAGAGAGAAAGAAACTTTCCAAGGATTTCCAAGGAGCAAGGGGGCCGCAGTTTTGGGGCAAATCATATTGTAAGTCCATTGAAAAGATACTGTGGGAAGTTATATTCAGGAGACAAAGGAAGTACATTACCTGATTAATGACTTAATCACTCTGGCTGCTGCATTAAGAATGGTGACACGAGTGAATGCAAGCAGATCAGACTTGCAGTGGTGGGGATCATTCAGGATAACCATAATGATGACTTAGCCTAAGCTTTTAGCCATGCAGAGAATGGAAGTAGGTGAATTTGTGAATTTTTTTAGGCATAGCCAACAATACTTGGTGGATTGGTTAGTGGATGGGAAGAAAAGTGAAGTTGTTAGGGACATTTGATGTAGTGGGAGCAATGACTGAAAAAGCCAATTTGGGATGAACATCAGGAATCTGTAATGGCCATATGTACTTTGAGATATCTATAACAATGTGGAAGTGCTGGGTGGGCATTATGAAATGAGTCTTAGGTTTAAATAAGAGGTTGGGGCTAGAGATACACATTGTTGGGTCATTACGATGTGGAGAGCATTTAACACCATGGATCTGACTGAGCTAGAGTGAGTATAGTAGAAAGAAAAGGAATCTGTGGCCCGAGCCCAGGAAGCAGCAGCAGAATCTCTAGAGCAGCAGCCAAGGAAGTAGGAGTCATGTCCCTGACACCTGCGTGAATCAAGTGACTCCAGGAGGCAAGGTTGAGTCATGCAGACCTGGAAAGTGGGGAATGTGAATTTTAAGGGATAACTGGAACTAAGCGCATTACCACCACATTACCACAATCATCATAATACTGCCAGGTAATGAGTCCTAGACCTCTATTGTTATCAGAATCTGAAAGTGCTTAGGTTCCTCATATGAAATAATGTAGTTTTGGCACAGCATACTGGTAGTATAATCTATGCACACTCTCCAGCATACCTGAAATCATCTCTAGATTACTTGTAGTACCTAGCTTACTGTAAGTACTATATAAATAGAATTTAGAGTATGTTATTTAGGTAATAAAGACAAGAATACAAGTCTGTACACCTTCAACATTTTTCCCCAGTACGTTCAGTCTATGATTTGTTGACTCTGTGGATAAGAACCCCCACATACAGAGGCCAACTGTGGTAGTAACTGATATATTTTACTAAGCCTAATATGTGTTAGGTACTATGCTAAGTATTTGGATATATCATTCTTCAAAACAACTGTATGAGTTCTATATTATTATCACTTTCATTTCACACATGGGGGACCTGAGCCTCACAGAAGTAAATTAATTTGCTCAAATATCACACATTTTGTTCTGGGGAAAATTGTTTCTCATCTTTGAGGCTTGCTTTCTCTCATTTATGACATGAGCAAGTGGATTATTTTCAGCTATAGGACCTTCTCATTTCAAACACAAACAAGTACAAAGACCCAATATATGAAAAAATAGACTTGCACCATTTGAAGCTAAGATGTGAAATCTCTAGTCCCGTGTATTGAATTGGGCTTCTCTTCCCTTTCCCCTTCCACTTCCCTATGGTAAGCTAACCACTCAACTGAGTGGATTCTCTCCTCCCTTTGAATTCACCCCTTGTAACCAGTACTGATTTACAGGGTAGTTAACCAGGGTTAGGAAATGTTGTGGCTCTACACCATATATCAGATAGCTACCAGTACATGTAAAACACTCACAGCCACTCAACTTAAATGAAATTGTCACTATGCAAGCTCTTCACTGCACTCAGTTTGAAGTAAAGACCTGGGTAACTGGGCCCAACAATATATCTTAAAAAATTGGATGACAGGGTCAGTAAGTGGTTAATTAAAAATGATTGAGTGGCTCTTTTTCCCCCATTTCATTGGTATGTATATATGCAATATGTAATACTTATATTGAACTTGAGTATTTTGTGCACATATATATTGCATCAAAATTACAAATCCTTCCCCTCTCCCTTTGACCCTCTCCCTCCCTCCTAATTCACATTCACCCCTCCCATTTAGTTCTATGAAATGACTGTATGCTGCGTTTCTCATGTTAGAGAAACCATTGTATATGTAACCTTCTGCGTCTGACTCACTTCACTGAGCATGATGGTCTCAAGTTGTGGCCATTTACCTATAAAAGCCTCAAACCTATCCATAAGTGGTAGTCCATTGTATACATATGGCACAGTTTATGCATCCATTGGTCTGCTGATGGATATTTTGGTGTCTGAGTGGCCCTTTAACATCTCTGTAGGAAAATATTTTTTTTCACTCTAGTAGAAGTTGGGCTTCTCTTTCTCTTCACACACACACACACACACACACACACACACACACACACACACACGTGTATCCTGCCCTCTCTTCCTATTGCACTTGGGCTTCCCTAGAGGACAAACGTGTGTGTTCCTCTCCCCAATGCGGTCAGACTGCTGTATGGCAGAGAGCATGATTCTGGTTCTGGTCCTTCAGCTCCAGCTGCATTCGTGGAATGAAATAGTCAGGCAAATCGGCCAGTGCAGTCCGGCAAGTGCAAGGAAGAAGATAGACATTTGTAATGATGCGCCTCAGGGGGCGGGGCGGTGGAGCAGTTCAATTTCTGTCAGCTCAAAGGCCTTTTGTAGCTGGAAACTGGAAATGCCAAGTAATATCACGTCTGAGGACTTGACCTACTGCTCAGAATGGAAACCTTGGCTGAAGGTATCTTCTCTTCTTTTGCCTTGAGCCGTATGTTAGAGCAGGGAGAACAGAGCTGATGTGTGCTGTTCTGCAATTTCTAGTCACAAAACTTTGGAAATTTACTCAATTTCTCTTAGTTTCTTCATCTCTAAAATGATGATATTGGTATGTGCCTTCATAAGGCTGTGTCAGGATGTTCTGCGGTTGTATAAGGTGCCCAACACACAACAAACTCCCAAGTTCTAATACAAAATGTAAGTAGTTTTACCTGTGACTAAAAGAAAAGTACCCTTCCTGATTAGTACATTAACATAGTGTACCCTATAGGATTAATCTCATTCTTTCATTCACTTATTTATTTTTTGTTGATTCTTTTAATACATATTTAATAGGTACCTCCTGTGAGTAAGGCTTTGTTCTAAGTTCTGGGGACACTCGATAAAAGACAACAGTTCTCACTTTAGTGGAGCTTTCAGTTTTTTAGGGAGACGATAATTAAAGAAAATACATACAAATTAGGTCATTGTATGCTAGGTGATAAGAGCCAGGGGAAAAAAATAAAGCAGGAGAAGATGATAGAAAGTATCAGATGTGTCCCAAGTGACAGAGCTGCGTTTTCAGTAGAGAAACTCGGAAGGAATCACTGAGAGGGTGACATTTGAGTACAGGGACAATGGACATACAAATATCTTGAAGAACCTTCTAGCAGAGATACGGGACAAGTACAAAGGCCCTCAAGCCGGGGGTGGCTGGGCATGTATAGAGTAGTTAGGAACCAGTTTGGTGGACATTGAGTGAATAAGCAAGAAACGAGGCTAGAGAAGGACCTGGGGAGTCAGAGGGCAGATGGTGAGGGCCTTGAGGCTGAAAGTAAGGACTTTGCCATTTACTTTGTCTGAGATGGGAACTATGGAAAACTTAGGAGGATCTGTGTATCTGCTGCAGGATCCCAATTTGACAGAGCATTGCCCATTTCACTCGCTGTTGCCACCAAAGAAGGTGGTACAGGAATAGTTGTCTTCAGGGTGGGGCGTGTCCTATAAGTCAGGTTGCTACAATCACTAGTTGGATTGCTAGGTTGAACATAAAAAGGAGAACAAAAGTAGATCATTGACTGGTTTAGTATTTTTGCTGTTATCAGCATTTGCTTCTGAAGAGAGGTAGGGTTCACTAGCCTCTAGACATTGCCTGAGCTCAGCTCTTATGCTCACTGTAAAATTGTCCTTTCATTGGTCTCATTCTGACTTTGGAAGAAGTTTTAAACTCATGGTGAAATGCCATACCGAAAATCCCTCTTTTCTGCGTTTTCATCATCTGTTTCTTTCTTAGATTTAATCTTAGAATTTTACCCCAAACTCATCACCAGATTCCTCACAGTAAACAACTGAATGTCTGAGAGATGAGTTTGCTAAGTTTGTCATTTCCTTTCAGAATAAGGAAATTGTGGGTTAATAGCTCTCCAAGGTTCAAGGCTTTAATAGTGTTAGTTTTCTCAAATTGGATTTACTTTGAATATCTACAAAGATAAGCCTGGGACTCTTTCTAAGTTTTCTGTCATCCAAGAAGTCGCCTAGGTTCTAATCGCAGGTTGTCACATCCTGCCCATTACTGATTGTACCCAGAGGCAGGGGACACATTTGGCAAATTTAGTGAATAACTAAATTGTTTCCAAGAAGGATGAAAGAGTGCTATTTTTTAACCATCAACTGGCCATAATGAGGGCAAAGCTAAGGTCATGTCTGAGCAGGCCAAATGATGTCACCGTGACATCGCTAATCTGTTAATTTTCATTGCTTTAATGATCCATTGCTTGCTTCCCAGGGCAACACTGAGTACAGAAACAGCTGATATAAACTAGACTGCCCAGTACCCATGGTATTCCGCTCCATGTCTGCCTCAAGCCTTTCTAAAGCAACTTTTCAAGTGTCCTCAGCCCTTAGCATGTTATTTTCACAAATATCTCATTTTATCTCTATGAAATACACAGAACAAGAATATATTATGTCTATTTTCAGATGAAACAATTGAGGTCCAGAATAGAGAAAGGAATGCAGAGTAGCAAACTCTTACCCTTATTGAGCCCAATCCTCTAACCTTGAGTTTATTGCTTCTTCCTAGACATGAATCATACTAACTGTCATAGAATAATAAGTCTTTATTAGGTAGTTTTTTATACTTGATGCTATATTAATTATAAAAAGTGCATAGACTTGTGTTCTCTAAATCTTTGTTATCCATATACAGAGTGTATGTATATGATAAATAGGAGATGGGGTAAAAGAAATCCTGAAGTCAGCGACTCTGAATTTGGGTTGAAATAAGGATGCTGTAGAGTGGAAAGAAGGGTGAATGTGTTGTACTCATGACGTGAGTGACAAGCATGGTGATGAACCATCTCAGTTTGCCTGGGACTAGGAGTTCATAAGATCGAGTACTCCAGGGAAAAATCCAGCACACCAGGAACCATTTTTCACCCTATTGGCTTGAATGAATAAATGAACAAATAAAGTGGTTATGTGAATTAAATCCTATGCTGCCACCATATTCAGAAGGAAATGTCCTTTGCAAAATGGATAATTTCCTCAGCATCACCAATTTGGAGTAAAAGTAGGAATGTAAAGGAAAATAAATCCCCAACTCCTGGGATTATTTTGCCTCCCTTTTTGACACCATGCAGTCACTATTCCTATGAGCTCTGGCCACAACTTTTGAGAAAACTGGTCAACGAAAAAAAGTAGGGGGTAAAAGAGTGCTTTCTTATATCTGGTTTGGTGATACAATGCAAAAGACAATTAACATCTATAATTGCTAATATTCTATTCTCCATACATGTGATAGAAACAGGCAGACCAGCCCCCAGAAACATTGCTGTAAATTTGAAAATTTTGTTAATTGTCTTGACTTTTCAAATCTCTCAAGGCTGGCCGAACCTTCACATATAGACAGGATTCATGAGAATAAGCATAAGATGTGGCCTCATGTTTTTTGGAGCCACCAACAAATTAAAGTCTTACATTTGTATAATTCTTAGATTAGTGTCTTTCCCTACATTGATTATTTCATTTCATGCTCCTTTCTCTGACAGATGAGTCCTATTGACATCTCCACTTTTCAGATGAGAAAGCTATGTTCTAGAGAGAAGGAATGATAATTTTTAACTCACACAGTTGGTAGAGAGCAGAGTCAGTATTTTAACCCATAATTTTAGCTTCAGGTTCAGTGCTCCTTCTATAACATCTTGACTCTCTACGCTTTTCCCCCTGGGTTATTTGGTTGTCTGGAGATTTATTGAGAGTCCACCACGTCCCTTAGCGTACTTGACACAGACAATGAACGAGGAAGCTTAGGTTCACAGCTTCATGAGCTTTCATTCTAGTGGGAAAAAGAAAACGTAACATGCGTTTTATACAAATGAATGCATAGTACTTACACATTTCGAAGAAGGCCATGAAAACCAAAAGCAGAGGACTTTGATGAGAAATCGTGATGGTTTTAATTTGTTTTGGAGTATTTGACAATGGAGTGCATAAAGTCTCTTCTGGTTTTGGAATAGAAGAGAGGTGCATGGTTAATGTAGTTTGCTTTCTTTTTGTCTAAGTTGTTGATGAGACACTCAGTCTGGTGTTTTTTGATTCGGAGCTTTTTGTTCCTCATTTTCTGCTCATCTTTCATGCAACAAATATATGTGGAGTATCTACTATGCACTAGGCATCGTGGTAAGTTCTAGAATGAGATTCAGAGAAAAAAAGTGGGTGAACTAATTACCTTCAATGAGTTTGTAATCTAGTTAAGGGAGAAAAAATAAGTAAATTTCAGATGGTGAGGTACACCAAGAAATAAAAATGAGGCAAGCTATGAGGGAAAAGCTTAAGTGGGTTAATCATTATTTTAAATATGACGAGCAGGAAAGACCTTTCAGATAAGGTGATGTTTGAGTAAAGAAGACAAGAAAAGAATCCAGAAATGGGGATTTCTCATGGGAGATCATGTTCAGATACAAGAAAGAACCATGGTAAAGAATAGGAGGCTAGAGTGTCCTTCTGTTTTCAAGAAATACTGAGGAGGCCAGGGTATATGGAACACAGTGGGCAAGGAAGTGATGTCATAGGACTCGGTCACAAAGGCAGTGGGATGGGTGGAGGGTGCAATCACGTAAACGTGGTAGTCTAATATAAGAAGTTAATTTTTATTTTTCTGCTTGAAAGGAATGAGGGAGGTCCTTCAAGCATACTGTTTGTCTAAGTTACTCATTTGTTGATGGGACAAAATACTCCACATCTGCAGTTTTAGAGAGGAAAAACTTATTATCTCATAGTTAAAGAAGATCTCTCACAGTATATTCACAACAGTGGAAGCACAAGGCTAGAGAGCTGCTCACAGGCTTACAAACAGAAATCAAGCGTAGCAGGAGTCAAGCAAAAGTCTGAAGACAAAGGCAAGTGCAGCACCTTCCCAGGAAGAAGCTGTAACAATGTTTCTTCTACCTTTCTTTAAGTACTTCAAACTGCAATTTAGGCCCCCCCCCCCCCCCCCCCCCAATGGGTGCCTTTCCCTCACTTCCTGGCTCTCAAGTCAGTAACAAACCCCTGAAATCTCTGCCCCTCCAGTATAAGCTCTAAATATCCACCCCTTCCTTCCAGGCCTCACCTCCCAACAACACAGTGTTCCATAGTTATTGTGCTACATCCAAATATGTAAGGGTTTTGAGGGACATCCCAGGTCCAAATCATAATAATAGGCTCATTGTTGGCAGCTTATTAATACTAGCTTGACTTGGTAAGGAAAGAGGAAGAAATATCGTTGCAGCTTCTTACTAGGAAAGCCTTGCCTGAGTCTCCAGACATGGATTTGCTGCTTTCTCACTTGGCTTTCTGTGTGCCGCGCATGAGCAGCTCTCCAGCCCCTGCCATGTGCTTCCACCATTGCTGACTTTCAGTGAGTGGAATGTGTGAAATCTTCTGAAACTGGGAACTGAATAAATCTTTCCTCACTTAAGCTGTGAATGTTGAGTTTTCTGTCCCAGCAATGAATACTATTACTAAGACACCCGTTTATGAATACTGTAAGGGAATGTGAAATTCATGTTAACTCTACCCTAAGAAGCCATCAGGGATTTTTCTTTAATAATGGTGAATGTGGACCATGGAGGACCATGAGTTAAAATGTTCTGATACCATTAATTGAGGTTATTTTTCCACCTTACAGAAGTGTCTTACAGAATGCAGTCAGGCAGGGGCTTCTGAGGACCCCTTTACTTTCTCATTTTCTGATAAAAAAAGCCACGATCTCTGAAATAAAGTTGTTGAAGGAGCAGTTAAGGTACATAAAGGTATTTTGTTTTTCCCCATGTATAATTTTCTCAAAAGGAAACATATCATTTTCAACCATGTTTAGGCATACGCATGAGCCCCAGGCTGGCTATGAAGGTTGATGTCAGTGCGTGGCCTCAGAGCATGGGTTTCCATTGGGGATGACTTACTTTACCTAGAAACTTTCCTTTGTGTGCTAAAGTTTTAAGCCTTTCAGCAAATATTCAATGAAAAAAGCTCAGATGAGAGCCAAAGGCAATTATGAAATACTTACAGAACTGGAGACCAAGGTTCCCCCCCCCCCCCCCCCAGATATGCTATTTTCCTTGTTCTCCACTGCATTCCTCAATTCCACCTCAAGACTTGGTCTGGACTGACATTTCAGTTCATCTTGTAAAATTACAAAGTTTTGCTCCTTTATCACCTTAATGTTATATAGAGGAATAATAGCAACAAAGCCATACATGCTACTTCTCTAGCCCTGACTTTGCTAGATATCTGATGATTTCATGCCAATACTGAGTGCATTTTATTACTGCCTTTAATTAACTATGAGGAAAAGGAAGACTTGATGGTGCTCAGTATGCTGGCTATATTCTCCTGCAAGCAAAATGAATTTAATTAATTTCTACTGCCTCACCTTTGTCTCCCTAACCATAGCAAGTGTTTCTGTTGCTTTAATCCATTTAAAGCAATGACTAATCAAATTGTTATACAGCAATTCCGTTTCAAGCTTTGACCCAGCACTTTTGATCATAAATCTATACATCGATAAGTCATGAGTATTTATAAATTGTATGCTACAGGCAACCATAAGAGAAATAAATAGCCACGTGTGTGTTACTTATTAATTGTTGAGTGTTTATTTAAAAACAAAACCACCCTATATGTGTTTGGGTATGTTCTTCCTGTTAGGGATTCCAAAGATCTGCCAGAAACAATAGGGACAGGTTCAAGTAGCCTTCCTGCAAGGCTTCTTCTTTAGTAGATTCAGCCTAAGGTAAACAGTATCAAGCACGACAAACAGGACATAGTTTCCCTCACAGCTTTGCAGGACACAGCAGCATAGTCTTTTTCCCCCTTTTATATATATGTATAAGGTCAAAACTTAGATTTTACATTGATCTTGAGCATTTTGTGCACATACATATCATGGCAAAGTTAATCCTTGCCCTCTCTCCTTTTGACCCTCTCCCAACCTGCCCCTTCAGTTCCCATTATTTCCCACATTCAGTTCCATGAAATAATTGCGATCTGAGTTTCTCATATGAGAGAAACCTTTCTATATTTCACCTTCTGCTTCTGATTCACTTCACTAAGCTTGATGGCCTCAAGCTTGCCTCCATTTACCTACAAAAGCCTCTATTTTCCACATAGTCATTATATCTGATTATTTGAAAAGTGGAAGCTGATATAAATAAAAACAGCCGATAAATTTTTTAGTTGCCCAGAGTTATCAATTAAAAATATATCATTTCCTACTCAAAGTTAATAAAGGAAAGTTGGTTTTTGAGACATTTCTGTTGTGGTCTTTATATTTTGAATCACTATTCAAGTATTATTTTTATTCTGAGATAATTTGCTTACAAGGGTTTTGATTATGAATCTAAGATCCAAACAGGCTTTCTGTATGCTAAAATAATAGCACAGAAATAAATACAATATTACATACAAATATTTATTTTCATGAAAATGAAACTCTAGTTTTGTATTTGGCTGTTATACAATGACTCAACCATACTGCCTACATTTTAATTAAAATCATGTAGACAATACTGTGAACCATAATTTCATTAATTTTTGTTTTTGACTATCGGAAGCTTGATTATGATTTCTGTAGGTACAGGTCTCTTTGAGGTGATCTTATCTAGAATGAGTTGAGTTTCTTGGATAAGTAGATTCAGGCTTTTTATCAAATTGGGACAGTTTTTAGTCAATTACTTTATTCAAATATTCTTTCTGTCTGTCTTATTTACTTTCTTGTCACTCTGACCTATACCTGACATCCACAACTTAGGGAGGAAAGATTTATTTTAGATTACAATTTCAGAAGTTCATAGTCCATTCACAGGTGGGCAACTGGAAATAGTGGAAGCGCATGACAGGTCTGGAGTGGGCGGGAGAGGTCCTCACAACATGGTGGTACAGAGAGAGGCTGTGAGGAAGGGAAGAGCCGGCACACGCCCTTCCAGGTCAAGCCCCAAGCACCCACCCCCTTCCTGCCAGGCCCCACCTCTCAACCCTCCACAGTATCCATAGGGACATAAGGCCTTTGGGAGACACTCCAGATACAAACCACCACACTGTCCCTTGTCTCTCTCCTCCTTTCTGAAGCCCAGCAATGTAAAGGGTATGTGTGTTGCTGTATTTGATTTAGGACATAGGTCTCTTAGCCTTTGTTCAGTTTCTCTTCGTTCTTTCTTATTTTGGTTCCTCAAACTAGGTAATCTCAAATGAACTCTATCTTCAGGTTTTCAGCTTCTTCTGCTTTCTCAAAACACAGGACCAGCCTTTCCAGTCAATTTCTCATTTCAAGTATTATACATTTTAACTCCAGAATTTCTAGAACATCCCTTTTATAATTTCTATCTCTTTATTGGAAAGGCATTATTTTCCCACTTTCTTTTATTCCTTTTCCTCCATTTTATTTACATGTATGTGATACATAGTTGTTACATAGCTGTACACATATGTATTGCAACGACTTCACATTTCCATTCCTGTCCCAGTTTTCACCCTCTCACCTCCTCCTTCATCTCACATAACATTTCATCTAATTGACTCTACTGTTATATATTTTTCTGGGTTTCTCATATTGGAGAAACCAAGTGATATTTGACCTTCTGAGTCTGACTCAATTCACTAAGCATAATGATCTCAAATTGTTCCATTTACTTACAAATGACTCAAATCTATCTGTCTTTATGGAAGAATAGTACTCCATTGTGTACACACACCATATTTTTTGCATCCATTGGTCTGTTGATGGATATTCCGGCATCTTCCACAATTTAGCTAGTGTTAGTTATGCTGCAATAAACACGGGTGCAAGTGTATCAGTCTTATGTGTTGCTTTTAACTTTTTGGAAAGACACCCAGAAGAAGTATCACTGGTTAAAACAGAACACTTATTTTCACCTTTTTTGAAGAATCTCAATACTGCTTAACATAGTACCAGTTTACAGTCTCACCAACAATGTAAATGAGTTCTGTGTTCCCTGAAACTGTGCCAACATCTATTGCTATTTGAGTTCTCAGTACACGCCATTCTCATGGGGTAAGATGGTATCTCGGTGTTGTTTTGACTTGCATTTCTCTAATGACCAAGGATGTGGAGTATTTTTCATGTAGCAGCTGGCCATTTGTGCTTCTTCTTTTAACTGTGTATTCCTTTCAATTGCCCACTTTTTAGTTTTCGGCTTCACTCACTATCACGGCTCTGGCCCCTTCCTTTATTTCTTTGAACATATTTTAAAGTAATTGATATATAAACTTTTGTTAATAAATTTGACATCTGAGCTTCCTCAGGGACAATTTCTACTGATTGGTACTTTTTATTTACGTAGAATTTTCTATATTTCCATGTATTGTACATTTTTGTTGAAAACTTGACTTTGACGTAGTATAATGGGGTAAATGTGAAGAGGAAATACAGCCCAGGATTTGTTACTGCAATTTGTTTTTGTTGTTTCTGCTGTTTGTCTATTTAGTGACTTGCCTGGATTAGTTTTTTAAGGTATATGTTCTTTTACCACGTATGGCCTCAGAATCTCTACTCACTTGTCCTAGTGGTTAGCTAATGATCAGACTGAGATTTTCTTAAATGAATTGAGCCAAGAAGTCTCTCAGCCTTTGCAGAAAGGTTCCTTGTGATCACTGACACAGAACCTAAGCCACCTAGCAGTTTACAGTTCTTCCTTAGTTTTTTTTTTCAAGGTCACCCAGGTGAGAAAGTAGCATCTTCATAGGGCTTTCTTGGTCCAGTCCACTATTCTACTCATTTGCATGGCTGTTACGATTTTAATGTCTCTCCAAAATCATGTGTTAAAAATCAATCAACAGAATTACAGTATTGAGTATTAAGATGTGGAGCATTGTCATGAGAATACAGCCTTCATAAATGAGATCAAGGCATTTGAAAGGAGATCTTCACACACCCCTTGACTGTGTTTTTTCTTTCACTCTTATGCTGTGTGGGAACACAGTTATTATTCTTTTACCCTTCTACCTTAACAGTGTGTGAGAGTGCCAGTGTGAGAAGATGTGGCTCGTGGAATAGGTCCAATATCACATCAGGGATTGAGAACTAAGCTACTTACTTATGGACAGCAGAGTGAATTTGAGTGTGTTTGTGAAAATGGACAACTAAAAACCTATTAAGCAGGGAGAATAATTAAATAAGAACAACTGATTGACTGGTTGATTATACATAAACTGAGACTGCAAGCATTCAAATTTGAAGGAAAATTGAGTCTAAGAAGGTATTTAATAAAATAACAATCAGAAAATGGATTGACTGCAGAGCAAATGAAAATAACAGAGCAAGCAGAAAGTGATTTTAAAATAAGTGCATTTGAAATTCTCAATTATGCCTTGGCTTCTATTTAAAAAATTTCTAGACAAGGCAGAAATGAAAAAAAAAGACGTGCAGTTACAAATCCTGGAAATTAAAAATACAGTAATTTAAATTTTAATAAGGAGCTGCATAAATGAAATAAATTTTAGGCTATAGCTAATAATACAAGATAGATTTTTCATTTAAAGTGCTGAGGGAAGGCATCTAACAATCCAGAGTTATTTAATCAGTTAAAACACCATTTAGCAGTGACAGGCAAATAGATATTTTGAGACTAAGAGAATTTATCACGTATGAAACCTATTTGAAAGAACTATTTAAGGTTGCGTTTTTAACAGGAAGCAAACCAAAATGAAGGACTAAATATAAGAAATAGTGATGAATACAGAAGCAATAATATATGCTGAATATTTATGTAACTATGAATTGTATAAAATAGTGGCATACATGCACTTATACCAAAAGATAGGATTCATCCATGCATCCATGTTTTCTTTTGCGGTATATGCTGCATTGTGATGAGTATCCTGCTTTTTCCTTCCCTGGTCTTTCCGTTTTCTCCCTAGATTGATGTAAACTTAACATATTCCCAATAAATTCTGTACCACTGTTCATTTAAAAAATATTGATAATTGAGATGAAAATGTTAGTTGTCTTGATCACTCCACGTTGTGTACATGTAGCAAATTATAAGATTGTACTCCATTAATATGTGCAAATATTAATATATATCATTTAGAAAGAAGAAAATTAAGTTTTAGAAGACAGTCACAAGAAATACGTTTTTCTTGTCTATTTATATTTCATTTCTTTCCCCTTCCCAACTCATCAACTACCCGCCCACATCTCCTTTCCCTCTCCACAAAGTCTATCTTCTTTCTTCCTTTTCTCTTTTACTTGGTCATGGTTTGATTTTCTCATATTAGAGAAACTGTATAACATTTAATATTTCATGTCTGATTTGTTTTGCTAAGCATAATGGTCTCAAGGAGCATCCATTTTCCTACAAATGACTCAAATTTATCTTTCTTTATGGCTGAATAGTAGTCCATTGTGTAAACATACCACATCTTCCTTATTCATTCATTTGTTGTTGGACATATTGGCTTCTTCCAAGATTTGGCTACTATAAGTTGTGCTACCAAAGTTAAATTAAAGTGGATCAAAACCTAGATATTAAAACTAAAATGCTGAACCTCCTGGAAGACAAATTAGGCAAAAATCTAAAAGATATATGTATACGCATGGGCTTCCTTAAGAAGACACCCTTAACAAAAGAAATAGCCCCCAGGATTAACAAATGGGACTATTTCAAAATAAAAAGTTTCATCATGGCAAAGGAAATTACCAACAGAGTAAAGGGATAATTGACAGAGTAAAGAAAAAAAAAAATCACCACCTATTCCTCAGATAGGAGGCTCATAATTAGAATATACAAGGAAGTGAAGAAAAATAAGGCCCTAAAAATCAAAGATCTGATTGAAAAATGGGCATTGAAAATTAATAAGTAGTTCTTAGTTGAAGAAGTACAAATGGCCAATAAATATATGTAGATGCTCAAGATCCTTAGCCATTAGAGAAATGCAAATCAAAACATCACTAAGATACCATCTAACTCCAGAGAGATTGGCCAACATCAACAACTCAAACATCAGTTGGTGCTGGCTACACTGTGGGTTACACCGCTGATGGGAATGTAAACTGGTACAACTACTATGAAAAGCAGTATGGAAGTTTCTCAAAAGACTGGAAATAAATATCTCCTTTGATCTAATGATATCTCTTCTGGGAATTTGCCCAAAAGAGTTAAAAAAAAACATCATATAGCAGAGATACATGTATACCCATGTTCATAGCAGCACAACTAACAATAACTAAAATGTAGGAGACACCAAAATACCCATCAATAGACCAGTGGACACATAAATTTTGGTACTTATATACAATGGAATGCTATTCTTCTGTGGTGGTTTGGATCTGGAGTGTCCCCCAAAAGCCTCATGTTCCTGTGGATACTGTGGAGGGCTGAGAGGTGGGACCTGGCTGGAAGGGGTGGGTACGTGGGGCTTGAGGTGGAGGGATGTGTACTGGTTCTGCCCTTCCTCCCAGTCTCTCCTTTTCACCATGCTGTAAGGTCCTCTGCCGCTGGAGCTCTGGATCTGGCTCTGTCCCTTCTCAAGCCCTGCCATTGATTTCACCATTTTTCCAGCCACCCACCTGTAAAAGGACTATGACCTTCTGAAACTGTAATCTACAATAAATCTTTCCCCACTAAGCTGTAGATATCAGGTCACAGTGACGAAAAAGTAACTAAGATGTCATCTATAAAGATCAATATGTTTGAGGCTCTTGCAGGTAGATGGATGCAACTTGAGGCCATCATGCTCAGTAAAATGAGTCAATTGCAGAAGCTTAAATATTCTCTACTATGAAAAACCCCCACCATGGTCATTTCATAGGACTAATTAGGGGGAGTAATAAGAACTACTGTGGAGGAGGAGGGGGTGGGAGTTTCAAATAGGGAGAGGGGAAGAACTTGTAACTTTGTTGTGGTGTGTATATGCAAAATACTCAAAATCAATTTAAACATTATGTATTGCATGAATACATATCAGTAAAGTGGAGAAAAAAGAAAAATAAATTGTGGTGCTGTAAACATGGGTATGCATATCTCCCTCTTGTATGATAACTTTAAATATCCTGAGAAGATACCCAGAAGAGGTATAGCTGGATCAAATGAAGAGATCTATTTTTAGTTTTTTTTTTTAATCTCCATACTGCTTTCCGTAGTGGTTGTACCCATTTATACTCCCAGCAGCAATGTAGGAAGGTCTCTTTACTACTAAAACCTTGCCAGCATTTGTTATTGTTTGAGTTCTTAATATCGGCCATTTTTAGTGGAGTTAGATGAAACCTCAGTGTCGTTATGATTTGCATTTCTCTGTTCGCTAAAGCTGCTGAACATTTTCCATGCATTTACTGGTCATTCAGATTTCTTTGGAGAACTACCTATTCATTTCAGTTGCCCATTTTTTTTGGATTGGGTCTTTAGTTTTCTGGTCTAATACTTTTCAGTTGTCTATGTATTCTTGATAATAGTCCTCAGTCTAAGGAGTATTGGACAACTTTTTTTCCCCATGTCATCAGATCCCTCTTCACTATGTTGATGCTTTCCTTTGCTGTGCAGCAACTTTTTAATTTGATATAATTCTATTTGTTGATTCTTGCCGTTATGTACTTCAGGTGTTTTTAAAAGAAAGTCCTTGCCTATGCCCGTGTATTCAAGTCTTTTCTATTTTTTCCAACAAATTCAATGTTTTAATTTTAATATATAGGCATTTGATCCATTTTGATTGGATTTTGGCACATAAAGAAAGATGTAAGTCTAGTTTCATTCTACTGCATGTGGCTAGCCAGTATACCCAGCTCCAGTTGTTAATGAGGATCTTTGCTCCAGCGTGTGTTTCTGGCCCCTTTGTCAAAGATCAGATGGTTGCAGGTACTTGGAGATGTTTCGCCATCCTCAGTTCTGTTCTCTTATAATCTACTTGCTCATCTTTGTACCGATTCCATGTGGTTTTCTTTTAAATTACTGTTGCTTTGTAATATAATTTGATATCTGATATTGTGATGCCTCCTGCTTTTCTTTTGTGGCTTAGGTTTGTTTTGGCTATCATTTAGCTATTTCATTTCTTCTGGTTCCATATATATTTTTGAATCATTTTTTTTAGTTCTATAAAAATACCTTTGTTATCTTGATTGAGATTGAATTAAATCTTTGTATCAGTTTTTGTAGTATGGCCATTATGACAGTGTTGATTCTGTCTGTCCAGTTACTGGGGATGTATGTCCATTTTCTGAAATTCTCATTTCTTTTCTCAGAGAACTATACTTTTCAATAAAGAAATCTTTCACTTGCTTAGTTAGGTTGATTCCTAGGTACTTAGTTTTCTTGGAGATGACTGTGAATGGGATTGTTTTCCTGACCTGTCTTCTATGTTTTTGCTGTAGCTGTGGAAGAAAGCCATTGATTTTTTGTATTGATTTTATATCCTGCATCATGGCTGAACTTGTTTATTAGTTCTAAAGGTCTTCTGGTGGCATTTTGGGGGTCCTCTATATAAAGAATCATGTCATCCACAGATAAGGATTGTTTGACTTCTTGCTTTCTATGTGTGTTTCTTTATTCCATTTTCTTACCCGATTGCTCTGGCTTAGGTTTCAAGCACTATGTTAAACAGAAGTGTTAAGAGTGGGCACCCTTATCTTGTTCCTTATGAGGGAAAATGCTTCTAGTTTTTCCCCTGCTTAGGATAATGTTGGCAGTAGAATTGTCATAAATTGCTTTTCTCAGTTTGAGGGAAGATCCTTGTATACGTATTTTCATCACAGTTTTCGTCAGGAAATGATATTGTATTTTTGTTGAAGGATTTTTCCATATCAATTGAGATGATTATGTGAATTTTCCTTGATTCAGTTAATGTGGTGTTAATTGATTTACTTATGAATTTATTGGTTGTTCATATAATTGATTTACTCACAATGAACCAGCCTTGCATTCCTAGGGTGTAGCCAACTTGGTCATGGTGTATGATGTTTGTAATAATTTGTTGCATTCTGTTTGTAAGTATTTTACTAAGGATTTTTGTATCTCCATTTTTTAAGGAAACTGGCCTCTAGTTTTCTTTCTTTTCGGGACTTTTTTCTGGTTTGGGGAATCAAAGTGATACTTGCTTTTGGGAAGAAGGTGAAGTGTTTCCTGTCCTTCGATTTCAAGGAAGAGTTTAAAAGCCATTTGTGCTAACTCTTCCCTAAAGTTCTCATAACATTCTGTTGTGAATCTATCAGGTCTTGGACTTTGCTTTGTTGGCACATTCTTTGTTATTGCCTCAATTTTATGCCTAGCTATTTCTCTATCCAGAATTTTTGTATCTTCTTGGTTCAGTTTTGGCATATCTTATGTGTCTAGGAATTTATCCTTTTTTCTAGGTTCCTGTATTTATTGAAATATATATTTTCAAAACAGTATTTTAAAATAATTCTCTGGATTTCAACACTCTTTTGTGATTTCACTTTATCATTTATGATTGCATTGATGTAAATTTTTCTTTCTTTTAATGAGTTTGGCTAAAGGTTTATCAATCTTCTTTGTCCTTTCAAAGAGCCAAATTCTTGATTCATTTATCTTCTGTATTTTTTGTTTAGTTTAAATTTCATTCATCTCCATTCCAATTCTTATAATTTCCTTCCTTCTACTGCTTTTGGATTTAGCTTGCTCTTGTTTCTCTAGGAATTTGAGCTTCATCATTAGATTGTTTATTTGAGATTGTTCTGCTTTTTTCATATGTCCACTTATAACTATAAATTTTTCCCTTAATACTCCCATTGTGCCCCATAGATTCTGGTATGATGTGTTTCTATTGTCATTTGACTTTAGGAAGCTTCTAATTTCTTTCCTGGTGTCTTCCATGAGCCATCACTTATTCAATAATGTATTATTTAATTTCCACTTGTTTGTATAATTTCTGCAGTTCCTTTTGTTGTTTTTAGTTTCATTCCACTATGATCTAAAAGTATTCAGGAAATAATTTCAATTCTTTGTATTCATTTAAGAAAATCTATGTTCAAAGTTATGGTCTATTTTGGGCAATGTTCTGTATGCTGCTGAGGAAAAGGTATATTCTGTTGATGTTGGGTAGAACACTGTACACATCTGTTAAGTCCTTTTGTTCCAAGGATTATTTAGCTCTGTCACTTATATTTTAATTTGTTTGTCCAGTTGACCTGTCTGTTTGTGAATGTACAGTGGTGAAGCACACTAGTATGATTGTATTGGGGCCTGTTTAGCTCTTTATGGCCTGTAGTTTCTGTTTTATGCAATTGGGTGCTGCTACATTTTGTGCATATATGTTTATAATTACGAGCTCTTCCTGTTGGATTGTTCCTTTTACCAGTATATAGTGTCCATCTCTGTCTATCTGATCTGTTTTTCTCTGAAGTCTGCCGTGTCTGAGAATAGTATAGCTACTCCTGTTTTTTTTCCAAGTCTCTAATAGCATGTAGTATTAATTTTCATTCTTTTACTTTCAGTCTGTGTGCATCTTTGTGGCTGAAGTGTAGCTCTTGCAGATAAGAAATGATTAGGTTTTGCTTTTTGGTTCAATCTGACAGTCTGTGTCTTTTTTTTTTTTTTTCTAGTTTTAAATTAGAATACTAGGCAGCCATAAAGAAAGACAGATATAAAGAATTTGAATGAAAATGGGGCCACATTGAGTCAATATTCCTCAATGAAATAGACCAAACGCAAAAGTCTGTGTCTTGATTGGAAGGTTAAGACCATCATCCTTTGTAGTAATAATTGTAAGATTTTTACCACATCCTGCCCTTGTTCTGTTCTAGTGTTGATTCTTTTTTTTTTTTTTAATATGTTCCCTTTCAGTGTTTCCTTTTTTCTGTGTTCTTTGGTGCTGGTGTTCTCTCCCTCCCTCCCTCTCTCTTTCTCTCTTTTACTCTCTCAATTTTTTAAAATTATTTTCTACATGCTGGGCTAGTGGTGGCAGATTTCGTTAAGGTTACAAGGTCATGAAAAGTTTTTACTTCTCTTTGAATTTTCGGTGATAGTTTCCCTGGATACAACAACTTGGATTAACACTTGCTGTCTTTTAAAAGTTGAAAGATTTCACACCATGCTCTCCTGGCTTTTAAGCTTTGCATCAAGAAATCTGCAGTAATTTGCATGGGTTTGCCTTGGTAGACTAATGACTGTTGTTTTCTTACTGCTTTTAGTAGACTCTCTTTGTGTTGAATTTTTGAGATTTCGATTATGAGGTGTCATGGTGAGGTTTTTTTTTTTTTTCTGGACAAGGTTATTTAGTGCTCTGTAAAATTCTTGTACCTGAGTATTAATTTCTTTCCCTAGATTCAGAAAGTTTTCTTGCATGAATTCAGTGAATAAATTCTTTATACCTATTGTGCTGATCTTTCTGTCACACCAATAATTCTGAAGTTGATCCTCCTTAAATCATTCATCAGCTGTTGTGTGCAGCTACTTTGCTCAGTTCTTATTTTGGTGTCATGTCTGATTATGACATTAGTTTCCTCAGCCTTGTATTCAAGGTCTGAAATTCTGTCCCTGCAATGTTAAAGCTTAGTTCCTCTGATTTCAAAGCATCTTATTTTTTCTTCTATTTATTTATTTATTTTTGAGACAGCATCTCACTCTGTAGACCAGGCTGGTCCTGAACTTACTATGTAGCCCAGGCTGGTCTTAGACTCATGGCAATCCTCCTGTCTCAGTCTCTTGATTGCTGGGATTACAAGGGTGCCGCCACCATGCTCAGCTTTATGTGATACTTAGAATAGAACTCAGGGCCCAGTTCTTGCAAGGCAAGTGCTTTAACCATTGTGCCATTCCTCTAACCCCTAAATGAATTTTTCATATCTTGAATTTTAGCTAGATTTTTTACAGATTTTCCACTTCTCTCTCAAAATGTTCCTTCATGTTGTGTTTTTACCTCAGCCATCTTTCTGTTTGTGTCTTCTATATGCTCTGTAAGCTTTGTATTCATTAGGATCATTGTTTGTTTAGTAAATTCCTCTTTAAGCCTGTTGATCATTACTTGCATTTCTTTAAGAATGACTTGTTGGAACTGACTGTTTTCATAACCCGACTGGTCTACTTTTTTTAAAAAAAAATTTCTTTTCCTCTGTGTTCTACTGTTTTGGGGCTCATGACATTAGCCTCTAGGAAGTCAGGCATCTCTGGATATGTCCTATTGCCTTATCTTCCCATGATTCCATTGTTGAGGAACTTCACTTTAATGGACTAGCTGTGATATATTTTTTTTTACATGTATGAGACTAGGTAAGGGTATCCAAAATTACACTGAGTTCTATGATGGGAGTTGGCAGTGACAGGGGGACCTAACAGTCTGATGGCTTCTAAGGTGTCTTGTTCACACCTAGCCCTCTCAGCAAAGCTCTCCCATCTACCCTGGTTTCCCTCTCCTGTAGGGAGGCTCTTCCTACCAACCAAACAATTCAGGAGGTCAGCTGCCTTTCTCCTCTATCTGAAATTGCTTCTTGTGCCTGTTCCTATTAGGCACTGATTACAAGTGTCCCCCAAATCCCTGAAGTGAGTCCTATCTGTGGCTTCTTTTAACCTAAACAGTTCAGCCTTGGACTCTGTTCAAAATAACATCTTGCTATATCATTGCCTAGTACCACTGCCAACCACTGCTGCACCTAAATTGGTCTGCAGAGAGGTCTTTTCAAGGGGAAGCTCACATTGTGCTTGCAGTTTGTGCTACTTTCAGGCTTGTATCTGGAGGCTGGGGCTACAAGCTGCTATCAGTTCTTGCCATTCTGGATTCTAACGTCTCCTCAGTCTATGAATGCCTAGAGCTCACTACCCTTCCAAGGCAGCCTCGGGAGCTTCTGGGGCTAGTGTGCTCTTTAGCTTTTAATATACCTATGGGGTTTGCAATTTTCTGTGGCCTCCCTTCAATTTATGCAGGTTTCAGACACCTCCTACCTAAGTTAAGCAGGTAGTTTTCAACTATATCTCAAGTTTCTGAATGAGCCTGTGAGGAGATTTAAGCAGTCTCTTACTCAGCCACCATCTTGCCCAAAGGTCTCAAAATATGACACTCAGTGGTAGCAAACATACCAAAGTTTTTGTCTTCTTTGAAAGGAAGATATATATTGAATAGTTTCAGACTGTGTTAGAAAAGTCTCTAGTATATATATATATATATATATATATATATATATATATATATATGTATATATATATATATATTTAATGATACTAAAATATACACAAATTTATCATTTGTAATTAGCAGCAGGAGAAAGGGGATGTAAAACTTTTAACTCATATATTGATCATTCATATTTCACTAATAATTAACATTTTGCCCTACTTGGTTTTTTCTTTTTTTTCTGTTACTTTAAGTATATTAATGTGGTATAGATTTAAGTTCATTTAATGTAGTGATGTGATATAGTTTTAACTTTGTTTTATTGCAGCAATTCACTTAATAGGTCACTGATGAAAATTTATCCTAAGAAAACTGATTGATGTAAAGATAACCGTGTGAATGTACAAACATGTACCTTCCAGTATTCAGCTAAGGCATTTGAAATTTAACATTTTTTTCTTCTTTCCCATATTTACTAGTCTTTTGAACTACATGCTTGTAGTTATTTTCTAATGTGAACTGGTGGGTAAGGCCAGGTTTAAGAATAGCAACAAAGATATAGCAAAATATAGAAAAAAAATTTGGTAAATATCCTAATAAAGGGATTGGTTGGATTCAGAGAGGAGACATCAAGATTTGACTACTACGACCCATTTGAGGAATAGGAAGCTGAGTTAGAGTGGTGACTTAAGTGAAATGATTTAGATGCAGAAGATTAGTACGTTAAAAGTACTGTATAGTTTCTCTGATTTGGAAAACCCGGAACACAGACATTCTATAGAACCACATGAAGTGATAGCTGGATTTGGTGGAAGGGTTAGGGAGGGGGTGGGAGGGTCAAAATGGGAAGGAATTTTAAAGTTGATATGATATGTATCTGCATGAAATGCCCGAATTCATTGAAAGCACTATGTATAACATATGTATATTAATTAAAATAGTGGGGAAAAACTCATGGAAAATAAGAATAAACACAAACAAAATAAACCCTTTAAAGTGTAGTTGAGATACAAAAGAAGTCAGAAACAATCAAAAAGAAATCATTCATCATTATGTAAGTAAAATAGAATGCAGCTGAACGCGTATCATGGGAGAGACATCTGCAAGGTAAGCACAAGAACAAAGATAAAAGAACCAGGCACAAGGAAATGTGTTATGACAAACTTAATCAGACAAAAATAGAATTAGGGATAAATATCATTAGTGACAATAAAGGACTGCACTGATAATCAAAGGAACACTGCTCTATATATAAACTTATAATGTATAAGAGTTTTAAATTTATCCATATGCAAAATAAATATTAAAAATCCATGCCATGTTTATACGGCAATGATTAAATTTAGAAAATTCTAATAGGAAAATATATGGAGAAAATTCACAACTATGAAAGTTATAAAACTATAAAGTTATAAAACACTTAATGAAATAAAATTAGATCATATGAAAGGAGAGATATATCATGTTCGGTAACTAGAAAATTTGGCATCATCAAGACCTAAATCACAAGGGTAAAAGTTTATAGTTTTATGAATACACAGCCTTAAGGAAGGAAAGAATTTTATAAATGTAACACAAGACAGAAACAATAGCAGGAACAATAATTGAGTGCGTTAAAATAAAAGCTTTTATCCATCAAAAGCCAGTTCATAGAATGTGATACTTTACAGGGCATTTATCTGGTAAATGATCCTTAGTATTTTAGGAACACATACAAGTAAGTGAGCAAAAGGCCAACAGCCTTATTACCCCAATTGGGTGTGTAAAAGAAGGCAACTCACAAAAAATAAAAACCTGAGTGGCGAGGAAACATGCGTTGCTGGTGAGGACACGCTCCTTTTCACTTCAGACCTTTCCACATTGAGAGAGTCCATTGATAAAACTTCCAGATTCTTTTTGCCCCTTTACCTCTGCCCTGCTTGGGGGGGGGGGCATGGTTGATTTTGATTGTGAATTTGGAAGAAGAGCCTGAGATTGTGAAGCCTGTGCCCCTCCAAATTTATTTCCTCTTGGAAGCACAGGGTGACATTCTATAATTGAAGTTTTAATTTTATTATCTATGTTGCTTTGTGATGTGAGGGGAAGGTGTGGTTGATAAATTTGATTTTAGAATTAGAATATACACCTGGCTGCAGATATAAGTACATCCTTTTTTATCATCTGGACCTGTTGATAATAATCTTTCTTACTCTTAAAATATTAAAAAATTCTAAAACCTTCTAGTTTATTGGTAATCTAAATGAGGACAAGGGATGCTATTTGCTGGAGGCTCCTCTGAACCCAATACCAATTATTCTACTTTTTTATATACATGCTAGAAATACCCTCCCATGTGCATATATAAGGGGATATTTACAGGATTATTTTGGGGGTTTTATTTGTAAGAGCAAAATTAGAAGCCACTGGACTTGTCTCAGAGGGGATAAATACAGTGAACCTAATCCATGTATATCAACATTCCACAAAGCATACTGAGTGAAAAGAACACATTGCAAGATTCTATGTCCTTTATGAGATCATTTACATATAAAGATATAAAGTTTTAATACACATAAAATGAAACATACTACACAAACACATAGGAAGAGAAAAAACATGAAGAAACATTTTGAAATGATTACACCCATTTAAGAGCATGGTCACTTCTTCTGGGACAAAGTAAAAAACAGAATGTGATTGATGACACATACAAAGGGAATTTCAGGGTGAGAGGCACAGCTCAGCAGTTAGAGCACTTGCCTAAAAAACACTAGACCCTGCGTTTGATTCCCCAGCACCTTGTAAGCCAAATGTAGGGGCACACACCTGTAATCTCAGCACTCAGAAGGTTGAGGAAGAATTTTCATGAATTCAAGGCCTGCCTTGGCTAGATAATGAGTTCAGAACTAGCCTGGACCACGGAGTGAAAAACCCTGCTGAGAAAGAGAGACAGAGAGAGAGAGAGAGAGAGAGAGAGAGAGAGAGAGAGAGAGAGAGAGAGCGTGAGCTCAGAGACGGATGAGATAGAAAAATTTCAACTATATATATAAAGTTTTATTTATTAAAAAGTCATATAGCAAAGCTGGCATGGCATTAAATTTTATTCTATTTATGTGGTAGGTGCATGATTGTCTGCTACATCACTTTCTATACATTTATTATTTAATATTATAAAGGATATTTCAGAATTTTGACTGCAACGTTATCTACCTCCATTTACAAGTGGGAAGAATTAGAAGTATCTTTCATCTCTGTGTATAGAATATAGGGATGTTGAATGAACTTGACCATTTTCTCCCTCTTTCCTTTCAACGAAGCCTTATAAAGCATCAGGATAAGTCTGCCTTTGGAAAATCCTGTACTCTCCTTCACCCTTCTCTAGACTTACCATTTGCTCTTTCTTTGTTTCTTCCTCTCCATCCCTAGTTTGGTCATTATCTTCCCTGACCCAGTACAGGTGCATAATGATAGAAAGGAGCAAAGCACCTGCCTATTCAACAGCTATCTTGCATATGTGTACTGGCAACTCTATTAGCATTGCTCAGACACACATCTAGCAAACATTTTCTATTTTCGTTTGTGGTGCTCAAAACCAGCACAGAGACCCTCACTATCATAGCCCTCCTGTACTTCTGTCCTCCTTCATTCTAACTGGCCTCTGTTCTTTAGCCCTTTCTTGCTCAAGTTGAGGCCTTAATCCTCATCCTCCTTTGAAAGGCCTACTCTGCTTCTGCCCATGTATTTCATTCTAGTCTGTCTTTGTTTAAAAAAAAAAAAAAAAGATCTGCTAGACTCCTGTCAAGGTCTCACCTTGTGCCTGTGAACCCTGGATCTGTGGGATTCTCCTGACTGCCCAGATTCTGTCCTCAGTTTTCTGTGCCCCTGTTACTTCTGTGACTTTTCTTGCCTTTACCGCACTGGCCTGGCCCCACCTACCATGGCCCACTGTGTCTTTAGAGCCCACCTTGAAAAGTAATTTAAATATTCCTTGGCTCCAGCCTGCAATGCTAAAAGAAAATTGCCTGCCTTTGATTTAAAAATGGAGTCATATAATCTCAACTCAAACTAGAAATTTTTCTTAATATATTTTCAAAAACAAGCTTTTAAAAAAAACACCTAAGAGACACCTACTATGACTCTTAAATAATCTCTAAAATATAGTAATTTTTATTAAAATGTATACAATATACTAACAAAAAGAAAATAATGAAAAGTAAAGTATCTGTAATCCTATAACCATTAATAGATGGTATATGCCTCTTGGTTTCTTTCTACACACACACACACACACACACACACACACACACACACACAGAGTCATTGTAAATGCATTGTGTTATATTACTATAACGAATATTGGAATCTGGGTAAGATATAGGAAGAAAAGAGGTTCATTTGGCTCAGGATTCTGTTAGCTGAAAAGTTCTAACAGTACAGTGCCAATTCCTGGCAATAGCCCTTTGACTGCATCATAACAAATGCATAGGATCACATAGCCAGAGGGTGTATTAGAGAGCTCCGATGGCAAGAGAAGAAGCAGGAGACCAAGGGCCAAGGAGGGGATGGACTTTGTTTTATAACCATCAGGAACTAGTTCAACCCTGTGAAATCTGACCATTTCCAAAAGGTGGTATTAAATCTATTCCGTGACTTTCCACTAGATCTCACCTCCGAAAGGCTTTATTTCCTTTCAGTACTGTTACATTTAGGACCACCTTTTCGGCTCAGGAACTTTTGGTGGGACAAATCATATCCAAACCATAGTAATACATATACATGCATATATTCATATGTACACGTATATATGCATAATTAGGGTTTTTCAACTAAGATCAGGTTGTATATAGTGTTTTTCTGTTTAAGGTGTATGATATCTACTATTTCATGTTATATATTTATGTACAATATTGGTAATGGGGGGGGGGGCGCCGGAGGAATGGCTCAGCGGTTAAAGCACTTGAGCAAGCGCTAAGCCAAGCGCTAAGTACCCGAGTTTGATTCCCCAGCACCACATAAACTGAGCGTGGTGGCGCACGCCTGTAATCCCAGCACTCGGGAGGCTGAGACAGGAGGATTGCCGTGAGTCCAAGGCCAGCCTGGGCTCTGAAGTGAATTCAGGACCAGCCTGGACCACAGAGCAAGACCCTGTCTCAAAAAAAAAATATATTGGTAATGGCAAATGATTGTCACTGTGCTTAAATCTTTGTGTCATTCTCCATTAATTTCCTGGTTATAGAGACACTGAGTCAAATTGCAAAAACACTGGGTCAAAGAAAATGCATATACGGAGAGGATGGTGGACTAGTACACTAGTTAGCATGCTTGCCTAGCAAGCATAAGGCGCTGAGTTTGATTCACCAGCATCACATAAGCCGTTCATGGTGACGTATGCCTCCTCTGCAAGCCCGGGACTTATGAGGCTGAGTCAGGGAGATTGCTGTGAGTTTGAGGCCAGTTGGCTCCACAGGTAGGTCAAGAGTATCCTGGAGCAGAGTGATAGATACTAAGTTGAAGAAGAGGAAGAAGAAAAAGAAGAAGAAGAAGAAGAAGAAAAAGAAGAAGAATTATTGACATTTGAAATGTCTTTGAAATGTATCGCCAAGCTGGCTTTCAAAATATTTACACAAATATACAGTGTAACCAGGACATAGAAGAAAGGCTATTTCTGGGAATTCTTGGCACCCTTTGTATCGTTTTTATAATCTTTATCAAATAATCAGAAGAAATATGATTTCATTTTTGTTTTAATTTGTGTTCATTGATTAAATTTGAGATTTCTGTTTTGCCAAAATTTTATTGGCCACTTCTATTTCCTTTTCTGTGCATGAAATTTTTGTGCTTTCTGCTCATTTTTCTGTTTTTGTCTCTGCCACTTTGATTGTTACATCTTCTAATGAGATTTTTAAAGCAGAATTATGAAATGGCTTTGCTACAACTGTCCTAAGAAATTGAAATCATGGGTGAGAATAACGGCTTTTGCTCACTTACTTGAACATCACTGTAAGTCAGGCTGGAGTCCAGAGACAGGAGAGACACCTTTGAGAGAATGAAAAATTCATGTGAAGGTCCAGTTGCTTACCTAGTGTCATTGTGAAGTTCAGTGCCTTATCTGAAATGTGACACTTACCTCCCCAAACACCCCAAACATTGTCATTTTGTAAAACCAATCCCATATTCCAAAAAGATCCAGAAAGGACATAATGAAAATGCCTCTTTCTTGATGCCAATGTATGTAGATTCAAGTAAATCTGGAAGCTTAATTATACACAGGACATATAGTAGTTGTCCAGCCAAGGTATGTGTTATAGTGTGGATGTCGCATGCCTCCTAAAGGCCCGAAAGGAAAAGCTTGGTCCCCGAACTGGTGCTATTGGGAGGGGTGAAACCTTAAGGAGGAAGAGCCTTGGGGTTTGCCCTTAAATTATTAAGGGTGAGCCTGCCACTGAAGGGAATTGTGGGGCCCACCTCCTCACTCTTCCTTTCTTTTGCTTCTTGGCTGATGCCATGAGGTAAGTGACTTTTCTTTGTCAGTTACTTGTGGCATGATGTGATGCCTACTGATAGGCCCGCATTTGGGCTAATCAGTCATGGATTGAAATCTTCAAAACCAATAAACATTTTCTCACTATAAGTTCATTGCTTCAGTATTATATTGTAGTTAAAGAAAGTTTACTAACACTATAAGGCAAACATTTGATCACTGTATTGATTTTATTATGTGATTCCTCTTCATGGAAACATCAAGTTGATTTCCATTGTCTCTAGTCAAGTCCATATTTCCATGTTCACAGTCAGGATTCTTAGCAATCTGGTTTTAAATAACTCTAACCCTGGAAACATGTCACATTCAGGTTTATCTCCTCAGTGATCCTTCCTGGAAATTTCTGTGTCTCTTCTTCATTTCTGTAATACTTTCACCTTCCTTCCTTCTTTCCTTCTTTCCTTCCTTCCTTCCTTCCTTCCTTCCTTCCTTCCTTCCTTCCTTCCTTCCTTCCTTTTTTCCTTCCTTTTTTCCTTCCTTCCTTCCTTCCTTCCCTCTTTCCTTTCTTTTTCTTTCCTTTCCTTTCTGTCTTACTTCTTTCAAAACAGGATCTCCCTCTGTAGCTCAGACTGGTCTTGAAATCACTATGTAGCCTAGACTGGCCTTGAACACACAGCAATCCTCATGCCTCAGCCTCCCAGGTGCTGGGATTTCAGGTGTGTACCGCCACATCTGGCTAAGGTGGTGCTGAGGAATTAAACATAGCACCTTACACTTGCTAGGCAAGTGCTTTAACCACTGTGCTATTCCTCCAACCCCTCACCTCTTCTTTCTTATGCCTATAGAAATACATCCTGTCTTCCATTGTTCAGATGAAGGGACACTTTCCCAGAGTCTCCTTACCTCAGCTTTTATAGATCTTTTCCTTTTTGGCTATAGACTCTGTTATTAGCTTTCTTGTCTTTCAGGGCTACATGTGGCTTTGTCCTTTGTCTCCCGTGTAGGGGCATATATGTTGAGGTAAACAAGGAGGAGAAGTTGGAACAGAGCCTAAATATATTTGCCTTTCAGAATGGGCTAACCTGGAGCACAAGCTTATTAAATTGGTAAGCCATAATTGGTACTTGTGGAGTTGACTATTTTCATTAGACATATATTAAACACATACTGCATGTCTCCACGTTGCTAGTTGAATGTTGCAATGTTTATACCTTTTAGGAACTTGAGTCCACAGGGAGGTAGATCTAGATTGCAAACCTTCCTCTGAAGGAAATTTAATAGTGTACCTTGGGAGTCAGGGAATTACCTCATCCATCATTCCACAAGCTTTCCTTAAACTTCTGTTTCAGGCCGTGTGAGGAATACTAGGAATACACAGGTCAATGAAACAAATCACGCATGTATTCAAAACCAAAACCATACATGTACTCAACTATTTATGATACCGTGTGGCAAGCACGGTAATAAAAGTGATAGAAAGTGTCATGGAGAAGGGGAGGGCAAGCCATCCTTGAAGGATTGCTAGTTGACAATCACTGTGCAGACACTTTCAGCTTCCATGGTGTGGGGTGCATGGAGAGAGGGCTGTGAGGAAGACAGGAAGGAGAAGGTGTGCATGGTCACAGTAGGTGAGTGTGTGTCAGGATGTGTCTTGCGTGTGTATATGTTGGAGGGAGTAAGAGAGCAGAAGGAGCGTTCAGAGAATAAGGTTAGGAAAGGATGTCGTACTTAGGAATTAGGGGAAAATGGCTCAGAATGCTAACTGGGTGTAAGAAGAAAACAAATGACACAAGAGTGAATTAAAAGTTCCCACCACAGCAGGATGACTGCAGTCAGTAGCAATGTATCATATTTTCAAGATAACTATCAGAAAAATTCAAGTGTCTAACCATAAAAATGAGAGAAGTATTTGAGGTGATAGATACGTGAATTAGCAGATTTCAATTGTGGCACATTCTACACATACAGTAAATGTCACGTTGTACCTCATAAGTGTATACATTGTGATTTACCAATTAATAATATTTAAAAAGTTAAAGTACATATTCTTTGAAGAAATTTAAATATAAGAGGACTGCCCCCTCTCATAGTGTTTCTAGAAAACACTATGAGGGCAGAGAGATTTGGAGGAGAAAGAGAGCACAGAGCTGTTCCTGCCAGAGAAGCGCTCTAAATGCACATAATGACATCACCCCTAATTGCTGAGAACTTGCTGTGCACCAGAAACTGTGCTCAGGATACATAACTTTGTCTTTCAACAGTCATAGTGCAGGTTAACCATTAGACCTGGTGATTTTCAGGAATTCTTCCAAGTTGCTAATCTTTTTTATTTTGAAAAAGAAAACCACGCTTCCTTGTTTTGGTGAATACCTTTCTTTTTTCCACATCCAAACAATGACATAGTAATGTCCTAAAACAGCATCTTTTATAATTTGTTTTGACAGGATAGATGTTCAGAAATCATGTGTATTTCTTCCCATTGCCCATGTTTACATTTGCTATTTACAAATGAGGGTTTTGGAGAGAAATTTTATAAGGTCCATGCATAACCAGATCAACCTGGTTTAACAACAACCAAAATAAAATAACAAAAAACTGTGGAAATATTTGTTTCACTTTGAAGAAAACTTTTTTCAAGCAACAAACTCCCCTCTAATGAGTTAGGTTTTCTGCTCCCAACAGCCAGAGAAGCCTTGACTTTTTTCTTTCTTGCCTTTGGTAGTTTTCTTCGGAATGGATGTGGAAAGGACAGTGTTTGCATGATTGGTTCTAAAACCAATAAAAGCTGTCAGTTGTCTTTCCAGTTGAAGGGGTATTAACTGTGTACATGTCCCCATTAATGAAAAGAGAAATGATTTGCCTGGCATCATTAGTGAGAGGGTTCAGTTTAGAACCTCATCTCTGCAGTACTTTCTCCAACACCGTATTTCTTAGCAGGCCTGACCTTCCCCAATTAAACTGAGATAATTATTTAGCTAAAATCATAAGGGGGAAGGGAACTCTCAGAGAAAAACATGCCTTCAGCACTAAGAATGCAGGAACTCTTTTTAGGTTAATCATCATTAGCTCTGCCACAGAAATTCATGTATTTACCTCGTGCCCGGTGTGATCTAAGGTAGACAGCTCTACCCTAAGCACAGTTCATTTAGGAAACTTGAAGCAGATTTGTCGCCCTCCCATTTTGACCAGTATTTCCTGCTTCAGAGTATACTAAGGAGATGGAGATATGCCTTGGGAAGTCAGGAGAATTGCTTGCTATTACTGTCATACCAGGGAAAGGAGATGAATTTACTTAGCGCCATCTGAAAATAGAATTGCCTCGACGTTGACGCCTGCTGCCGATGCTAAATGATGAATACTAAGCACCTGGCACGCACTCTGCGCTTCTCTTCATTTATCTGTGCTTCATATTCCGCTGCTTCAGGATGCATAGAGCACAGTTTGTGTTGTGTTTTGCTCCTGGTTGGGAGCCATGAGATGGATGTCATGGATTATTTCTTGAGCGTCCATTTCGCATGGGGAACTGTATGAAGCACAGCATGGAGTTGTAGGAAAAGGCACAGGAATCCAGAATCCAAACAGAAAACCTGCCTCTGAAGGTTGACTCTTTCAAAGTTACAAACCTTGTGACCTTTGAACCTTTTCCTGGGACTCATCTTGAATGCTGAGAAGGGAGCAATAATAGTAGCTTTGTGTACTTTCAGGGTTTAACACATTTCTGCTTGGCTTGAAGTTCGGTAAACTGCAGAGTTCAGGTCTTTCCCAAATGTCTCCCCAAATACGTTCTGAGAGAGTTCAGTCTTGTTTTTGGACGTTTCAGGCAGAGCATGACCCTTTATCACAGGTGTAGTAAACATTATCCTCCCTCTTTACAAAGTACTTCTGCCATGGGTCCCTCCTCCAGTTCTTGTGCTTGTGGATAAAGCTGTTTGTTGCCCAAGCAAAAATGCTGCTTGTAATGGGAATACTATTCAGAGTGAAAAACGTTTGTACGGACTTTGAATTCAGAGACATTTAAGTACTACCTTTATGAGTTTGAAATTCTACTGTGTCTAAGCTTCATTTTCCTCAACTGTAAAATGGAGAAGAACAATAATACTTTTCTTCGTAGGGTTGTGAGTAGTTTTGAGCAAGACGCAGTATGAAAAGTACCTAGGAGAGGGCAGGCTGCCCCTAAATGGTAGTTTCTTTAACAGAGGGATGGGTGAGTTCCCACAACATGTTCTCACTCTTAGGTTCTAATGTATTTTCTCAAGTCTTGCAGGAACTGCCTAAGCCTCTGAGAATGGGGCACTAGTGGTATTCTCCTTACTCCCGAAGAACTCAAAAACAATGACATACATCGTTTTAAACCTCAGCTGTCTTCTCTGTAAAAATAAATAAATAAATAAATAAGCGCCATGTTTACCATTATGGAGGCTTAATTCCAGAGGAGAGAAGTGGGGAAGTGATTTGTGGATGGTTGAATCAAATGACAAGTGGTAGATCTGGGATTAAACACAAGCAGTCTCCAGTGGATGCAAGAAGTGTGGTATATGCGCACGATGGAGTACTGCTCTTCCATAAAGACAGATAGAGGCGTTAGTAGGGAAATGGACAAGACTTGAGACCATCATGCTTAGTGAAAGTGAGTTGGATTCAGAAGGTTGAATATCATCTGGCTTGTCTGAGAAACCTAGAACACAAATAAATAATAGAGTCAAATGGGTGAGATATTGGGAGTCAGAAATGAGGGGCAAGGGTGAAAAGGGGAAGGAGTAGGCATTGTGAAATTGATGTGATATCTGTGTGCTCAATGTAATCATTGTGTGTTGCATATATATTATTACTAGCATATTTATACTATAACATATGTTATATATTAATAAAAATGGGGCAGGGAGAACATAGGCAGTCTAGCCCCTAATCTTGTATGTGTTCCACAAACTCAAAGCAGCCTTGTGTAGCTAGAATTTCATGAATTTTTCTCTGTGAGTAGCTGCTAGGGGGAGAAGTTCATGGAAGATGGTCTTCATAGTCTCAAACTGCCTTGAGTTCCCAACCCCTGACTTCTAGGCCTGTCCTTTTTGGAAATGGTAATTTCCACTTAGCTGCTCTTTCCTCCGCTGTAATTTCTTGGGGATGCTGAACTTTGGTTTGACAAAGGGAAATCAAGCCTATTTTCTTCTGGAAGAAGGTGTTAGGTAAGTCACATCTCTGCCCTGGTCAGTTGCTAAGACTGCCCTGGGATAGAATAGGTATATCTTATTTTTTCCCTGGCTTTCCCCTCAAACTTGTTAGTCTTTTTCACAAATATTCTAGAAGGTCATAGAGGGGAGGCCATGTCCCTTTAATAGTGTTACTAGCTGTGTCTGTCACCCTCAGGGGAGTGAGTGTCTATCTCCCTTACTCTACACATTTAGATTCAAGAATCTCTTATAATTTCCTTCCAGCCTGATCTTTTCTGTTGGTTTAGAACCCCTGTCTGTTTCTTTATAGATATGTAGAATTTCAGAAGCTCAAGCCTCCTGTGTCATCACAGGGAGCCTTCCTCAACCAGCATGTTTTCTAGCCATGGCTTTTTGGAAATAAGAGATCGCATTTTGTACCCTTCCTGGAAAGAGTGAGGCCCAACTGCTTCTGTTCCCTACTAATATTGTAAACAACTTCTGCCACAGCCAGGCTGCCCTGTCCACTGCCAGGCCATGGTCATCCCTGTAATCAGCATGATTTATGCTCCTTCTCTATCCCTTCTTAACATGCACAACAGGAGCCGCGCCCCGTCTCTGCTGATCTCATTCTACTGTGTGCACTTTTCAGTTCCCTGACTAGATACTTATGGATGTACACTGGGATCAGTTATAATTCCCCCTTCAGAGAATCAGAACCCTCATAACCTATATCAGTTATTCTAAGATGCATCATTGATGGTGAAAAACAACATCCTAAAGAACATGGTAAAACACTGAGGCACTGTGTGACACGTATGCAGAAAGTACAAGCCAATATTTATTTTCAGAACTATTAAAATTCTAAAAGAAATAACTGGGCATGGTAGTGCATACCTGTATTTTTAACACTCTGGAAGGCTGTGGTAAGAGTCCCACAAGTTTAAGTCCATTCTGGGTAATTTAGTAATCTCATAAGACCCTTTCTCAAAAAAGTAAAGAAATACAAGGAACTTAGTTTTGAGAAGAAACTAGCCTACACTATCATATCCGCCGCTTCCTTGCAAATTCAGATAACCTATTCACTCTGCACTGTCAATGAGTATGATCTCCACAACTAAATGATTCATTTATTGAAGAAAATGGCTCTCCTGCTCATTTTAAAATTTTGATCCTTTCTCCAGATTCCTCCTCCTTTTCTCCTTCTTTCTGTAATCACACAGTAAGCCTTCAACAAATCCTTGAGAGAATTATAATTTATTGAATAAGATCAGATTGAATCATCTCTCTCCTGCTGGGCCCAGAAATCTTCTTCCCTGTAAATGTAACTCAGTGGTTTCAATTCAGTTTGTCTGTCTGTCTGTCTCTGTCTCTGTCTCTCTCTCTTAATAATTATTGACTGTAATCTAGTTGTTCTGTTTTTACTACTTTGGACTCATGTCCTTCCTATCATTCCTTTTGTACGGAAAGGTGAAGACCAGTATAGGATTTTCAGGTAACAATGTGGATCTGTCACTGTAACAATTCCCTGTCTTTTCTTTCAGGTGTTCCTAAATCCCATGGTGCTCAGATCCTTTTTTTTTTTTTTTTTCTTGAGATAGGTCCTGGGTCTGTAGCCCAGGTTGGCCTCAAACTGACTACAGTCCTCCTGCCTCAGCCTTCCAAGTACAATATTACAGCCTCCCTGGTCCTCGGATTATATGCCCACTTTATGTGGTGTTGGGGAGTTGAACTCAGGGCCTCACACTTGCTAGGCAAACATTTAACCCCTGTGCTATTTCTCCAGACCCTTGCCTTCACATAAATGCCATTGATGGTCAACTATTCATTAGAAATGAATGGATTCATAAAAATCAATTTATAGAGAAAAATTCAACACTCTTAAGGAAGAAGGAGATTAAGGAGATTTCCAACCTGAAGAATAATTGATTTATTAAAGCCTTCTTTATTCAAAGGATCAGCTCTTTCTTAAGAACCATAAAAAGTAATTCATAAGGTATTCTTGACAAAGACAGATTAGTCACTGCTTAAAGATCCATATTACTCAGCAATATCTTTTGGAGGCTTCGACCTCAGCACTCCAAGTGCCACTGTGGCCTCTGAGCCCACTATTGAGAAATGTAAAGAGATGATACAATTCGTTCTTTGGGTATTTTCATTTTTTTCAGGTCCTTTTTTCATTTCTGATGGAACTGTGCTCTTTAATGACTTGAATGGGCCAGAGGGAAGAGAGTAGAAGGTGAACCAGGAGACAGCATTTTTGTATGTTGGCAGCTACCAATGGAACAAGAACTTGTTAGTTCAAATAAATGAAAAGCAAGGAAGAGGTCAAGGATTAATTTTTAAGACCTGTGGGAGGCAATGTGCTATTGAAGAGTCTTTATATTTATTATTATTTGTATTAGTGTATGTTTGTGACGTATAGTAATTACATTCCACTCGAAGACTATGCCTTTTTTTGGAGTCCCAAGTATCATTAAACGTGGGTGGAGGATGACTGCAGCCTAGAGGAAGAAAGATTAAAGATAGATATTTAGAAAGAAAAACTGCCTGGAAAAAAATAAGATGGATCACTTAGGGAGTTTTTCTAGGGTTTATTGCAGCGTAAACTAGAAAGTATTTTGTTTCCTAGAGAGGCGATATAGTAAGAATTTAATAGCAGAGATCCCAAGTCAGGCTGTCTGGTACCGTCATCTACTAGCTGGATTACCTGAGTGAGGCTGTGCCTCAAATTTTTTTTTATGTGTCACATGGGATGATAAAAGTATTCACCTTCTAAGAGCATATGGAGATTAAATGAGTTGGCGTATGCACAGTGCTAAGAACAGGTCTTGACACCCGGTGGAAAGTCAGTTCGTTAAAGGTTTTTGGTTTCCAATGACTCTCTAAATTGGCTCTTCTGCTGCTGCCTATCTACTGCTTTTGGCTTGGCAGGCTTTCTCTTCTCTGCTTTCTAACTTGATTTCTTCTATAAATGTAAACACACTGAAGGCTTTTTTATCTTTGTGTAGATGACAGAAAGTAATGAGACAAAAATTTCCTCCCAACAAAAAATAGACCATGAGTTTGCAGGTGTAAGCAAAGTGTCAGATTTGGCCCAAACCAAATTCTATGTCCACTAAAGATTCTCAGATCATTATGGTTAGTGACAAAATGTGTAAACTTTCATCTGCCTGTCAGATTTACATCTCACAAGATGTATCTTCCAGTGGCATACCTGGGGATTCTGACAGGTTTATTAATTATTTCATATCAGCAAGGAAAGAAAAAATGGAAGAACAAAAGCAAGATGTGAATAAACAATTGCACAGCAAATTGTGTTAGTAGAACTTAGTAGATTATCTCCTTGGGCATAACCTTCTACATATACTCAATTTATTTCATCTGTTGCTCTGACTTGACCTCTAGAGACACAGGAAGATAAATATTTTGATTCTGAATTCAAGGACTTTCTATTGTTTTTTTATTTTTTGGTTTGTTTTGCAAAGACCACCACATATGTACATGACTAAAATTCTTCCTGAAATCATTTTTTAAATTGCTTATTGATTTCCTGGTGCATGCCAGCTACTTTTTATTTTAATCTTTATAACAATCAAGGTTCTATATTTTTTCGTAGGTGATGCTATAGTGTGAATGAGTTCCTCAGATTCCATGCGTTGGAAATTTAATCTCTGAATTCACATATTGACAGGAGGCAGGGCTTTGGGGGTTTAATGTTGATTAGATAAGCTCAACAGTGTGGGGTCCCTTGCTAGAACTGGTGTCTTTACAAGAAAGTGGAGCAACCTGAGATAACATACTTTCCTGCTCTAACTATATTATATTTTCAGCCTTCTTGTCATGTAGCAAGAAGGAACAGATGCTGATAACATGCTTTTGAACTTAATGAGCCTTCAGAACCCTGAGTCAAATACAACTCTATTTTTCATAAATTATTTGTTCTGTGTGATTCATAAGCAAGAAGTGGACAGTGGGAAGCTGAGGTTAAGGGAAATTTTGAAGTGTTTAAAGACATGTAGTGGTTTATATGTTGTGTGGTATTTTCCAAAACAGGTATAGCTTCACTGCCTTCTTAATTACAGGACAAATGCATATCCATGTTGAAATAAATGGGATACAGAAAAGCCCAAAACAAGGGGGGAAAAAAGCGCTGCCAGCATTTTACTATTTAACCTTCCAAGACTGTTTTAAGACAATCTTTATATCTATCTCTTTGTCACTTCATCTGAATCTAGGAAATACTAAAATATCACTCTATTCCAGGGTCTGCAGAAAGGTTCTTTTATTTGCCAATTGTCCTGTTTCTGCTTACGTATCTCATTTACATGCTAAGCAAAGGATCTGTCAAGAGAGCTGAAATTATTCTAAATGGCTAGACACCAGTTCACCTTGAGTGCCACCGATTTCTCTCACTATGGGTAGATTCTGCTTCTTTACCACATATCTTTTCATACTCTACTCTCCCAAAACCTCTGGAAAGTACTCAGAGCCACTGCACACTGAACATAAAGCAAGAAGCCTAGGCTGACTAGCATGTTGGTTTAGGCATCTGCAACATGAATGCTTTCCGCATCCCTGCATATTCGAAACTCTGGTATCTGTGGAAAATGATTCTATGGCACCCTGATGTAAAAAAAAGATAAAATCTGGCCAGGACTGGGAAATAGCTGTCCTATCAGATGACAATTGACCTATGATCTATAAGTAGATTACTGGTGGTAATCTCTTCACTCCAAAATGGAAGAGTAGGTAGGTAGAATGTCAAGTGAGCCTGTGAAATGTGTCCTCCCTCACAGAGACCTCACCCATTTGTATCAGGTACTCTAGGAAGGTACCTGATCTTAAAATAATTTTAGTGTGTTTCTCAGATGTTCCACTTTTAGTAACAAGCGACGATGGACGATTACAGAGGATGTAAAAAGCTGTATAGTGTGGTGGTAAAGAAGATGGTTCTCCAATCATTCCTATCAGGGTCTTGGTCCCATATATGCTACTGGTTGTATGGTCTCCGGCAATTTGCGTGGCTTCTCTCAGGTTCAATTTTCTCCTTTCTAAATTGGGGACATGCCTTACTTATTTATTGCTGTGAAAGAATTCCCAACATTCACAATTTAAGGGAGAATAGATTTACTTAGCTCACAATTTTAGGTCTCACACATTCCACTCATGGGGCAGTCAACAATGGTAGAAGCACATGGCAGAGGCTAGAGAGATGCTAACCGGTTGCAGACAGAAAGCCAAGTGAAAGCAGGAGCAAGCCTATGTCTGGAGACTCAGGCAAGGCTAGAGCTTTCCCAGGAAGATGCTGTAACAATGTTTCTTCTTTCTCTTAATTACTTCAGGCTGCCAGGTGTGTATCCCGTAGTCGACCCCACCCCCCACTTCCTGGCCTACAAGTTAATAACAAACAAACACCTGAACGCTCTGCCCTGGGCAAACTCCAGTCTCACCAAGTTGACACAATCTTTCCAGGTCAAATCCCAAGCATCTGCCCCTTCCAACCAGGCTCTATTTGCTAATAGCACACAGTTCCACAGTTAGCCCACTGCATCCAAATATGAGGCTTTTGGGGGACACTCCAGACCCAAATCAGAGTAGACAATACAAATAATTGTGATGGTTGTAAGATTTCTGAAATGTAGAAGAGTGAGTATCCTGCACTTGAGGGAGTTTTAATGAAAGCAAGACTCTTGTGGCAGTCATAATTAAGTTAAACAAAGATTTGTTATAGGAAGAGATTCAGCATATTGCAGTGTTTTGTTACTTGAATTGATGATTCCGCAGAACACTGTGGGAAAGGTTGGAAGGATGCTTTAAGAAAAAGAAAACAATGAGCTACCCAAGGCAGGAGAGAGAATTGGTACTAAATGAAGGTATTTAGGTGCATTGATACTTCCTATATTGTACTTTTATTATGTTAAGAGTGCATGCTTCTTTAACTAAAATCAAAAACTATTTTTTTCATAACTCCTTTCTGTAATCCTTTAAGGCCATGTGTATATTACATATTTAATAATTTGAGTGATAAAGCTCTAATCTGACGTTTAAAGTCATCCTGATGGTCTTGTCAAAGGAAAGGGAAACTATCTAAATAGATTGCATTTTCTTCTATTTCTCAGCATCATCTTTCATTCCATAATCACTCAGCTTTTCCCTGGTTTAGCAATTGAACCTTAGATCCCAGGAGCTGCAGCCCGGAAATGAAGCCAGGCTAGGCAGTTGGATGCTCCCAGAGACTCCAAAGAAGCCTCCTTCATTGCATGGAATGCCATTGACCATAGATCAAACCTCTGATAAATGTCGCACATTTTGGCTGACTGTTGTGCAGATTTTAATGGGCACAGAACACTTATATTTTTATTTCTCTATCTGTTAATGGAATCTAGATAATTCCTTTCTATTATGAGCCAGATGGTAAATATTTTAAGCTTTGCAGGCCATATGGTCTCTGTCTTAACTATTCAACTCTGTCATTACAATGTAAAAGTAGCCATGAAAATACAAAAATACGTAAATAAGTGGGAGTGGCTAGGTATGCCCATAAGACTTTATAAAAACATCAGAGGGCAAAATTTAGTCTGTAGAACTGCATTTTGCCAAATTCTGGTGTAGAATATCCCATCAGTTCAGCCCACTTTGATTTAGTGACCCGAACATGTCTTTTTTTATGATATAGATTTGGCATTTTGTCATTCTTAATGGAGTAGGAGACGGAATTCATTAAGTGTGTCAATATGCATTTTATTCCACTTCTCATGCTTAAACACACTATTGTTACTGTGTTTGTTGGGCAGTTTTAACTCTTTCATGCATTTTCAAAATCTCCAATTATTGGCTTTGAAGCCCCTGAAAAGACAGCCATCAAATTCTTTTTCTGTTCATTTAATTTCTGCATCTGGTATTGTCGTCTTTACTGAAAGATGCCCATCCTCTAGTAACATTCTCTGCATTTGTCATTTAGTCAAGTTCTTCTTGGCTGCATTATGAAGCATAGACCAGATAGGACAGTCAGGAAAAACGATTAATTTTTCCCCAGTGAGCTTGGACCTATACTTGGCTTCCTGATCCGATTTATATTTTTACTTTATATCCAAACACTAAGTATTAAATGCATGAATTCCAGATTGGACCATAACACAGTAAAAAAGATATTGGGAAAATTATTAGTGAAATCCAGTAGTTTAGTCAATAGAAATGCAATGATATTTATTTTTTTACTTTTGACAAATTATTATGCTTACATAAGATGTTAACATTACAGGAAATTGCGTGAGACGTATATAGGATCTGTACTATATTTGCCACGTTTCTGTGAATCTAAAATTATTCCAAAATATATCATTTATTAGAAAAACCTATTTCCTTAACTGATCTCCCACCCTGAACCTTTCAGATAGCACAATCATAGTGAAGTACCCCTTCCCCTTCGCAATTCCTACATTACTTCCCTGGAATCATAAACATAAGCCAGAAACATTTCTGGAGTAGGCAGGGCAATTCTTACTGTGTTTTCTTCTGTGATTAAACACTTCTTAGAAAGTTGATCTGTAGCACACACAGAGGGCAAAGAGAATTTGAAGAGTCTCTTAAATTGTCAATAAAAAAGAACAAGAATTCTCAGGTTGATGCTTGGGCTAGTGGACATAGCTATAATAGTTGGCAAAGAGAAAGGTGATTATTTCAATTGAACTTTCTTTGGGAACAGATTCATAGTATTTAAAGTTTTCTAAACTTTCTCAAGCATGGTATGCCCAATGTGGAGGCTGAAGAGGGGGTCAGGCAGAGTTACCCATTTGTAGCTTTCTCTAACTACTGAATGTGGGAGTTCTTCACTCCTCTGAGTTAGACTTAGGTCCTATTACAATGTTAATATTACCTACTGGGGGCAGGGTGGAATCAAGTAAACCTAAACAAAAGATAGAATCTGAATGGGGGCTGTGATAAGTAGTGATATTTTTGCTTTGCGCATTTAGGTCAAGACTATTTTATGCACTCACATACAGCAACATCAGTGGCATAAAGACAGCTTCAATGAAAAATGATTATACAAAATTTTTTGTGAGCCATTTGGTATGCAAAAGCCTTTGATTTAGCTATTATTCTTCTTGAGTATTAAGAGGGTCCATCTCACCACGGAGAATTTGGTATGTCACATAGGGCAAGAAAAGGATTGAAGGAGGAGGAACAGAGGGATAAGGTTGGTACTATAGATTTTAAAGCTATAATGTCAGCTAGGGCAAAAAGGACAAGCAGGTATCATTCATTCATTTATTGAACACATTTTGAGGGCTTAGCTATGTGCCAGATACTACTCTAGGTAATGAATGAAGAACACAGAAAAAATCCCCATATTCATGGAGCTTATATGTTTGATAAACAGGCAAACATATTACGAGGTGCTAAATGCTCCGAAATTTTAAAAATTCAAGATAAAGGAATAGTGATGATGGCTACAGATGCTATCTCAGAGACGGGTGAATGAGACTTGGATTCAGGCTTCAAGTTACAATACAACAGAAAACTTGGACTAGTAGAGAAGAAATGCTAAAGATGAATGCAAATGTAAACCAAAGCATGTGGTCTCCAGTCCGGGTTATTCCTTGTTGGATATGGCAGATTTGAATCTATGGGCAGGGATCAGAGTCCTAAAAGAACTTGAAGAGCAGGGCGTATTTTTACCTCTCACTGAGTGAGAGTAGAGTGATGTGTGTGATCACTAAATTGCCTTAACACTTGGAAACATCCTTTGTATGCCAATTGTGACTTATGCTTACGATATCTTATATGACATACCCCATATCTACTTTGCTGGAAGACTATATTCTCGATTAAAGAGCTGGGTTGGGAGAAAACCAGGAAGGGAGGAAATTTCAAAGCAATATGAAAGTATTAATATTGCCACTGAAGTCCTGGGCCCACAAGTTCAACATCTAAATGTGGCTCTTAAAAGCTCAAGAGCCAAAGGAATATGGCAATATTTAAGTCACAACACCTGACATAAAACCCATATTTAATGCATACTTGAGTGAAGCCAATTGTTGAATGAATGAGGCAATGAAAAGATTACCTAGAAAAAAGCAGACGAAAATAGTTTCTTATGATATGACATGTATTCCAAACACCACTCTCATTGTGCATTTTGCATCTTTTGAAATAAGGTCATTTATAAGCTGTTAATTAAGCCTGTTTTCCTCAAAAATCCTCTGCTAACTAAATGAGGTCAGTTCATTTCTCTTACATTAAGAAACTAGTTAGTGGGCCTTACTGAGTTGTAAGTCAAAGCAATGTGATCTCATTTGTATCCTTTCCAAATTTTCATCATTTTAGGCATAAATTCAGTCTCTTTAAATTGTCTTATTCTCTTTAGGGATGAGAGGAAAACATATTTTTTCCCAGTGTTTTTAGCTATTTTAAAGGCCTCAGGATATCAGACTAACTCTGTAGCTGTTATTTTTCTTCTTTTAAGAGCTGACTCTCTAAATCATAATGTTGACCATGATGCATGCACTGCTCCCTTTCTTTAAAAATCATCATTTTAAAATTCAATTAGGAAAAGTATATTCAATATAAGCTGCACAACTACAAACATTTATAGGAAAAGATTTTTATATCAGCTAATTCCCACACACCAGGACATCAGGAAAATACAAATAACGGAAGACTTCTTAGAATGGTGATGTTTTTTTTTTTTTAGTGCCCTAACTTTCACTTTCTCCCAAGAGAAGAGAGCAAATCAATTCCAGTTCATGATTTTCTTCCTGGCTAAGGAAAAAGTATTCATCATTCTCTGGGCAGAAGGTCATGTGGTTTCCTTGAATCATCCTTTGCTTTCACATTATGCTACTTGATAAAACTTCCACCGTAGACTTTTTGAATGAAGAGATCATTTCTCCAAAATGAATGTGTTCATATATTTTATTTCAATAAAAGAACTCATTTGAGATCTTGATTAGATAAATGACTTACAGTTTGTAGTTACTGGAAGATTAGAATGTCACTAAGCAAACCCACCTTCTTTCTCTTCAGGAATTACATCAAAACTACCTAAATGTTACCTCATCTTGTTTTTAATTAAGAAAGTACAAATAATCATGTAGGAGTCTCAAGTTCTTTATCCAAGTGCTTTCTTCACTGAGCTCTAAAGCTGGATAGACTGTAATTTCATAGGCAACTGGCTATAGAATCCTAGAACTGGAAAGAGTTCTAGAAATCAGAGTCAAGCCATACCACCATGGAAAGTAAAAACATGCTCAGAAAGGAAAAGTCATGTACACAGAGTTACACAGCAAATCAGTAGTAGATCTAGGATTGAAAGACAACTTTCCTGATTCCTTATCTAGTTCACCATGATAATCATCTCTTTGTTGCCATGACAAAATACCTAAGAGTAACAACTTGAAAAGGGAAGGTTTATTTTGGCTTGTGCCAGTGGTTTCAGTCCATTGTCAGCTGGCTCAATTGCTTCTAAGCCTGTGGCAAGACAAAAGCATCATGACAGAAAGCATGGCAGAGGAAATCTGTTCACTTTATGGAAGCAGGAAGCAAAGGGGGAAAGAACCAGAGGGAAAGAATCCAAGGTCAAGGAATAGTTTCCAAGGTCACATTTCTCTAAGACGCACCCCCTTCAAGTAGGCCCGCTTCCTAAATTACTGCCATCAAAGCCTGTCAGCTGGCAATAAAGTTTAAGCGTGCACATTATATTATCCTCTCATCAATGCTTAGGACTGCAAACAAGTTCTGCTTAGAAACTTTTCCTGGGGAGACATGAACAAATATCTTTTCACCCCAGGTAGGACACAGATGACAGGCCCAAGTAACAATTACACCAAAGTCCAACGTGGTGAGCCAATGATTTTACTGGAGTTACTTAGAAGAGTATGGGTGAGAGATTAATTACAGGAGCATGGGTGACTCAAAGTCACATCACCAAGACACAGAGCCCAGCATAGGTAAGAACCCCAGAACACTACCACTTGGGTTCTTTTTTGTCTATCTCATGGCCCCAGCTCCTTGAAACTCCGGACGCAGTTTTTCTTTGCAGGCTGGCAGGCCCGCAACACTAGCTGCATCTGTGGGTCCACTCAATGATCATGGGGTTGCATGTCCAAAAATGGGCGGAGCTTCTGGTCCCAGGGCCCCACTGGGCCACTCCTACTATGCACACCTGTGAGTTGTTTACCTTCTGTGTCTCATGAATCTCCTTCCTTTCTTCAGATAGGTTGAAGCGCATTTGCTATTCAACAGATTAGAGGGCTACTGTGTTTCAATAGTGGTGTTAGAAGGAAAGAGTTTTAGTTTTTCTTCTTTTGCCCAAATTTAAGCAGATTAGGTTTTTCCTCTTTTATCAGCTATTTTGTTCAATATATTTTCTAAGTTGATAGATAGTCAGGATTAGCAAGTAGGTAAAGAAATACATAGTCTCATTCAGCCTCTTTGTAACATTTTGTACTGTTCGTTTTTCCGTAATGCATATTTACCTGTGTACATAATTACAAACTGAGATTTGACAGACAGATAGAATGATAGTTAATCATGTACATACTTAACTACTTGGGTTCAAAATATGAGTTCTACTCACTAACCAATTTTGGGCAAGTTACTCAACCTCATTGTGCCTTAATATTCTTACCTTTATAATTACCATAATGGTACCTACGTCAGTCTCAATTAGACTTTAATCAGAGTAGAACCACTACAGATGACAGACAATAATGGATATTATCATGATGACAAGATATTATGCAGTTTGGGGAGTTAATTTGCTTCCAGAAGGCTCGTTTCGGTATTTGGTGGTAAGCCTCAGTCAGCAGGGAAGTGGGAAAAAAAAGCATGGCAAATGAGAACCCAAAAAGAGAGACTAGAGCCTCGGAGGACGTGTGAACTCTGTGCTTGCCTCCCACCAAACACGGTAATGTGGATCACCTGAAGGAGCAGCGGGTACCTTTCACCACAAATCTACGTGTGTGTAGGCCTAGGATTTGGAGAAGCTGAAGGAGGATACCCTGCTGGTGCTGAAGGAGGCGCACATCCCGCTTCTCCTCTGTGACCATAAAAGGGGCTAGTTGATTATTTTAAAGGATAGATTTCTGTCTTGATCTGAGAGAATCAGAAGGTCTTGGGCCTAGAAGTTAGAAGAAGAGTAGCAGGGGGGAGATTTGACATGCGTTATTCTCAAGCCCCTTCAGGAAGGCATAGACACTCTTATACACAAGTGAAAAAAGAGGTGGCACTGAGCTCATGGTGACCTTCATATGTTCATAATAACTTGGCACATGGTTAAGTACCTGTGCTACAAACAGCTAAATCATTCTGGGTTGGGTATTCACCTTGGCTCCTCATTTTTTTTTTCTACCTCACTTCTCTTCTTTCCACCCCCTCAGTCTGTAGAGTGGATGTCATGGGTGAACCTCGGGGCCCGTTGTATTGAGCTCTACATGCACAACCCACAGCAACAACACAGTGACAACAACAAATTACAATAGTACCCACTATTCCCCCAGGGTAACAAAAGCCCATCTCTATTCTGAGGGGAGGTTATTCCACCAATCCCTTAAGGGGTCCCCACTAGGTTGACCTACTAAAGGGATCTCCTTATCTACAGTGTTCAGTGCTACAGTAATGCTTTTGGTATTGGTGGTGCTATAAGCGCAACATTGCATTCCTATTAGTGCATAGGTACAGTTAACGTATCTACGGCCATTCTATTCACCTACTCTGTTGTTTCCCTTCCTTTAGTGTAGTTGGGTCTGGCAGTACGATGTTTCCATTTCATCCACAGCTGGGATCCATGAGGTCCTCTGTAGTGTTACCTGTAGCTGAACTGAGGCTACTGCCTGGTAGAGAACAGTCTCCATTGGTGCAGGCCTCCTCTTCCTTGGTCACTTGACGATTTGTAGGACTTGGTTCAGTCAGGTGCTCCATAATGATGGGCCTGTGTGCCCAGTCGCAGCCCACTTTTCAGAAGGCCATTGCATCTTTCTATCTTGCCTGCTTCCTGTGACTTGTACTGAACATGGAACATACACTTGATGTCCATTTGCTAAGCCCAATCTTGTACTACAGTATGAGTAAAGTGAGTCCACCTGTCACTTTAATCACTAAGGTCCCCCTGTAATGGGTGCATAAGTGTTACAGAAGCATCCCCTGTATGCCTTTGATCAGCAACCTTGCAAGGGAAGGCAAAAAACCGTCCTGTGCCTGTATTACAGTAGTCAGAGAATATGCATGCCCATGGGATGGGGGCAATATATATTCCACCTGCCAGTGTGTTAAGGTTATTCATCCAGTTGCCATTTGCTGTGAGGTGATTGGTAGCATCCTTCTCACAGGATCTGCCTCCCAGTATGTCTGAGTAAGGCAAAGATAAGCCCCACTGTTTACCTATGGTCTACTTAGTTTTGCTTCCAGAATGTCCCAACTTAAGATGGAGTCTTGTTGCCAGATCTTGGGTGGGAGCACACTGCAGCCACCAGATATAAGCCAAAGCATGCGCCTGGTCATTTCCAGGTGAGGCTAAGGGCACATGTTCTGACACATGATGCACTATTACTTTGTTTGTGTGCCCTACAACCCGCCATCTTGCCACATGGCTTGTACCTGCAAGGCATGGTGCCCAACCTAACCGTTGTTGGGACTTCGAAGTTGTGACTTACAGGGTTACACCCTTGTACATGGCTCAGCTGTTGGTACATATGACGAGAGGACCATGTTCTCTTGTTTTAACTATCCATACTACCCTGAGCTCAGCCCATTGGCTGCTTTGGACAACTCTAGTTTCATACCAGATACTATCCGTGTCAGGCTGGATACATATTGCCGTCCACATGGATGGATGAGTTCAATTTGATCTATATATGTATATCACGCATCAGGTAGCATTGAATCCCCTGTCTGTCCCCTGAGGACTTGGGCTTCTGTGGTACAGCTGATTGCTCTGTTATGTATTGCGAAGGTACGCCACTGGTCCCAGCCCTTGCTGCAGTTCTGCAATAGGGGGCTAGTACTCAACATACTTTGCTGTTCCAAGGAAGAAATCCATTTTGCTAGGGTCATGGTTTGTGCTACCTCAGTCTTTGGAAAGGTCCTCCACAACCAAATCCATCCTGCCGCTGGATGAATGGTCTCACTAGCACCTTCACTGTGCCAGTAACACTCTAACAGGCCTGGAAGGCCATGTAAGCTGCTGCTGTTTTTCTGTCAGTGTATATCGTGTCTCTCTTCCCTTCCAAAATTGGGATCAAAACCCTATTTGCATGTGAAAGTGCGCTGTTCCCTTCCATAGGCCGGATCCATATCCTCCCAAGGTTACATGGACATCTAACTCATAAGGTTGCCTAGGATCTGCAACCTATAAGACTTAGACTTGTTAGATAGCACATTTTGCTGCCAAAATTGCAGTTTCGTTTACAGCATCTCAATCCTAGGTAGCTCCCTTAGCCAGTATAGTGGCTTTCCAGGTGGGAAACAAACACCTGCCTGTTTCCCAACATCCCCACAAAAGTCTGTAATTGCCTAACTATAGTTGGCCTGGGAAACATTTGCACTTAGTCAGTAATCACCTTGTGTATGGCTCTTGTCTTACCTGACCAGATAACTCCCCAAAAAGTCACTGGAACTCCAAGTGCCTGGACTTCATAATCATTGATAGCCAGGCTAAGCCATATGTTGCCAGATGCTCTCAGAGCTGGGCAACAGCTGATTCTAGATCCACAAGAGAATTGGAGGCTAACACTATGCCATCTATGTAATGGTACAGTTGGATACTTTGTTGGACGTGTCCATGCTGCCTAATTTTTAGCAACCAGTCCAAATAGCAAATAGACCTGTTAGAGCACTGTAAATGGTCATTGCTGGCCTTCCTAGGTGAAGGCAAATTGGTCCTGACTCTCCAAGGCGATAGCTATGGAGAAAAAAAGCATTAAGTAAGTCTGTAATATAATGATAGTAGCCAAGTGCCATTGTTAATTGATCCATAATGTCTGTGATTGATGGCACTGCAGCGTGCATTGTGGGAGTCCCTTTGTTGAGTTCTCTATAATCAACAGTCATTTGCCAGTAATCATCTGGCTTGTTCACTGGCCACACAAGAGAGTTGGAGGGCTGTGTATACTACACACAATGCCTACCTCCTCCAGTTTTTCTGTTGTTTGTATAATCTCAGCATGTCCTCCTGACGGGTGGTATTGTTGAGTGGACACAATTGAGTAAGGCTAAGACAATTCCTGTGGGGCATGGTGTGTATGTTCCCACTTTACCACTCAAACTTGCAACTGGAACTGCACCGTTGTGGTTTGAATACAGACCATGCAACATATACACTCACAGGATGTATTCAGGAATTGGAGAGACGCCTATCTGAAGAGATGGTCACCGTTTTTACCTTGATGGTGCAGACTCCATAACTATCATATCCATCAATGTATGCTGGTTTCCCTCGGAATTGTTTTCTGGTCACAATCAGCACCTGTGTCCACTAAAGGTCAATACCGTTTGTGTATTAATGGGACACAAGTAAATTGCCAGTCCCACATGTGTCCTATGGTCATTTAGCATTCCCCCTAACCAGGCAGCTTAGCCTGAGCCGTAGTCAAACAGATGGGGTAAAGATGAGCCCTCAGAAGAGGCTAGGAAACATTGTAAGTTCAATTGTAAACAAGTATGAGCTTGTTTACAATTCTGGCTCTGTTTAGGCTTTTGGAATTTCTGTTCAGGCCACAGCTGTTTCCACAGGACAATAACACCTCATTTGGCTGTTTATCTAGTGTAGCATGGTCCACTCCTGCCAATAGGAGGTCAATCCACATTTGGTGATGAGTTACCATTTTTGCCTCCTCTGGCACATCATTTTTACCCCGCCTCTGTTTATTTTTGTTCTTAGGACCCCTCCTGGTGGCAGAAATATTACATTCTTTGTGGTGCCCCTTTGCATCTCCCAGGGCAGCCATTGCTACAGTAACCTCGTGAATACATTTTCCTATGGATGTCAAGAGGTTCAAAGCCAGGGAGTTAAACATGGGGTGGAGGGTGCTGTGGCTAACACTGCTTTCCTCATGCTGGAAGTGAAGCACTTATCCTCAGGATATCTTCCATATCAGAGATTGCCTAACATGCCCAATTCACAGATGGTTTGCACTAGTCAGTGTATAGCTGCCATTTACTCAGTTTCTGATAGCTCCCCTGCATCTTTCTACATCATCCAGGCAGTAACCATGAAGGAGTGGTCTTTACCTCAGCCACCATACATTGGCTAACCTGAAGCCATGGTTGTTATGGAGATCAATTTCTCCATTTCCTTTGGGGAGCAGCAAATGCTGTCAGCCCCTTCATCCCACAGGCAAAGCCACCAGACAGGCATGGGCTTCCCGGGACTCTTCTGGCGTTGTTTGCCTAGGTCTTGCAACTCTGTTGGTGTGTAGGCAGTGTATACTGTGGACTCTGTTACGAGGGCCCTGGGCCACACTCCCGATTCATGCTCCACCTTTTGATGAACACCAGGCCAGACGGCAAAGGGTGAATCCTCACTGTCCTTGTCTTCCTGGGTTACAAAAACCAGGGCAAGAGAGGCCCCGTAACCATGCTCCAGCTTTGTACACTGGTTTCCAATAGTCCTTCTTGTGCCTCCAACTTTTTTACTTCCACAAGTTTTAGGAAACCAGTTTCTATACCTCTTTGAAAGCTGTCAGGAAGGTCCAACGTATGTAGCCAGAGAAGGCCTGCTCCCATTCCGTGCCTGAATCCTTCAGCTGCCATGAAGACCTCTCTAAACTTGTTACTTGTTGGAGAACCATCCATATCTTTCCAAGTTTCCACTGGAGTCCATCCAAGCAGCCCAGCAGCTACAGGGTACCACATTCTATGTGGGGGCCACACAGTCACACCTGGATTCTCTGGTGCTGAGTGAGTACTCACTCAGTATTCTACCTACTGTGTCAGGTGTCAAAGACATATTTCTCGTGTATTCTGAGAAATTTAAGAGAATTCAGGTCCAAGAGTCAAAAGCAGAGATGAGTAGCTGCACAGAAAATTATAAAGCCATGGGGAATACAATGAACACTTAGTAGACATTAGCTTTTATTCTTGCTAGTATGGTTATTTAAATAATGTTCTTTTTATCCTACTAGATTTCAAGCACCATGAGAGAGAGAGAGAGAGAGAGAGAGAGAGAGAGAGAGAGAGAGAGAGAGAGAGAGAGAATGGTAGCTTTTATATTTCAGCCTGTTCTTAGCACCTAGCATGGTGGCTGATGCATGATGGGAACTCATGAAATATATAACTTGACTGCTTAGAAAGATAGAATGAAGGGAGATAAGCGGAGAAACCTAACACTTACAAAATAATTTCTCAATAAATATTATAAGGTCAGAGGGAAATACATATAGATTCATGGGATCTAGTCTCTGGTTTAAATAAAAGACCGGGAGTTGGACAGTGGAGATACCAAGAACCTCAGTAGCATTAAGAAGTTCAAGCAGGATAGAAATTGTGATAGTAAAAAGTGACCGGTCAGGGTACTTTCTGACAGAAATATCTACTTGTACTGAATGTATTCCATTTGTCCCTCTAGGTCCAGTCCTAGCCCTTCTATACTTTCCTGGGTACCCTGGAAGTCTGACTTTTATAGATTAGGTGAGCTGAATTATTTTGCCTTTTCACATTTTCGTTGTGCACAGCCCAGCCAATCAGAGACAGCAGCAGCAAATGAGATGAGGTCAGGGTTTTATCCCCCAGATGGATCATTTATGTTGGTTGTCAGTAACTGAATTTCTGTACCAAATGCCACAAATTAATGTAGGAGGATGTCCAGCTCCGGCAGCCATAGCTAGTGAGTTTCCCTTCCTCTAGGATCCAGTGATTACTTCTGCCATTTTTCCTTTTATGCTTAGGTGTGGCAAAAGCTATCCATAGGGTGCCACCATTTGTTGCTTTGTCTTCATCTTTCCCACATCATTCAAATAGGCTCTTCACTAAACTTTCTTAATTACTTTCCCTAACTGTACTTTTATTTCCGGATGTATCCTGGCTGAAACATAATCAGTCCAATATGGTACTCCCAGAAATGTGCCAGGGTCTGAGAGGCAAGGAAGCAAGGGTATCTAGGCAACAAATACTCAGTGCTTGTCTTGGAGTAGCATCCTTGCTCTTAATCATCCATCTTTTAATAAGCATCCCAATCCATAGCGGAAGGTACCTTGGTACAGAACCCCACTTCCTGAGAAGGAACTAGTTAGAAATAGGCATACTGACAAGACCAGACTTCATTTTTCTCAGGAAGATAAAGTGAAGCTCAGTCATCCAAAATGAGCCACTATGAATTAAGAAATAAGCATATCAAAGAGATAGGGTCTAAGTGACCCTCCAGACTCACTGGATGCAATGCAAGGGATAAAAGGAAGGCAACTCTACCTGCGTGGGTACATAAAGCTACCAAGGCACCCTTAGCCACGTCGAGGAATTGCAGAATCACTAAATAGACCTGGGAATGCAAGTGCATGACTTCAAAGTAAAATGATTTAAGACAGTCTCGTGCATCCAGTTGTGGAGTGCAGTAATGGCTGAAAGAACTTGAGTTTGAAGCCATGGGAATTAAAGAACTGCTGGCACTTTTTAACCATTTCATGTCACTGACCTTTGATGAAGCATTCCTTATGATAATGATTCAAGAATGTCCCATCAGGGGCTGGGTAGGGGAGGAGGGAGGGAGGGGAGGGGAGGGGGAGACAAAAGGAGAGTGGGAAAGCCCTTGTCACCTTGACAAGATACATATGTGCATAAAATGCTCAATTCCATTGTAAACCTTAAATTTAGCACGTATACATATCAATAAAATGGAGAAAAAGAATGTCCCATCAGTACAGAAATTTATGATGACATTGATGGAGATGATGATGTTAGCAGTTATCATGTACTATACATCTATCACATGATGGGTACTAGGTTTTGAAACCAGAGTCTTAGCACTGAACTCTACATCCTCAGCCCTTTTTAATTTTTTTGAGGTTATATGATAGAATCTTGCTATGTTGCCGGGGTTGGACTTGAACTTGTGATCCTCCTGATTCAGCCCACTGGAGTTCTGGGGTGACAGGTGATGGCCAACATGATTGGCTTAATCAGAATATCTTAGTTAATCTTTCTAAGAATCCCTATATACTTTTACTATTATTCCATTCATTTCACATATGAACTCATTGAAGCTGGAAAACATGTAAACATTTTGCTTAATGTGCTGGAGATTTAGTTGAGTCTATGTATACACACTCTTGTGTTCATACTTTCTATAATAGACCATTTCCATTTTTCTATTCTGTTGCCTTCTCACTTCCAGTCTGCTTCTGGCTTTTGTCTTGAAGCTGACATTGTTCCCCCAGCAATGTTACAAAGGATTTTTCAGCCTTATTCATGAACATCAAAAGCTGCCTTCATTACCAGGCAGACACTAGGCTCTCTGCCAAAGTAGTGTCCCTGATAGGAATCGTCTTCCAATTGCTCTGCATTTGGATGGCAGATGTTGAAGAAGGAGGGTCTGAAAACTTTGAAGCTGACTTTGGAGATGCCCTCTATTGTGTCCCTGAGGAGATCTTAGAATGAGTCACCAACTTTCCTGACTGCATTTACTGATCCTTAGAGAGGATATGTTCACTAATACCAGCACTGAAATTTTATGGTCCTCCATTCCCAGTGATTCTGAAGCTTTGGAATGATATCCAGTGTCCTTGGAATAGAAAAGAAAAAACACAGCTGGACCCACTGGCACAAGTCTGAAATCCTAGCACTGTGGGATGTTAAGGCAAGAGGATCCAAGTTCAAGCCTAGCGTGGGCAACTTAGCTATTTAACAAGAACTTCTCTCAAAATCAACACTAAAACTGGATTGGGGATGGAGCTCAATGCAAAAGCCCTGGGCCCAATCTCCAGTACCGTGAAAACAAACAACAGCAACAACAAAAAAGAAAAAAAAGAAATACATCTTCCAAAAAGGGGAAAACATTTTTAGCATAGTCTACTATTTCTGTCCTGTTTTTATATACGTGCTTGTTATTTTGAAGTAAGTGCCTGAGTTGCCAAGAATTTAAAGTCCTAGTCCAACCTCCTCAGTTTATAAATGAGAGAAGTGAGATCCACAGAACAAAAATGATGTCCAGTGGCCTTCACGTCAATTGTGCTTTTCTGAATCTTTTTTACCACCTACCACTCATGGTTTATTTTTATAGCTAGTGTGTAAGCTACCAAAAACCAGGGCATTTCTTATATTATTTTTGTATGTGTGTAAAATTATTAGATGCTTGTAATGCAGTACAATCTTTGTGAATGTTTTCTAATTAAACTTTTTTTGTTTGTTTCAACGGAATACAGTTGGAGGAAAGGTGCTCATTCTGGTTTGGGGCATTGGCTGGGTTTAGAACCAGCGTTTACTCTTTAATTTTCATTTTGCTTCAATAGAAAGACTAACTGAATTTTTTCACTTAGCTAAATGACTATTACTGTTTAGATATAAAATGTCCTCCAAAAGTCTAAGTATTGCTAGATTGAGTCATGAAGATAGTGCACTCATCCTTGGATTCATCCTTTGATGAGATCCTTATATTTTATAGAAAGGAATAATAAAGAAAGGAATTTATGGCCAACATAATCAGCTTTCTGATCATATAATACTATCCCTTCTCTATTTTTTTTTCAGATCAAATTAGTGCACTGGTTTATGTTCATGGATATTAGCCCACATTCTTTTTAAAATTTTTGTTGTTATGTGTTTGCAGTACATAACAGAACCATCATGAGGAATAGGCACATATACATATTTAATTCCAGTTATTTTTATTTTCCTTTCCCATCTCCACCCGCAGCTGTCCTCCCTTTCCCATCCCTCCTGTGATCCGGTTATAGGTAGCCAAGTCATTCCTGTACCTTGTCTCACTGTCAACTAAGTTCAAAGGACCCTTGGATTCCTTATTGAGAAGAAACTATAGGATTGGATTGGATAAGCCTGCAGTTATCCTGCTTGGAGTCCAGACTATTTAAAGAAAAGGTCTCTCTGACCAAAATGTTATTTTGATTCACTAGATTGCTGCTGGAAGATTAGAAGTGTTAAGGTTGCTACACGAGATTTATAAGGTATAATCAAAAAATAAAATGAAGGCTTACACTAAAAATATTACAGTAAGAGACATATTGTTATTAATTCCCCTCAAAGTACTCCCCCTTGCTTTGAACACAACTATCTCATCATTCTTGCCACTTTCTGGAGCAATTTTCGAAGTCCTCTTTCATGAGTGTCTTTACAAGATATGATTTTTAAAAAAACTCTGGCGAATGCTTCTGCCAAGTGCCATCCAGAAGAAAAGGCAGGCCCATAATAAGACATTATGGTGTGTCCTTATCAACCTTGGCACTAGACCTGGCACCGTGAGACTTTTGTTCCTTCCCCAAAGTCAAAATGACTGCGAAGGTAAACGTTTGAACCAATTCAGAACATGTAGGTCCTGATACTGACAAAAGAGGACCTCCAGAACGGCTTTAGAATGCGGAAAAAAACAATGGAATAGGTGTTTTTGAAGTGTGGGAGAATTCTGAAGGAATCTAATAACAATGTTTCTCTTACTGTGGTAAATTTGTTTTAAATGCACTGTTTATTTTAAAATTGCACTTTGTACGTTTCTACTTAGGTATGGTATGTAGGATTCTGATTTACAGAGGCTAGAAATTGCCCCATACTGACTACATGAATTAGCATGTGTCTCTCAAAGTCTAGTTTCCTTACTCCCAGCCTCTTCTGGAAGGGGGTTTGCTTGTTGGCATCTGCTGTGTTAAGTCTGATATTTCTTTAGACAAACAGATAAAAAATAAGTATTTATAATGTAAAAAGGAGATAGCGAAACTTTAAGAAAAAGAATTTCCAATTAACCACCTTCTACTTTCCCCATCTGCTTTTGCATTTATTTTTATTGAATGAAAGAATATTAGAAATATTGTTAAATCATATCCAAAAGAGATAAATTGGTTAAAAGTGATTATGTTTGTCACAAGAGGTATTGTTTTGTGGGTCACTCGTCGTAAAATCATTTGGATGAGTTGAACTTCCCAGAAGGGGTCATTAAGCCCATCAGACTCTAGCAAAAAATGATTCAAATGTTTTGTCCATGATGCTAAATACTTTTCAGAGGGAGCGTTAATCGCATTGCAAAGTAAGATTCTGTTTCAGATCTTCCTTGTATTTTAAATAATTTCTAAATTATATGAAGACTAAGGGCTAGAGGAATAACTCAGAGATCAAAACCCTTGCCTGGGAAGTGCAAAGACCTGAGTTCAATTTCCTAGCATCATATAAGCTGGTTATGGTTTATGGTAGTGCACACCTCTAGTTCTAGCACTCCGGAAGTTGAGGCAGGAGGATTGTCTTGAGTTTAGGTCCAGAGTGGGTTACTTTGTGATTTCAGGACCAGACTGGACTACAGAGCACGACTTTGTTCGAAAACAAACCAACAACAACACAAAGACGAAGACTAATAATGCTCATAGTCATAATAGTTAAAACTGGTTAAGCATTGACTGTGTAGCAGGCATATCAATGGCTTACCATGAGATATTTCATATAATATGTGACAAGTACTCTTCTAAGTGTAGTCATCAAACTTTTACTATCAATAAAAAGATATGAACCATCATTATGTCCATTTCACAGATGAAGGATCTGCAAACTAGTTCCTCCACATAAATAAGGACAGAATTTATAAATCGAAATTGAATTCTTAACCTCAGGGGTTGAGCTCTCAACTACTTGGCTGTGCAGTGGCCTAAATCAACATGAATGGTCAGTGCCAAGTTTCAAGAACAAAGGGGTCAGAGTACATTAACACTACTCCTTTTAAGTAACCACAATAAACTCATTGGTTCAGAAAATTGGACCTTGATGTAATTGTTGCTTTTATCTATCTCATGTGCCCTATCTAGAGTGAATAGATCCTGGTGTTCATGTTGCCTCAGAAGAAGTTTCACACAACAAATATTAGGTAGGTACTGGAATCTAGTTAGTGAGTTTGAGGTTGGAAAACACAACAGTCCATGCCACTAGAGTCAAACACTTCACAGTCTAACTGAATGGACTTATTGGAGCACCAAAGTTGATGGTGTGATCCATTAAAAGCCAGTAGGAGCAAACCAGAAGCCAAGAGAGAAACATCGTTATCATCCACCATCTGCAGTCTTTCTGGTTGACAGATGTGGATTTGATATGTGCTCACTCTGAAACACTAATATGTCTGTCTACAACAATCTGCCCAAACTTCTATATTTTCCAGGAGTAGGAGAAATAAGCAAAAGAAGTGGAAATATAGTATACCCAGCTAGATCAGAAAAAGGAATAATGAAGTAGAGTATCTTCTGTCAGCATTATTTGGATTTCATCTCTTTGTTCTATTGTACTAGTTCTACTATGTTATATAAATCTCTTGCTTCCATTCTCATATTCCTGGAAGGGAATTCTCTTCCACTCACTGAGTCCCACAGGCATCTTTAAGGGAGTAAGTGCCTTCCATCAGTGATTATAGTGCACTTGAAATATGTCAAGGAGCAGACAAATACAAGTAATATACAGAAAGAAGGAGAGAAGTGAAAATCACCTAACCTACTGGGAATACAGTGGAGAGCTAGGTAATAAGGGGGGAAAGTGCCTCTGAAAAATCAAATTAGGCGAAAATGAGATCCTGCAGGAAAGTCTTTCAGTGCGAGAAATGCATTCATTTCAGCACATAGATTTTGTATTATCTGTTTCTCTTTTAAATATACCTTGATTTTTAATACATTTTAATTTTGGGATAGCTGTGGTTATATACAGTTATAAGAAATAAAGCTGAAATATCAGTGTACTTCACCTGGTTTCTCTAAAGAAACTATCTCACAAGAGTATAGAACATGGCTTACCAGGAAATTGATGTTGACATAGTCCACCTCTTACTCACATTTCTCCAATTTTATATGGATTTAGCTATGTGTATTTAATTTTTATAAAATTTTATAATGTGAACAGACTCATATACCATCAATGTAGTCAGGAAATACTGAGTCACCATAAGCACAAAGATCATCTATTTTGCCTTTTTATAACTAAACTCAAATCCTTTCTTCAATTTGTACCCTGTCTATAACCCCTTGCTAGCACAAATTAGTTCTCTTCTCCTATAATTTTGTCATTTCTGAGAGTTATATAAATGGAGTGATGCAATATGTAACCTTTTGGGATTGACTTTTTTCACTCAGCATAATTCCGTGAAGTGTCATCCAAGTTGTTGCTTCTATCAATAGACATTTCTTCCTACCTCTCAATAATATTCAGTTTTATGAATGTGTCTCTTGGTTTGCTTTGCCGCTTAACTGTTCATGGACATCTGGATTGTTTCCGAGTGTTGGCTATTAAGAACAAAGTTTCCATGAATGTCTGTAAAGATTTTTTATGCACAGGAATATTTAACTACTTGAAATAAATACTTAAGAATGCTCTTATTCAGTTGTACGGCAATTGCATGTTCAGTTTTATAAGAGGCTGCCAAACTGTCTTTCAGAGTGGCTGTACCTTTTCTATCCTACCTTCTATGCATCCTCTCCAGATTTTGCTATTGTCAATATGTATATTTTTCACCATTCTGATTAATATATAGTGGTATATAATTGAGGTTCCAGTCTGCATTTTCTTGGTGGTTGATGATATCAAACATTTCCTTAACTTGCTATTGTTTGAATTTGGAGTATCCTCCAGAAGCCCCATGTACTTGGATGTAGTGGGACAACTGTGAAACCTTGTGCTGTTGGGAGGCAGGGCTTGCCTGGAAACAGTGGATGCTTTGGGTTTGAACTGGAGAGATGATTGTGTCGACTTGTGGAGATTGAGTGGCTTCCACAGCCGAACTCTCAGGTGTGTGTAACTGATTGTGGTCCAGGAAGTGAGTGGGGGCACCCACCCAGGGGGTGGGAGGCCTAACTGACAGCTTGAGCTAAGTAAAGGAAGGAAGAAGAAACATTGTTACAGCTTCTTTCTGGGAAATCTTGAGCCTTGCCTGACTGTCCAGAGTCAACTGGATCCTTGCTGCACTTGGGTCTTGCCTAGCTTGGCTTGTTCCTAGTGCCATGAGCTTTCGGGTATGCATTGTTAACTTGTTGACCAGGAAGGGAGGGAGGGGCACCCACCCTGGATTCAGGGGCACCCACCCTGGGTTGAGGAGGCCAATTACCAGGAAGAAAAAAAATACTGCTCTGGTTTCTTCCTGAGAAAGCTCTAGCCTTGCCTGACTCTCCAGGCATAGACTTGCTCCTTCTTTACTTGGCTCTCTGTTCCCAGTGGGGTGAATAACTCTCCAGCGTCTACCATGTGCTTCCACCATGCTGGTTGCCCAGTGAATGGACTGAGTGAGACCTTCTGAAAATGTGAGCTAAATAAATTTTTTTCTCTCCTACATTATAAATGTTGAGTATTCTGTCATAGCAACGAGAAGTTAACTGAGACCCTGACATCTTTACTAGGCTGACTCTTCTAATATATGAATATATGAAATGGTCTCTCCATTTAGTTAGATCTTGATTTTTTCATGAGTATTTTATCATTTTTAGTATACAGATTGTATATAAATATATATCTGTGTGTATATATATATATGTAGTTAAGTGTACACCTTAGTATTTCATTTTAATTAAAATGCTTGTAAATCGCATTGTGTTTTTAATTTTAGTTTTCATGTATTCATTGTATATAAAACCATGATTGACTCTTCTTTGGTGGTCTTGTATCCTGCAGCCTTGCTGACATCGATTTGCCTTTGTTCTCTTGTAATCATTTTTATTCCTCTCTTAGTTCTAGGTATTACATTTCTGGAATCTTATTTTGCAAATTACTACTAGGAGGGAGAAGGATTGCCTCAGGCAAGTGTACTTACACAATGCAATGCGAAAATTCACACGAAGCAAGGGGGATACACTTTTATTACGTTGATATAACTCCAAAAGTAAAAGGTTGTTGGGCTTTTGGAATAAAAGAATATAAGTTATAATGCCTCAAGTCATCCTTGTACAATTAAAGTTTTTACATAAGGTCATCAAGGTTGACCTTATATAGGACTCATATATGACTTATCAAGTCATAAAATCAGGATTTATTTATTTTCTTTATGATACTGGAGATTGAACCTGGGGCCTTCAAACAGAGCTATCTCCCAAGGCTTTTTCTCTTTGATACAGTATCTCATAAGTTACTAAATTGCCAATGCTGGGCTTGCTTGCAATAGTAAGATCTCAGCCTTCCAGATTGCTGGGATTTTAGGCCTATACCACCAGGCCTAGCAATAAAATAGGGATTTAATACACCTAAAGATAAAATGTTAAACCTTTATATCCTTAGAAATGGAGCAAAGGGCTGGGGGCATGGCTCAGTGTCTAGAACACTTGCCTAGGAAGTTCAAGGCCTGGGTTTGGTCCCCCAACACTACATAATAGCTGGGTGTCATGATGCATGTCTGTAATCCCAGCACTAGGGAGGCTGAGGCAGGAGGATTGCTGTGAGGTTGAGGACAGCTTGCACTCCAGAGTTATGAACAAGCCCGGACTACAGATGGAGACCTAGTCAGAGAAAGAGAGAGAGAGGGTGGGGGGGGGGGGAGGAGGAGAGAAAGGGAGCTCAGAGTGAGGGTGCACACCTGTAATCTGAAAACTCTGAGAGGATGACAAAGGGAGATTGCAAATCCAAGCCTAGCCTGGGCAATTTAGTAACTGAATAAAACCCTGTCTCAAAATCAAGTCTAAAAATAAAAAGAACTAGCAGTGCAGCTCAATGAAAAGCCCCAAGTTCAATCCCCACCACTACAAAAAAAATAGCATAAATAAAATTATTTTAGAAAGATAGCTATACAAAATAAAATTTGTATAACATTTGTAATTATTAGTGAAGGTGTGTTTTGGTTGAACATTATAAATATTTTATTTCTCATATACAATGGGTTTAGACTTTAGAGTGTATGTTCACAGATGCAAAAGTACATGTATGCTCACACATGTGCATTCTCACATGCACATACACATCCCTCCACATTGCTGCTGCAAGGGATTTGAGAATTGATTTGCATTCATTTCAACTTGAGGAACTTATACCAACAGTTGTAGAAGGACTCTATTTTTAAATGAACCAGTACTGAGTGCCCAATCGTAATTATAAATATAACTGTTTTGCTAGTTTTGATCAGAAGCCTTATCTCTACCCCATGTGTTAGGAGATATATTCTGGGGAAAAAGCCAAGTCAATGGGAAAAAAAGCTGGCTGCATAGACCAGCAGGACAGGCACCGCATCAGGGGAGGGTGGGATGATGATGATGTGTTGCAATATTCATAAGGAGCTTGAGCTTCTAGGATATCTGCCTTAGATATAGGTCATGGTTTTAAATGCTGACACATCTTTCTGCTGCAATGAGTTGAACACTGTTTGCACAGGGTTAATATTGGCAGTTCCTTGTGCATATTTTGGATCTCTCTTTATTGACTTATGCTCTGCTCTTGGGGCGACAGAGGGAGTGTACCTTGCTCTAGGCACATCTATGATGATATTATTGCCTCACTGCAACAGACCTCACCCTCAGTCGTCCTCAGTATGGAACAACAATAGGGAAGGAGAAAACGTTTGTTTATAATGTTTTTTTCTTCATAATTTCTCCAATTCTTTTATGCAGACCTCTGCTATGCACAGCTGTTCTTTTGCCTGAATATGTAGATTGCCAAATGACAAGATTTTATACGGAGTGAAAAGAGTGTAATTCGTTGTCCCTCCCCAGTTATTCCTTCCCATTGATCAACGCCTGCAACTTTCTTTTCACTTCTGAGTGTCTCTTATCTGACCTCCCAAAGGCTCAGTAACTTTGACCCAAGTGGCCATGCCCTAATTCCTGAAACACTCTTCTCTTTCCTGACACACACTTCCCTGAGTTTCCTCCTTTTGGATACAGGGATTCCATTCTGCTCTTTTCTTGGCTCCCTTCTTTCCTGACCTCTAAAAGTTGGAGTTCCTGGGGGTTAACTTGTGGCTTGTCTTCGCTTCTCCTTCTGCACGTGTAACAAAGGCTTTCTCTGTTTAGTTTCAAGGGTTTTGTATGCCACAAAGCAATAGCACAGTTTGCTGATAATTCCTAGATTTATCTCCCTCTATACTCCAGGCACCTATATCCCATTGACTTCATGGTATCTCTTAACTGTCCAACAGAGAGCATGAATACAATACACTCAGAACATAAATTACTTGATTCTCCTACTCTTTGTTTTTGGTCAAACATTTGTTTATTATATAGTATTTTTCAACTCACTTAATGGCACTGATATTTACCCAAAAGCTTAGTGCTAAAACCCAAGAAGAATCCTTGCATTCCCTTTTTATCTTAAAATTCATGTTCAATACAGCATCTAATTATCTCAACTTTGCTTACAAAGGTATACCCTATGCATGTCTACTTTTCTCAATCTCTGCTGTTACCATTCTGTTTCCAGTTACTATCATTGCTTACTTGTACTTCTATAATTAATCTTCTAAATACTCTTCTCAATCCCTCTCTTACTTTTCTTAATGGGTACCAGTCCGTGGCCTTGGAAGGACTGTACCACCGGCACAGATGAGCAATGAGCAGGAGGTAAGCAGGTGAATGAAGCTCACCTTCTGACACCATGCTTCTGTTAGGGGCTAATGCCACTGTTGATTTGCTAGAAGGCAGAGCTCTTATATTGCTGCTGCTTCCCATTTCAGAGCTATCTTTTAGCATCCTTCTGCATAAGAAGTATCACTCCCATCGCCATTCCTGGGAGACTGGTCTTCAACTAAATGGGTCTCTGATGTCAAAAGTTTGGGCACTACTACCCTTGATGCAGGTTATAGTTTTAAATTGTCTACACGTATTTCTGCTATAGTGATTTGAATGTTACTTGCATAGGGTTAATATTCACAATTCTCTGTTCACATTTTGAGTTTCTCTTTAGTGACTGCTCAGCTCCTGGAATGGAGACCTCAGAACTAATCTTTTGTCAATATTAACCAAGCCATGCTTAAACTCAGTTAGTGGTTGCAAAGATTCCTGTCTGATCTCAACTGTGTCATTCTATATCTCTTGAACTGATTCACTAAGTACCAGCTGCATTGATTGTCCTCTCTCTACCATCTCATCCTAAATATCACCTCCTTCAAGGGATTTCTCAGACCTTCACTTGTCTAAAAAAATTCTCTCTCATTCATAACTCTGTCCATTTTATTCCATTATTCTATTTTTTATAATTGTGACGATTTGAAAGTACTTGATTGGGTTTTGAGATGAACAAAATTATTTCAAAAATGGATGTGATAAAGTAATGTATAATAAATGTGACCATGTATTTGGGAGCAAGGACTTTTTCTTGTTTTTATGTTTTTACTATTTGGAGATTCCATTATTGGTCATGGTCAACCATATCTGGAGAGATTTATATAATGGTTTAAAAAATTATTACTTTTTGCCAGTTGAATTGTTTTTGTTTCAAGTAAAATATTCTGTGGAGCGTCAATTAATCAAATGAATAAAATAAAATTGCTTTAGTGAAACAGGGGTTAGGATGAGGTCCTTAGCCTACCTGGCCAGTATTTCTCCTTAAAGCTTCTCTGGAGGCCTCTGAGATTTACCATGGGATCTCTGGGGCTCTAAAACATAATGTGATCTGTTGGATTTATGATTCACTAGAATCAAATGCAGGGTCACAACACTAGACCTAACTCTTTTACCGGGTGTGTGTGTGTGTGTGTGTGTATTATAATGAACACCAAAGACCCCATGTTAAATGATCCCTTTGATTTTTATGGGCTGAAGTAACGACCCACTAAGAAAGATATTAGACCAGGACATTGTTCAGTTTTGCTAAAACAGGGACTTTTGGCATTGGAGTCAAAGGGCAAATCAAAGTATCTACTGTAAAACCAGAAAAAATTACCCTTGAAATTAATGGATTGTGCTATGCTTCCAAACTTCTATTAGTTGATGAGGAGTTCAGTGGAGAAGATCATCAAATAATTGTGCAGAGAAGATGTTCATGTTTCTCTGTTTATTTATAACTTATTGGTGCGTATAGAGATGATGGATTCTTCACTATTGTGAACCAGAACCCACTGGAAGAGGACTCACTAATCATTAATTTAACTGAGATATTGTTCTGCTTGTAGGATCATGGCTCTCTAACAGTGTATAGTTTTGAGGTCAAGTTCTCAGATTGGTCACAGTTTATCTTTCATTAATTGACTAAAAGCATAGGATCTCTGAGCTCTTCCATAAGATTGTTTCTAGAAACTAGGATGATATTAAATAGGCCAGCTGGGGAGACTAAATAAGTCAATGTACCTGTCAACTATGTGTGACATCAAGTAAGCTGGCATCTAAATCAAGAAAGTCAGCCTTAGTATCTTGCTTGCCAGATAGAAATCCTTTAAGCTGTTGAAAAACAAATCAAATTATCTGAAATTCTGTGTGTACTATGTGAGGATATAATCATGAATAATATAACCTGTTTTTAGGCCCAAAAAATGACTGGAAGAGCATAGCTCAATTTTTGTTTTGAAAGATTGAGAGAAAGGGCAATTTTGTAGCCTCCTTCATTAACCCCTCAAGTGTGATATGTACCCAATCAGCAACGAGACATCACAACTTGAAAGACTATAATATGTTGTGTTTAGGTCATAAGACCTTTTGTTACCAGTTCTCAGAACACTCTTCTTGGATTGCCGGTGATGGCAACATAACCCTCCATATCAGACTGTTTGCCAGAATGTACCTGAAGTGTATTTGAAGAAAGAAGATGCAGTGGAACTGCATGCCCTTTCCCCATCATCATACCCCAGTGGCCCAGAGTGGAAGGCACTGCAATGATGCCAGGCAGTGCTGCTGTCTTTTAAATGCCCAGGCAAGCTTGGAGATATGGCTTGTGGTGTCTTTAGAAAGGTACATCACAAATAATTTTATGCATCTGGTCCTTGAGGCAAATTTCTGTCAACATATTCTTAATTCTTTAGAGTCAATTCTCAATTTTATTTTCAAACAGCTGTAATGAAATATGGTTGTCATACCAGGAAATCAGCCCCTTTAAACTGTTCAACCCAGAGTATTTTTAGTGTATGAAGTTGTCAAACCATCACTGTGGATCTGTTCCAGACAAATTTCATCATCTCCCAAAGTACCACCCTTTTGTTAGTGGTCATTCCTCATCCCGTATGTACTTCTGTCCCTGTGGATTTGTCTGTTCTGGAAATTCTCCTCTTCTTAGATGTATTCTTTTTACAAAGCTCTTTTCTTAGACAGTAAAATAATTTTTGGTCTTCTTTCAAAGCTACTTTAGAATTTCTGAATTCATGAAGTTTGCCTAACTAAGGAAAGAAACCAAAGATAATCATTTCGGATTTTTTTTTTCTGCCTCATTCCCTTAATGCTTTTTTCTAGCCTTACCTGAGAGGCATTATAGGGTGATGTTAAGAATATGCTTGCAGGTCCTGGAGGCGTGACTCCGTGATTAGAGCATTTGCCTAAGAAGCATGGGGTCCTGTGTTCTATCCCTTAGTGTCGTGTAATAGCTGGGCATGATGGCACATTTCTATAGTCCAGCACTCAGGAGGCAGAGACAGGAAGAATGCCATGATTTCTAGGCCAGTCTGGGCTCCATAGAGTATTCAGGACCCACATTGATTACAGAGCAAGACCTTTCTGTCTCAAAAAAAGAAAAAGAAAAAAGAGTATGCTTGCATTTAAACAGACCAGGTATATATTTTGGACCCTATCACTTACAAAGTCAGTGATCTTGAGGCAAATTATTTACTTTTCACTACTTCAGTTTCCTCACATAAAGTAGAGGTGGTAATAGTACCAACCTCATCAGGTTGTCGTAAACATTAAAAACTGGGTGAATCAAAAACACATGGCACATGGGACTGGAGGAATGGCACAGACTTTAGAGTGCTTGAACTGAAAGGGCATGGCCTGGGTTTGATTCCCCAGCAACTCATAAAGTGGGGACAATGGCTTATGCTTATAATCCTGAAACCTGGGAAGCTGAGGGAAGAGGATTTCTGTGAGTTAAAGGCCAGCCTGGGCAACATCATGAGTGCAAGAGCAGCTTGGACTAGAGAGCGAGGCCTTATCTCAAAGAATCATAACACAGTACTTTGTATTTACTACATTCTTATTTAGTAAGTTTTATAATCTTCAAATCACTGAATATGATATAACCTCAATTGTGCAGCAACATGCAGGCACGGTAGATTATACATGAGTTAGAAAAGCAATAACAAGAACATCGAAGATATTGACACACAGAGCTGTTATTTGTGTTTCGTGTACATTGCTGAATTGTCATTATATCATCCAAAATTCAGCTTAATTGCTTTACGCAAGTTCAGAGATCCTTGGATCTTGTCATCTCAGATTCGAACTGATCCCTCCTAAGCCTGCGGTGATGTTACAGAGACTGTATCACCACCCAGTTAACCTAGTCACTTGATTTGTATCCCCTAGAGTCCCCAGGCACATTCTCAGATGGATTTCAAAACATCCCATCCAAGGAGAAAAGAAGGGACTCTTGGTAGCAGCCTTAGATTTTTCAGCTCATATGAGAACTTAACGCTTTGCCTTTCAGCTTGGATTTTAGAAAGTCCTGGAAATCTTCTAATTTTCCTTAAAGGAGCTGGATTTTTACTTGAGAAATATTTCATGGGACATACATTCACACTTCACTGCTAGAATTCAGCAAGAAGAATGGCAAGAACAGAGAGGAGATTTTCCTTCAAAATAATTGGTTTATGCATTCCAAAACTCTCTGATAAAAAGGAAGGCATTGGATGAGACTTCACCCTCTTCAGAAAATGCTATTGCATGGGATGCTGAATACATCTCTCTGCATGAGATGATATTAGTGGCCTAGAAATAGAACTTGGTAAAATGAAGCGCTCAGTCATAAATAGACAACTGAAAGCTTGGAAGTACAGCAAGGGAATTTAATCAGGGGAATGTTCTTTTAATTTTAATGTTTTTTTTTTTTTCACAGCAGAATCGCTGAGGAGCTTAGAAAGAGGACTAATTAAAACAGAGGGGCAGGGGGTGACACAGACAACTTTTCTTTTTTGTATCAAGAATGCAGCAAGAGTGATGATGTCTCTGCTGTACAATAAAGTTGTGAGTCTGCTGTGTAAAATGTCCCAGGCCTGTCCTATGTGCTAGGGTGCTTTGTTAGAATGTATGTTCCAACAGAACTCTGCTGTCTAGGACTGGATCACAGAGAAGGCCAACTCGGTAAGATGGCATCTAATAGAATGTCTTAGGAGTTCTGCCTGCTCTTGCTTTAGCTGCTTTCATGTAATACATGGAGTTGGAATTGTTGTAAACTTTGCAGATGAATGATCCAGAGTATTGTCCAAAATGTGATCCTGGCAGCCCGTGACAGTACAGCAGTGTAATTTATTGGTTAAGGGCACAGGTCCTTTAAGTGTATGTCTGGCTGTTAGGTCTATGTTCCCTTTTTGCTTCTTTTTCTCTCACAAGTGTTTACTGTGTGGTAAATCATGCACAAGCATGATGCTAGGCAGCAGAGAGACAATATAGAATGATACAACATATGAGTTATGTCTCTTTGGAGATTTACATTCTAGTTGTAGAATGAACAGATAAATAAGGTAAGTACAAATTATGGGGATTTCTATGGAAGAAACAGAGGGTTTTGTGATAGGGGTAAATGTAAAGTATATAGTCAGACAATATGGTAATCTTCACTGCATTTGTGCAAATTTTCTCTCTCTTAGTCTACAGTTATCTCACCTGTAAATGAGGGATAACAATACTACCTCTTCCTGGAGTACTATGCAAATTAAGACAAGTGACTCATGCGAAGTGTTTGTTACAGTTCTTGGCACTTAATACAATCATTGCTGATGCTGTCATGAACAAGGCCTACTGACACAAAGCCATTTCTTCTCCAAATTAAGCATCTTAGATTTCTTCAAAGTCATTCTACTCCTAAAAAGCTTTTTTGATCCCTTGCTCCCTGGGTTCGCTTGCTACCGGGCATGAAGGCTGAAATTTTCAGCCCTGTCTCCACAGACTTCAAATCTGTACTCAGAAGACGATATAGCTCAAGTTCTGAGGAAGGCTTGCGAATGGCAAAACTGAAGTGCTTCGCAAATCAGTGTTCAGTATTTTGCCAATCACTTTTAGCGCATCCCCATTCTCAGGGGAACTTTTCTTTCCCAAGTTTAATCAAGACAATCACTCCCTATTAAGATCTATTCTCATAGTAGCTGCTGTAATTAATCATAGCGATCCATGAATCAGGAACTTGGCTTATGATGTAGATGGAACAGGCACACTCCCACTTTCCTTCTCAATGTCGGCTTTAGGCACCAAATACTGCTATTTATCAAGTGAGCCACAATATTCGCTTCAAAATGTCTGCTGAGAAGAAGTCCTGATGGGCTTGCTTTTATGTCTTTATTCCAACTTAGGAAGAAGGGCCAGTCAAATAGATCACAGAATAAGGAATCACAACAATGGGGTCAACCAAATTGTGTGAGAAAGAAAATAATATCCAGGACTTGTAATGGAATAGAAATTTACTATGCATAGAATTTTGAAGTCTTGGAACACTATTGGCTTTTCTACTTGTTTCTTCCTCAATAAAATATAGCTAAATAATGTTATTTATATGACAGATTTATAGGGAAGATTAAATCAGTTAATAAATAGGGAGTGCTGGGCTGGAGGAATAGCACAGCAGTTAGAATGTTTGAATTGCAAATGCAGCGCCTTGAGTTTGACTCCACAGCACCACATAAGCCACGTGTGGTGGTGGCACATGCCTGTAATCCCAGCACTCAGGAGGGTGAGGCAGGAGGACTGTTCTGAGTCCAAGGCCAGCCTGGACTACGTTGTGAGATCAGGAACAGCCTGGACTACAGGGCAAGACCCTATCTCATAAATAAATAAAGGAATAAATAAACAAATAAGAAGTGGTTAAGAGTGATGCTTTGCATATTATAAGCCAAGCATTCAGAAAGTATGGTGTCGTAGTGTGAGATTAAACCTTGCTTATTAAAATCTCTCATCTAGACTAAAAAAAAAAAAAAAACTGATAAGGTCTGCTGTACTTGGTGTTAACCAGACCACAGTAGAGCTGGATATGGTTTTTGGTAGGACAGATTTTTGTGTGTGTGTGTATTTCTCAGTGTTGCACTTATTTAATTAACTAAACTCCAAACCTTATTCAGACTTCACTTTTTTATTTGTAGTCAAATTTACTTAACAAAATTTAAATTTTAACCATCATAATTATTTTCAAGTGTCCAGTTCAATTACATGACATACATTCTCACTGTTGTACCGGCATTGCCATCATTCATTTATGGAAATTTTTCATTTTCTCCAACTGAAATTCTGAACCCATTAAATAATAACTTCTAATGGCCCCTTTCCTAAGTCCTTGGAAACGAATTTTACTTTACAAATCCTAAAGGGTTTGAGGTACAATTAGCACAAAAATGTGTGCACATTTAATGTTTACAACATAATGGATTTGAGGATAAGTGTATGCCCATGAAATCATCACCACTATCTATTACAAGTTGTGCTTTTATTACTTTCTGATAAGAACACTTAATGTAAGATCTATAGCCAGAAAAATATTAAGCATGTCATGTGGCATTGTTAACTATAGCCATTGTGTGGTAGATCTCTAAGACTTACTCATCTTGTATACGTGTAACTTTGTTCCTTTTGACTAATATTTTCCATTCCCATCTTCATCCCTTTCTCTAGAACTTGTCTTCTATTCTTTGTTTCTGTGAGTTTAATTATCCCAGAGGCCTCATGTAAATAATAACATGTAGTTTTTGCCTCTTTGCACCTGGCCTTTATGCTAAGCACATTGTCCTTCAGATTTATCCATATTGTCACAAGTGGCAGGATTTCCTTCTTTTTAAAGAGAACAATAACCTCTTTTGTGTATATAGCACTTCTTTCATTCATTTGTTGAAGGATGCTTAGATTGCTTTCATGTCATGGCTATTATCAATATTTTAGTAATGAATATGGGAAACATATATTACTTTGAGATCCAAATTTTAATTTCTCTGGGTATATATATGCAGATGCTGGGGTTACTGGATTACATAGTAGTTTGATTTTTAAACCTTTGACAGATTCTGTTTTCTATAGTAGCTCATTAATTTACATTCTCACGGACAGTTATCCATCACCAACACTTACACATTCCCTATTCTCCAAAACTTTGGGAGTACTTGTTGTGTTTTTGTTTTTAATAGTAGCCATTCTAATGTATGTGAAGTGATACCTCAATGTGTTTTTTTTTTTTTCCTGAGTATAAGTTACTCTTGAATACAATTCTTTAAACCTGCTGGCTATTTGTATATTTTTTGAGAAATGTTTACTCAATTCTTCTGTCCATTTTTTAAAGGATTATTTGTGGAATTTTGTTTTATTTAGTTTTGTTGCTCTTTTGCTGATGAGTTGTAGGAGTTCCTTTCATATTTTGGTTATTAACCCTTTATCATGAATTTGACTCTTCTATGTGTGTCGGATAAGTAGAAACTTATGCAATGTTTTTCCCTTTGTGCTGGCTTTTTTCACTTAGCATAGTTTCCAAGGTTTGTCCATGTTGCAATCTGTAGGAGAATTTCATTTCTTCGTAAGGCTGACTAATATATGCCATTATATAAATATTATTTAGTTATCCATTCATTATCTACTGGTAAATATTTGTATTATTTCTACCTTTTAGCTATTCTGAACTCTGGCATAGAAATATATCTCCTAGTTCCTGCCTTCAAAATTGATACATTCCCTGAAGTTGAATTTCTCGATCATATGGCAGGTTTATACTTAACTTCTTCAGGACCCGTCATACTGTTTTCTGCAGTGACTGTGCTATTTTACAAATTCCTACCAGCAATGCAGAAGGGTTTTAATTTCTCACCACCAAGTATTTTTAAAAGCTTTAAAAGTAGCTGCCAACACATAAAAGTCAAGAGATTGTACATATGTCGAGACTGTCTTCTTGTATGTCAGGATCTGGGGAAAGAATATGTTTCCTTTAATTCTAGATTATAGCTCCAGGACCTAACACCAAAGCCAATTCCAAAGCAGTCAGTCCAGACTCAATTCTAAACACCTGAAGCACTCTGGTCTCCCTTATAAAGAAGTTCCCTATAATTTCTTTGGACTCTTATTTGTGAAGGACACTTTAGGGCAGATGGGTTAACTCTTGAGAAGAATGCCTGTTTATGCTCATCAAAAAATATTCTGTCATAGTAAACACAAACCCTACCAGTGTACAACAAGAATACTTTTCAAAAATGGTTTAGAACATCATCAGTTTATAATTCTCATATTCCTAATCATATGGCATTTGTATATTAATAGCATAAATTTAACCCCCCAACTAAACTATTTCCAAAAGAATAATTTTTGAGAATTAGCATCTGGACACTGGAGGAATATTTTGCTTACCCTAGCCCATTTACCTACTTTGTCTACGAATTCTGGTCACATAAAATTATTAAAAGGCAACTTGAAGATTCTGGACTAAATTTAGAGTCTGTATTCCTCTCTTCCACAACCTTATTTGCTCCCCTATAACAACTTCCCTACAATAATGGGTACCCACTCCTGTTTTTAATGGACTTAAAAATTGAATGCATGATTGACTCAGAGGACCCCTGTATAGAATTATCTTGAGCATGGAACATGTTTATTTTAGTACCAAGGGAATAAGACATGCTTTCTTTCATCTATAGGATGAGAAATTGGCCCATTTCTGCCAATGGCAGTGAAAAACCCCATTAACAATCTGTCCAAAAATTGAGGTCATTTTGCTGCTTCTTTGAAAGCTATTGGCTTCTGTATACTTAATGAGAGATGTAATCCAACAGTCCTTTACTAGCTGCGTGAAAAGTTAATGATCCATTCTTGACAACAGAGATCCTCCAGAATGTTATAAGCCTTAAAATCAATAGTTCTCATTACACATTTAAAAATTAACATTCCTTGACCAGAGGTCAGTGCTGGTTGATGCTATCATAGGTGAAAGAAGTGAATAAAATGAGAAATAGATACAAAATTCTCATTGTTTTGATCACAGGGAAGATCAGCAGCATGAGCATGAATATTGCAGAGTCCACCTGTACCTCTGCCCTCAAACAGGAATCTGAAATGCAGCAGAGACTGTGTCCTGAGTGTTTTTAAAAAGTCACTGTACTGAGCGTGTCTTCAATCAGTGGGCACATAAAGCCAGATGGTGATAACCAAAGAAGTCGTGGTATTTCACCAACCTAAAGAGGATTCTACCTTTTCCATTGTGAATAAGTTGATGTCAGTGACACTTGTCAATCTTTTGTTGTTCCAAATTTGCAGTAGAATCCAGTTTTTTTTTGTGGATTTCCCCCCATTTTATTGATATGTATTATTGTAAGATTTAAGGTTTACAATGAAGTTGAGGATTTTTTTTGTGTGTGTGTGTGTATGTGTGTGTGCATGTGTGTATCTTCAGAGGAAGCATTGATTGGAGGTACCTTGTTCTCTCATAAAAAAGGAGGAATATCACCTTAACTTTTTTAAAAAGCAAAACTGTTTATTTTTTCCCATTTTATTGATATGTACAAGTGCAGAATTTAAGGTTTACAATAGAGTTGAGCATTTTGTGCACATATGTATCTTGTCAAGGTGACAAGGTCTTTCCCGCTCTCTTTTTGTGTCTCCCCCTACCCTCCCCTTCTTCCTCCCTCCCCCACCCTACCCCCCTGTTTCACTTTGTTTTTCGTTTTAAGTTCCATGAGATAGCTGTGATCTGGGTCTCTCATATCAGAGAGACTATTCGATGTTTCACCTTCTACTTCTGACTCACTTCACTAAGCATGTTGTTCTCAAGTTTCTTCCATTTGCCCACGCTGTTGGACTTTATAGATGCATAGTATTGCATTGTGTATAAATACCACAGTTTGTGTATCCGTTGGTCTGTTGATGGGTATTTTGGTGACTTCTATATTTTAGCTATTGTTAGTTGTGCTGCTATGAACATGGGTATACATATATCTCTGTTGTGTGATGTTTTGGCCTCTTTTGGATATATTCCCAGGAGGGGTGTCGCTGGATTGAAGGGGATATTTTTATTTCTAGTCTTTTGAGAGCTCTCCATACTGCTTTCCAGAGTGGTTGTACGAATTTACATTCCCACCAGCAGTGCAGGAGGGTTCCTTTCTCCATACAGCCTTGCCAGCACTGATTACTATTTGAATTGTTGATATAGGCCATTCAGTTTTAGCACAGACTCCGGAAGCCACCTGGTTCTAATGTCACCTATGCTATTTGCTATCTATATAGTCTCGCACAATTTTTAAACATTTGTATTTTAATTTACTCATTTTTAGTTGGAGAATTACAATAGTAGGGCACATGATATTATTGGGAATACTAAATTTGATGATGTACATGATCAATAGCCAATTATTGGTTAGGGGGGAAAATGTGATAATGTTATGTTCTTCCAAATGTATATGTACAATACATGTTTAACATGGAGCTGGCCTTAAAGGAGCCTAGGTCATACAATTCAAATTGTTGGAGAATTACCCTGAATGAAATGTCTCCATTACTCTGTCATAGTCTGAAATTGCATTAAGATTTCACACTATTCCTTCTAAAAGGTTTTCTTATCCTTAGGGGAACCATGCAAAAATAGAACTTAAGAAAACCTCTCGGGAGAGGAACACTGCATAAAATATTAGTGGATATTCATCTACTGATCTGTATAGCTTATTGAAATTTGATGATCAGGTAGCCAGAACTAGCCCTTTGGGAACAACACCTAGACTAGTGTAGGTGGAGTCAAGGACATCAGGAAAGTGTCAAGAAAACTAAAAAAAAGTGAGAGATACTGAAAGGAAATATTGCCAGTGACACAGTTTTTCTCAGCTCATCATGAGTTTGGGTTCATAATAAAAGTGTCAACTTTTTTAGCAACCAAAGTGAACAATAAAACTTACATGAGCAAGGGGCAAAAGTTCAGGTTCTCTGTCACCTCTTCTTTGACAGAGATGAAGCTCTCAGTGAGTTGGGTGTCCTGTCTCTGTGATGCTGGTCTTCGTCAGGTCACCTACCACATTGCCAACAAGCTGGGTACATATGTTAACCTCTTCAATGGCCTCTCTCTGTTGACTTTCTCTGGAGGAACTTTGTTGTCTTTGCTTCTTCCCTAATTTTACCCTGCTAGCTTACGAGTAACTGGTATGCCTTTTTTTTTTTCCCATTGCACCAACTTTCAGTGTCCCTCAGATAAAGATTAAGTAAATTAAGCCATTTAAGTTCTCAGCACATATTCTGACTAACTGCAGCTCCCCACCGTACTTTCCCATATAATTCGCAAGTGTACTGTGATCAGCACTTTCTACTTTTTTTGCTTCTGATTGTGATTCTGAGCCTGGTTTCTCAACAGTCCATTGGTTTCTGATTAGATAGTTTACCTGCAATTTAAGTAGCTACAATTGTGTAGACATGAACGCTGCTCAGCTCTCACCTATGGCAGGAAGACCTCAGCACCTGGGAAATTCTTTACTCTTGGTTGAATGATTGTGTGACATTTATGTTACTTCTACCAGAATTTGCATGTGAAGTCTTTTGTTAACACATAATAAAAGTAAGCCCCTTTGTCTTTTAAAGGGCTTTTAAGATTTAAGAGGCTATAGGGTGGTTTTAGCTTTAAATAGCCAAGGTAATTCCTAATACCATGTTATATTCATCTAGTGAATATAAACCAAACATAGCCCCTTTATAATGGTGCATGCCTACTGTTGTGCTGAGGAGGGTTCTAGATTAGTGGTCTCCAAAAATGAGGTGTCAATATAAAACTTTAGGAACTCTAGCGATATCTTCATTATAAGACAGTAATTAAGACGTACTTATATTTAACACTCAGACTGGCATTACTACCCTTATTTAGAAGGGCAGAAAGTCTCATGCCACTTAAGCTTTACCAGGTATTTCAAGTTGAGAATTCAAGAATTAAAACTAATTTATTTACTTTCAAAACATTGTGATGAGCTGCAGTTTATGTATGCCTAGGTCTGTTCATCAATGAACCATTATCTCTGTTTTTAATTATATTGGCCCTCACAAAATGAACATGTGGCTTAATTAATATTTCTTCAAAGTAACTTTGTTCTGAAGATCACACTAATAATACACGTGCAAATGAATGGCAAAGTAGCAGAGGTGGCACTTCCGGTATGAGTTTTTCATTAGTCATTGATTTATCAGGTAAAACATTGGTGATCTAATTAGCTTGGAAAAGCAGCTATTGAAAAACTAAGCCAAACAAAACAAGATCATCAAGAAGACTACTTGTAAAAAACAACTGTATTTATGTCCATAATCCCTAATGAGCACGTGTCACCCTAAGAATATATTATGCCTTGAAATATTAGTGAGTCAATGAAAGTATGCATGGTTTATAGATAAGTAAATTTATATATACTTGGATATGCCCTCTAATTTTTGTACTATGGTACATGATTAAAAATGTGGAAACCATTCAAATACAGTCTCTGTCCCTTGTACTAGATCTTGCTCTGTTTAGACTTTTGAAAGCTTAATCTAAGGATTATGTAGGATAGAAAATCTCTTCTCTCCCCACACCTTATCCTATGTTCCTAGTACTAACCCTTTAGGTAATTTGATTTGGTTGGAACCCTATTTTCTCCTTCTCTGTTTCTCTAGTTCTTTATACATGCTTTCTTGAGAAAGGGTCTCACTCTGTAGCGTAGGCTGGTCCGGAACCCACTGTGGAGCCCAGGCTGGCCTTGGACTCGCTGTAGTCCTCCTGCCTCAGCCTCCCGACTACTGGGATTACAGGCGTGTGCCACCATACCCAGCTTTTATGTGGTGCTGGGGAATTGAACTCAGGGCCTTGTTCTTGCAAGGCAAGTTCTTTAACTGCTGTGCCATTTCTCCAGCCCTCTGGTTCTTTAGATCCACAATATATCACTATTCTTTTCCTGTTCCTGTGTTTAATATTATGTTTACTCATTAAGACTTTTCAGAATAGTTTTATGCATTGGCTATTGACACTAATATATCTCTTCAAAGGAAGTCTGTCTCCTTTGCCTAAAATATAATTGGATTTTTAAATAATCCTATAAAACAGTGACTTCTTCAAGATTACAGTCAAATTGTTTTGCTAGTCTAGACTGCATTTGTTGAATTTTAAAATATTTGTTTTGGCAGGCTCATAGCATAATATTTTTAAATGCCTCTAGTAAAGTTGAGTTATACCTAAACTGAGGTGATGGCAACATTATCAACAGTAAAGCCAGTAAAAATTAATCGGATTCAAAAGCGCTTCAAGGTGCCCTCCAAATAACGGATAGGTTAGCTATATGTTTGTAAATTAGGTCTTTTTCATTTGTGTGTGAAAAAGATTCAAAGTGGTTTTACAAGAAAAATTAATTCATATAAATATGCAGTTCAGGGGGTATTTGATATGAGGATCAAGGTTTTACAGCCAGGTCATGAGGTATCTGTCTGTATTTCTTGGTTCTACGTTGGTACTATTCTTACCAAGCTCTTCCCTGATGACATAAGAGATAAACACTGCTGCTTGAAACTTATATCTTACTAGCTTAGAACCTCTAGCAATAATAAACAAATAAATTAATAAACCTGTAACTTTTCTAATATAATGATTTCAGTTGATATGTTGAGGTTTGCTCTTTCTGGCTAGGTATGGCTCCTTGGCTTCCCTGTAGTATTAGGTGGACAATGTCAGCCTCACCTAAAACATACGAACAAGGATGGTGGAGAGGTTTTGGAATTCAAGGTGTTGATACCAAAAAGGGGAGGGGCACAAAGGTATATCAAAGCAAAGAGATTCCTTACTGCGGCATCACTGGGCTTCATGTGGCTTTTGGGGAGTTGAACAATTGCTTTCACTGTTCAGATGGTTCCATTATCTGTGATCCTCTGAGCTTTGATTGAAAATAGGGCCTGTTCTTTGCTCTATAAAACAGAAATAATGGATGTGAATTAATAAATGATCTTGAACTCACACTCATTCTGAGTTTCTCATTTTCTCATTTTTTATACAATAATATAAAAGAGCCTCTTTCTTTGTTGACAGTAAATTTTAAGATAACAGGAAAGGAGCTATATAGCATCCTAGGGAGCTAACAAAGACAGATATTCTTTGACTATGTGAAAGTTTACAAAACTCACAAAAGGTAGCCATGACTAGGAAGAAAAGAATTGGCAGGCAGATACTACCTCCCCTATGGCATACTGAGGAGTAGAACTAAGATTTTTACCCCAATAATCTCCTCTCGAGACTCGCAGGAGTGGATCCACTCCCTTCTATCCCAGGCCCAGGACAGTCCACAACTCAGGTTTTACTCTACTCAAATTCCCAATTTTCCTCTGCCTCAAGACCCTTACCAGAAATCATGTGATCAGGTTTCAAAAGACCTGCCATGCAAATTACACAACTTTCAGACCCCAAGCTTCCTCCAATCAGAGAATGGCCCTTGCCCTATTACCCTGGCTGACTCGCCTCCCTCAACTGCTTATAAACCTGGCCCTCATGGACAATAAACAAGCTGTTATCACTGACTCAGTCTCCAGGATATAATTCCGTGACATCTTTCGTACTCATGGTGCTCGAGACCCTGCTCCCCCACATTTAGCTGATCCCTGATCTCCAGTGGCCAATGGCAGCCGGGGGACCCTGAAGACTCTGACAATTATTGATATCTATCCTACTATTAATGGTAGCATAGTGGTTGGGGCCTATTAAGAGTTAATAACTTAGCTATTTCATTTAGTCTATACATTTAGTACAGATTTCTTTTTTATTATTGATGGTGAATAGTGTTAATTTTAGTAGACCTTTCTAATAAAGTCAGTATTTGTTTTATTTAGATAGCTGCACTGATAATACACACTACATTTTTAACGTTAAGGGTAAAAGAGTTTAGTATTTGTCTTAGTTACTTTTTCCTAGTTATTTTTTCCTTGACCCAATACCTAATATGCACAACTTTAGGGAGGAAAGATTTATTTTAGCTCATAGTTTCAGAAGGTCTCAGTCCATTCATGGGTGGGCAGCTGGAAATGGTAGAATCACATGGCTGGGCTGGGCCAGGGCCAGAGCCTGAGCTGGAGCTGGTGGTGCTCCAGAGACAGAGATCCTCACAGCAAGGCAGAAAAGAGACCAGTCTGAGTGGAAGGGTGGAAGCAGCACACACTGCTCTAAGTCATGCCCCAAGCATCTGCCCCTTCCAGCCAGGCTTCTGCTCCCAACAGTACACGATATCAGTAGGTGCTGGGGGATGCTCCAGTTCCAAACCACAACGGTATTTAACTGGTTATTATGACTTCTCAGTACTTGGTTTGTCTAATATTACAACATCACTGCAGATTTTGTTCATACTATGATCGATGTTACAGTTATTGATTGTTTTTCCCTATATGTCCATAGTTGCATGCATTTGAGTCACCTGTTACTGAAATCTATTTCTCCCTCACTGAAAGATGTAGGAATCGGGAAGTCAGTAGAAGAAAGTTAGACTTTAACAAGATACTTGAACGTGGTAGCTGAGTAGGTTGAAAAAGGACATAAATACCAAAATGATAAACAAACTCATGGAAACACCCAAGAAGGACATATGGATTAATATTGCTCTTCACTGTATATCTGTACCCATCTTGTCCTTTGGTCATCTACATTACTGTGATTTGTTTTTCCTCATTGAAAATTGTAAGGGAGCAGGAAAGCAGTAGGTCAGTCACTAAGAAGATACCCAACTTAATAGCTGAGTCAGGTGAAAACAGGCATAAATATCAAAATATAAACGAGCTTAGGGAAAAACCAAGAAAGACATCATCAAACAGAAAAAATCTCCACAGCCAAGCAGTCAATCAGTGTAAACATGACATACTTAAAGAAATGCAAAGGATGTTTTACACATTTAAGGAGAAATTTACTAAGCAAATAGTGATCTTAATTGATTAAAAAGTTGAATTCATTTGTAGATGACACAAACAGAACCTGACAAAGTAAATAAGGCAATGCAAATTGTGACGGAACATTTTTGTACAAAAATAGAAAAATTGAAAAAGAATTCAAGCTGAAATTCAAGTCATGAAAAATTGAAAGTATGAGAAATTTGCTCCAATGTTGCATACAACAGCAGCTAGATGACTCACAGAGAACCAGCCTCTGAATTACAAGTGTGCAATACAGATCAGAGGGCAACACAAAGTTATGAAGAATTTATTCACTGAAATCATGGCAGAAATTTTCCAGAATCTAGGAAAATATAGTATTATGTTGCAGAAGGCACATTGACCATCAAAAAACCTTGACCAGAAAGTAATCTCACCACATCACATCATAATCAAAATCTTAGTAATTCAACACAAATAGAGAAATTAAAAGCAGCAAGAGATAAGAAGGTATTGTTCTGTCAAGGTAAGCTCAAAAGAATAACTGAATTTCTCAACACAAACCTTAAAGGCCAGGATAGCCCGGAGTGAAATTTTTCAAGCTCTGAGGAAAGAAAGTGTCAACCCATGCTGCTGTACCTGCCAAACTTATCCCGCAAAGTTAAGAAGTACAATACAATTTTTCATGACAAAAGAACCCTAAGTAAATTTATGACCACTAGATCAATATTGCAGAAAATACTTAAGGGAATTTTAGCCAAGGGCAGGAAGAATACCAGCACCAAAGAATCTGAAAGAGAGGAAACATCAAAAAGGAAAGTGTAACACAAAGAAAAACCAAATAAAAAACCGACACTGAAAAAACAAGGCAATGAAAGATTTCAAGAAATTTCTTAACAATAATAACTCTCCATGTTTATGGTCTTAACTTGCCAATCAAAAGACACATATTAGCAGATTGAATCGAAAAAAAAATACAACCATTTGTTTTCTGCAAGATAACATACTTTATCCACAAAGAAACACACAGACTGAAAAGAAGGGGATGGAAATTAGTACTCCTTGCAACTGGAGTCCCAAAACAAACAGGAGTAGGTACACTGTTCTCAGACACAGAAGATTTCAAGCCAAAGTTGATTAGAACAGACAAAGATGGACAGTATCCTGATAAAGGGAAAGATCCAACAGGAAGTGCTGACAATTATAAGTACACACCCAGTTTTCGTGCACACAAAAAGTACTGAAGATGAAAGGTCAAGTAGATCTAATATAATCACAGCAGCAGACTTTATTACCTTGCTCTCACAAACATACAGGTGAACTATATAAAAAATCTACAGAGAAATATCAGAATAAAATCATACCATAAAATAAATGGACTTAAATGATATGTACCGAGCGTTTCATCTAACATCAACAGACTACATCTTTTTCTCAACAGTACATTGAACTTTTTACAAAATAAGCCATATTCTTGGCATAAGACTTGCTTATATAAATACAAAATAATTGAAATAATTTCCTGCATGCTTTGAGATCATAATAGAATCAAACTAGAAATCAACAGCAAAATAAGCTATACAAATACATGGTGATCAAATAATACATTTTTGAATAAGCAGTGGATTGCAGAAAAAAAAACAGAGAAAAAGTCAAACATTCTTGTAATGAAATGGCAATGGAAGTACATCATACTAGATCTCAAGGAACATAATTAAAGCAGTTCTAAGAGGGAAATTTATAACTATTGTTGTGGTTTGGATCTGGAGTGTCTTTTAAAAGCCTCATGTACTACAGATACTCTGTACTGGTGGGAAATAGGGCCTGGCTGGAAGGGGCAGATGCTTGGGGCTTGACCTGGCAGGGGGTGTGCTGTTTCTACTGTTCCTCCCAGACCTCTCTCTGTTCCACCATGCTGCTGTGAGGATCTCTGTCTCTTGAGCACTGGCTCTGGCTCTGGGTCTGGCTCTAGTTGTGGCCCCACCATGTGATTCTATCATTTTCCAGCCACCCACCCATGAATGGACTGAGAAGTTCTGAACTGTGAGCTAAAATAAAACTTTTCCTCCCCTAGTTTGTGTGTGTTGGGTATTGAGTCACACCAACAAGAAAGTAGCTAAGACACCTCTAAATGCACAGATTAAGTAAGAAGCAATCCCAAACAAATAATGTAATGATGTATGTCAGGTCCTAGATAAACAAAAACAATCTAAATCTTCTAGGTTCTGAAATATATTAGAATAGAAAATTTCCCTCTGGATTTTAGCTGTATCCACAGTGATTTCACCTTCTTCATTTCTAAGTGTATTTGTGTTTCTTTTTCCTTCTTTTGGTGAGTTTGTTTAGGGGTTTTAATCTTATTTATCTTTTTAAAGAACCATCTCTTTGATTTACTGACCTGTTGTATTTTAAACCTTTATCATTTATATGTGCTCTAATATTTGTTTACTACTATGACTTTTGGATTTGGATCGTTCTTGTGTGGAACAACATTGAAGTTCCATCTTACTCCCGTAAGAATGGCTTTTATTATGAGCTCAAAAAATAGCAAATGCCAGTTTAAGTTGTGGAGAGAAAGTAACCATTTTATATTGTTGGTGGGACTCTAAACCGGGGCAGACATCATGGAAATCAGTATGAGATTTTTCAAAAACCTGAAAACAGAAATTCCATTTGATCCAGGCATACCTTTTCTGGGAATCTTTCCAAATGAATTAAAGCCATCATTCTTCAGTAATACATGCATACCCACATTATAGCAGCAGAACATATAATAGCTAAATTTTGTAAATAGCTGATATTTTTATCAACAATGGATAACAAAGATGTGGTATACATACTCAGTGGAGTACTCTTCTGCCATAAAGATAAATTTGGCTCATTTGTGGGAAAATGGATGCACTCTGAGACTATTGTGCTAAATGAAATTCATCAAACACAGAGGTTAAATATTGTATAATTTCTCTAGTATTATAAAATCAAATCATTAAAAAGAGCAAAATAAGAACGAGGGAAGAGAATGGAAACATAGATTTTGTGGAGAAGGAAAGGGAATGTGGGGGGAGTGAGAGATTGGAAAGGGAGAAAAGTAAAAATGACCAAAATGCAATATGTATATGCACCTCAAGATGAATGCAATTGTTTTGTATCTCAAATCCATACTAACAAAAATAATTTTGGGAAAATGAAATGCATTTCAAAGTATGGAAGATCAAACAGAACTATGAATCACGGGTACTTCCAGTTCCCATAGCTAAACTCAAGGGAGCACACTTTTCATATTACTTGCAATAGCAAAGCTATTCCTGTCATTTATTAAAATTAAGTCAAAAACTCATTTGAATCAGAATCATGCTGTGTAGTTGGCAAGAAGGTCCCCTAGCCTAGTGTCTGACTGATGAATTTTTTGGGCTTGAAAGGAGTCAAGATGGGGAAAGGAAAATCATTACTAATGTTTTCACACTCATTTTGTCCGTATTGAATGTATTATGGTACGAAAGTTAACGTATCACGAAAGCGGCATTATTGACACTTTTTAGCAGTGGCTAAAGCATGCACAGGATGCTGACTGCTGCTCTTTCAGCGGACATTTTACAAATAACTTTAATGGGGTGTGTGAAGAGGAAGAGGATCAGCAGATAAGGTTATCATCACAAAGATTTTTCTTGCCTACTCAAGCTGTCACATGTTAATTGTATTCAGCCCTCATCATTATTGGTAAATGCAGAGTGACTGAAATTATGAATCTGAGGTTTCTAGCTTTTTAATTCATTTGTAACCAAAGACTGATTGACTGGCACAACTGAGTTTGCATTTTATACAGCTTTTTGGCATCCGTCCACCACCTAATACAATACAGATAGTTCCCTGACAACGTGCCAGAGATAATGCAATTATAATTGAGTTTCTTTAGACATGTTTTGTATTATCTACTTAAAAGAATCCTATTTCCATGCTGTAATCTAATCTAACTTGGACTTGCCTGTCTTAAATGAAGGAGATAGTTTAAAAACAAAAGGATACACTAGGGATGGGAGATAGGGTAAGATGCTTGTTATCACTACCTCTCCTGCGAGACAATACCTTCCACGTCCTCTGTGTCAACAAGGGAGCCAGAGACCCCAGTTCTACACCAGTAAGGGCTTCTATGGTGGCTTCACTCAGTGCCTGCCGGGCTCTCTACATGCTTTGAATTTGTAGAACTCAGAATTGATCTTGATGTTACAGTAAGAACAGGTGAAGACTGGGACTGCCAGGGAGTGGGGGACAGTCAGTCTCAGTAAGAATTATGCCAGTGACACATGGCCTGCATTGTGAAATAACACAAGTTCATATTTTGGGCAACACCAAATGAGCTTGAAGAATTTCATTTGTTTGTGTTATGAAGAGCAAATTGTGAAAACCTTCTAGATTCTTCCAGAATTGAGGATGTTTGTTCTCCCAGTTCATTCATGTGTCACCCTAGTGGCACTCAAACTCTTATATTGGTCACATAAACGGAGATAATAGCTGGTATTCTCAGACAAGTGAATACTTGGTGAAAGATGTGGGTTCAATGCCTCACTCAACACAAATCTTATTTTTGTTGAGCAGGTGCTTAGATTTAACGTAAGACAATGATTAAAAAAAAATGTCTGGCTCATAGATGTCAGGAATGTTTTCCATTGTGACAGATGAATTATTTGTTTAACAAAAGCAGATAGTGCTTTAATGTGCCAACCACTGCCCTAAATATTTCAGAAATATTTTCTCCCATTTTATTGATATGTATAAGTGCAAAATTTAAGGTTTACAATGGAGTTGAGCATTTTGTGCACCTACGTATCTTGTCAAGGTGACAAGGACTTTCCCACTCTCCTTTTGTCCCTCCCCCTCCCCATCCCTTCCCTCCCTCCCAGCGCTATCCCCCTGTTTCACTTTGTTTTTCATTTTCAGTTCCATAAGAGTTGTGATCTGGGTCTCTCATATCAGAGAGACCATTCATAAATAGTATTAGTTCATTTAGTATTCATGACAATCTTGCAGGTAGTTACTAGTAATAGCCTTATTTTACAAACAAGAAATATAAGGCACAGAACGATTAAGTAAGTTGCCTGATTTCACACCACTAATAAATAGTAGGACAAAAATTCAACCCCAGAGAGTTTGACTTCAAGCTCTCCTGCTTAACTACTGTGCCTCTGTGTCTTTTTTACTTTTTTCTATTACATATTCTAAACCTACCCCTTTTCCAAAACTAGAACTTGATCTCTACTATGTTATTATTTTCCAGTAATTTTTGTCTGGCATGTGTAGTGCAAGATTTGGATAGAAAATGACTGGGAGAAATGGCGCTGCCTAATAGATAAATTCTCTTTCTGCATTTTCTTCTTGCCCTTTTTTTTTGTCAACTTCATTATGATGAAAGGTTTTTCTCCAACTGTGTGATCAATTACTTTCCTAACTGTAAAACAGACAACCTGGTGAACAATTTGGGCAAGCGCATTAATTTCTCGCATATCAGTCACTGGCATAGCATGAGAGTCTGGCCCTTTTGTCCTCCTCCATTCTCTGGTCCCTGAAGTCTTTGTCTGCGAGAGATGAGGACAGATTCTAGATTACCTACAGCACAATCACCGTGTGGTAGTGAGGAGGATCTTATTACAGTGCAATTACCCGTGCTCTCCTTTTTGATCCATTGATTTAGAATTTTAGGTAGGAGGCAGAAATGAACATTTTGGCAAGCTCACCTTTAATAATTCTTATGCGTACCTAAGTTTGCGAGTAACTGTTCCAGGAAGTTTAATGGATGAGGTATTGGTTTGGATGTGGAATGTCCCCAAAAGCATCTTGTATCTGTATGTTGCAGAACATTTATAGATTCCATGTGCTGTTAGGAGGTGGGGCCTGGCTGGACGGGCTGATACGTGGGGCTTGACTTCCAAGGTGTGGATCACTAGAACAGGACCTGGAATGGGATACACTAGTTCCACGCTCGTTTGCGCACTCTGCCTCCTCTTTATCATGCTATAAACAGCTTTCCTCTGGCTAAGCCTCTGTCATGTACTTCCAACATTTCCAGCTGCTCGTTAATGAATTGAGATCTTCTGAAACTGCAGGCTAAAATAAACCCTTCCTCCCTCAAGTTGTGGACTTTGGGTATTGTGTGCCAGCAATGAAAAAGTAACTAAGACAGATGGCAAGCTGGGAATTAATGTAGAAGTTTGGAAAGATAGAGATGCCCTTATCCTACCACTAGGAAGTTAGTGCAGTGGTGTGCTGGTAAATGCCAACCACTCATGTAAATTGAAAGAAACGTTTTGTCACTTTTCATGAAGGAAAAAGTTCCACCATGGCTTATTTCAAGCTCTATATATACAATTCAGTGTTGGAAAAACATGTGCACAATTGGTTCTTTCAAGCCAGTGCTAGCTGGTACCAGCCTACTAGATGGCTGAATGCAAGAGGTGTCAAAAGGATGTTGGTAATAACATAGAAAGGGGCCCGGGAATGAGCTAAGCCAGCTCTCTCACACTCCAGAGTTACACTTTGATGCATTTGTGTCTGTTCTACCTAGTTGCAGGAATATTTCTTCCCTGCATCTCTCTCTCTGGAAATTCTGTCCATTTTTTTTTTGTCCAATTCCAGAACCCTAGATCAGTGGCAGCCTCTTTTGTGAAACCCTTCCAGTGTCATTTTCCAACTTTCAACATGTATCCTTTCCCATTATGAAATGGTTATGAAGACACGTAATTACTGGAGTCGAGCCCTGTAAGCAGATAACAGAGGAGCATGGTACAAGCATTGGGGCATAATGCAGGAAGCATGGGTAACTGGATCAGACATACATGAACTCAAACTTTACTTCCATGGCTGAACAGCTGCTTAAGAGGCAGTGATCTCACCAAGCCTCAGATTTCAGGGATGCTAAATGAAGAAAAAATGGCGCTGTAGGATCGTTATAAAGATTTATAATTATTTCTAGGAAGTGCTAGACATGTCTAAAGTGTTGAGTAACTAAACTGGTAGATATTGCTATATGTCTGTTTGTTGTTCGGCATATATTCCAAACAAATGGCTCTCACATTTCGCATTCGCAAGTCTTTGCTATCAAATGCACAGGCTTTGTAGCTTTCTCTTTGTCAATTGCAAATATTACTTAACTGAAAACACCCAACTGAAAGAGCAGCATTTCATCTTGGCCTTGTTAACTCTCAGCCTTGTCCTGAGCTTGTATCAGAGCGTCAACGCATGCAGGGCTTACGTTATATCCCACCAAGCTATGAATGGCTGAGCCCCTGATATCCTCTTACAACCCCTTTTTCATCTCCGTAGCTGTCATAAGTAGCTGAGAAGAAATGAGGTAGGAGCTGAGAGGGGGCAGTGAATCAAAACTCACTTTCCATACTTAGTGGTATGTTTGAGTGGCAGCCAGGCTCAGCAGGCTGATGAAGTGATGAAGAGGTTGTGAAAGAAGTAGCAGTACCACTCCATCAATCCAGCCTTTGACCCGTGGACAGGATACAGCCAGTTTTGACTGGAGTTTACAAGCCTAGGTTTCGTTCCTCCAGAGCCATTGCTGCCAGGTTGACCTTATGGAGAATATCCAACCCTAAATAACTTTGGTATATTAAGTTTTTCTGGAATGTTCTTCTTTTAGCTAAGACATTACTGAAGGATACTGTACTAAGAGTAATAGTTGTAAGAGGAAACCCTATCTACTGTTGACACCAGCGCACAAGCATTAGTTTATCAGATTATTCAGCAATTGAGATATGGGCAAATGAGGTTTTGTAATTGTTACCAGGATGGGTAGCATACTTGGGTATCAGGACTAGGCAGAATTAACACTCTGCTTGAATGGTAGATGTGATAAGAAGGAGAATCTTAGAATATTGTTTGACATAAACTTAGCCAGTCAGAAATGGGAGTGTTGTGGCTAAAGAGATAGACCTTTGAGATTTTGATGTCTTGCCTCAGATTGAGTTCTCTGAATTATCAAGCAGCAAGTGACTTCACTCACTGTTGGCCTGCACTGAGAAAGAATAGGTGATAGCGTGACAATATTTGGACATACTTGTGTGCACTTGTTGACAGCCTAGGGACTGGGGCGTTGCACAGCTGTACTTCAACAGCCCTTTTCAATGCTCACTGCGGCTGCAGGCAGACGCAAAGATCTTTGGGACTATCATTGATTCAGAAAGCAGGATTTCAGCAGCGCTGAAAACCATCTGTGCTGACCCCTTTCTGCAGAGGCCCCTTTGTTCAGGGAAGGGATAGCTGCTGAGGGCTGGGACCCAGAGTCATTGACAGGTTTTAGGTTGACTTGCTCCGTGATACAGCTACAAATTCAGAGGAACTACTTTCATTTCCATTCTAGCACAGTGAAGTCTTCACGAAATGTGAGGGTCTTATTTTAGACTTAAAAATATTCAATTGACAAAATCACATATATTTAAGGTATTTAATGAGATGATATACACATATACCTGTCGGTATACATACACATTATGAAATGATTACCACAGTCAAATTAATTGACACATCAGTCACTATGTATGACTGTTCATTTTGTATGTGTAGCGGGAACTCACAATTTGTTCTGTGATCATATTTAAGTAGACAATATGATATGATTAACTATAGTCACCATGCTGTATTTTAGGCTCTTAGAATTTATTCATCTTATAATTCAAAGTGTGCCCTTTTATCAACATCTTTCTATTTCTCCCACACTGTAGCTCCTGGCAACCACTGTTTACTCCCTGCTTCTATGAATGACTTTGATTTCTTTATATTCCACATATAAGTACAATCCATAGAGTATTTCTCCTTCTGTGTCTAGTTTATTTCACCTTGGTAGAATGTGTGTTACTCTCTGTATAATTTCAGTTTTGTCTCAACAAGATCTGATTAACTGGGGACTATCACTGGATAAAATTTTTGATCAGTTCACTAAAACATAGCAACTACAACCCGTCTTCTCTCCCTGACCTCATAATAAAGGAAAAACAAAAACACTAGATACTTAAAACATCCTTGGGATTAGACAAGCTTGCCATTTATACCAGAATGGTGTCCCCTTCAGGGGAAAAAAAAAAACTCCTTAAAAATTAACCATTAATCCTCATATACCACACTGATTATGTTGTTCACCCCTATTAGTCCCTCTAGGGATGATGTTTTGTTTATGTCTTCTGATTGTGTGTTATGCGCTACACCATTCTGGTCCAATCATTAAATAGTTAGTGAACATCTATTACGTGTCAGACACTATGCTAGTCATGGGGGCTAAAACTCAGATAATTGTAAGGTTACCATCTATTGAGTACCGACTGTATGCCAGGCACTTAATTATAATGTGTCAACACTTAAATTTTTCTAACAATCCTGGCAAATAAGCACTATTAATATCCCTATCTTATAGCTGAGAAAACTGAGGGACAAACTGTTTCAACAACTTGTTCATAGTCATAACTGATGTAAGTAGAACTTCAAACCTAGTTTTCTCTGGTTTAGAGACACTGCTACTTTACAATGTATATCGCTGCAATAAAGGCTTTGCCTATTTCATATGATCCTTGCCAAAACCCTAAAAGTTAAGTAAACGCCCTTATTACCTCTGCTTTACAGATGAAGAAATTGACATTGAGAGGGGTCTATGTGTGACTTGCCTGAGGTCATATGAGGAGCAATGGATAGAATCGGGATTTAGGACCTGATTATCTGACGCCAAGGCGTATGCACCTAACTGCCATGTTCCACCGCGTCCATAAAAACAGTCCATCGTTATTACCTGGGGATCAAGAGGTGAATAAGAAAAATAAGTGGCAATAATTTTGAGTAAACTAAGACCAGAAATCTAGATATATGACCTTGAGGTTGGCTTGGATTGTAATTCAGGTGGACCAGTGGAATGTCAAAAAAGTTTCCTGAGACAAGCAGCAGAAAACAAACACGTCTGATTCAGATAGAGGAAGTAAAATTCAGAAATAAAAGATAAGGCAAATGAGAGTATAAATCCACCCAGCCAAGAGTTAAATCTGGAAACCTTACAAAAGTGAGATGATCTTTGCAGTGATAGTGGGACAGTTAGTTCTTTTTCAGCCTAAGTTTCTCCAATTATGAAATGATCATTGGAATTCCTTTTGTATTATAGGGGTATTATGAGAATAAAGATTAATAGATAAAAAAGTGCCTTTCCAATGTTTTCATCTCTATCAAATTTATTTTTAGAGTCATTAGACCCATTTTTCTTTTTTTGATGTTATGGTTCTTTTGTTTTCATGGTATGCCACAGTCCGAGTTAGTTTGACTCTTGGTGATTAACTGACTCAAATGGATGTGTCAGTTGCCTCTCTCTCTCTCTCTCTCTCTCTCTTTATTATTTAGTAGACATCTCTTGGCGGTCGCATGTGATCTGCACATAAGGGAGCTGATTTTCAGTTATTTTTCTATTGACTTTAGTTCTTCAACTTGGCAACTTCGTCAAGGCAGAGAGAACTAGAATAAGCTTTCCTGAACTTTTGAGAAAATGCTCCTTTCCTGTGATTCTTCAACTATTAGTTGTGTTTTTTCTTGCTTTCTAAGGCTGTTAATCATGATATGTCCACTGGAGTAGATTAAGAAACTCCCATGGGATTCGTTAGGCACACTTCCAGGTGTGTCTGGAGGACCATGGAGGCGTGTTCACGAATACCATATGTTGTTCCCTGCTGCTTCCTTTCTAGCACTCTCCCTGTGCTCTGCTTTCCAGCTGCCATAACTAAGTATTTTTGCTCTGCCATGTCCTTTGGTCATGATACTCTTCCTGGGAGGAAGTCTGATGGGTGACACTGTTTGGAACTCAGAACACCAAAATACTGATAGGAATGAGGACAGTAAATAACAGGTTCTGGAAGTTTCAGTTATGAGTAAGTGCTCCATTGGGAATTGGAATAGAGGCTATACGTGTTACACTCTGGAAGAAAATCTGTCTATATTTTTCTCATGTTTTGAGATGTTAATAAAAACTGAGGTTAGGGTGGTGGACTGGTGAAAAAAAGTCTAAAGCAGCCCAATGTTCAGGCTGTGTCATTGGTGCTACTGGTGGCTTTTAGCAAATTTATAATAAGACAAAGGGCAAAAGGCAGACAAAACACTGAAAATCTTAAATTTTGCCTGCAAAACAATCATGTATTTAGTTGGGGTTAAGTGAGTTATGATTTCTGAAGAGATTAACAACACTGAAAAGAAACCAAATTCAACATATTTGGACATCAGAGAAATTCAAACTAAAACAACACTGAGTTTCCGTCTTACTTGAGTAAGAATAGAACTCAAGAGACAAAAAAATGTTAGCAATGATGTGGGGAAAAAAGCAACCCTCCTACCTTGATGATAGAACTGTAAGCTAAGCAACTATGGAAATCACTATGGAGATGCCTCAGAAAACAAAAAAATAAAAATCCCATTTTACCTAGCTATACCTCTTCTTGACATCTTTCAGAAAGAATTAACGATGATACAAGGTTGCTGTGACACATGCATATTCTGTGTTTATGGTAGCACAACTCATAATAGCATATATGTCAATCAATAAATGAATGGATAAAGTGATTATGATATATATATATATATATATATATATATTATATATGCATACTACTCTGCCTTAAAGGTAATTTGAATATTTTAAAAGAAAATGCATACTACTTGAGACCATATTGCTTAGAGAAGTAAATCAGACAGTAAAGTACCACATGGCTTCACTTATATGAAAAATTTACTATATAAATTCAAATATATATAGTAACTCTCATGTAAGTGACTAAAAGAGAAAAATATAAAAAAGAAGATAAGTAACAGGAAGTTAAACTTCAGAGAAGTGGAAAAGAAACCGGATGATGTAGGAAAGAGGGAATGGGGGGAGAAAAGGGGAATAAAGAAAGATCAAAATGAGATATGTATACAATTCTCCAAACTATATATAACAATATATAAATTAATATATTCACAAACTCATACAACTAAAAAACAAAAAGGAAACCAAAACTTTATACAAGAATAATGAGAGAAAGTGACTGTCGTGGTTGGGATCTTGGGTCCCCCCCCCCCCAAAAGCCTCATGTTCCTATGAGTACTGTGTAGTGTTGGGAGATTGGGCCTGGCTTGAATGGGGTGGGTGCTTGGGGCTTGCCCTAGAGGAGCATGTGCTGGTTTTGCCCTTGCTCCCAGTCTTGTCTCAGTTCTGCCATGCTGCTGTGAGGATCTCTGTCTCTTACACCACCAGCTCCATCTCTGGCTCTATCTTTGGCCCCAACGTGTGATTCCACCATTTTCCAGCAGCCCACCTGTCGATAGACTTTGACTTTCTGAAACTGTGAGCCACAATAAATCTTTCTAAAGTTGTGGATGTTGGAAATTGAGTCACAGTGATAAAAAGGTAACTAAGACAAAGTCCTCTCAAAAGTCAGAAAGGCAGCATACACAAAGGTCAGGGGTGAAAAATATCAATTATTCACTTAAGAAGAGTCCCTGGGACCCCTGTTTGAGATGTCCACCTAGGGAATTGGTTCCCTTGGATACATTTCACATTACGCATCCATCTAGACACTCACAAGTCATTGTGGCAATGGTCCAATGGGACCTGGGCACTATCCATGCTAATTTCAGATCTTGACATCATCCATGTAATGTTAATTTTACTGGCATATCTAATGCAACAGTTGTGGATCACAAAGGATTCTACACATATTTCAAAAGAAGGCTTAGAAGGTCAGGGAAGGATCATCTGAGAGGACAAAACATGAAAATGTTGGAATGAAGCCAGAGGTGCAGTGGAGACTCCAGAAATTCTGAGATGCCAAGGGTGGGGAATATCTGTAAAAGAAAGCTGTGGGTAGTGAATAAAGCCAGCCCAAGAGAAAGACTTTCTTCATTGCACTAGCAAGGCAATAGCATAGAGTTGCTTAAAGTTTCTGGGACTCACATTTTACCACTCTGCACCACTGATACTGGTTGTGGACTTAATCTTTGTTCACCTGGGTTTTAATCTTGCTTTGATCTTGTTCCTTTTTGTCTCTAGTTTTACTTTCTGGAATAGAAATGTTTACTCTGTATGATTGTATTTTAGCATTGTGTAGGTTTAAAGTTAAAAATTTGCCTCAAGCGACTGGAGGGATAGGTTAGCGACTAAAGCATTTGCCTAACAAGCACAGGCCCTAGGTTCAATTCCCTGGCACCTCATAAACTGGGTATGGTAGCACACATCTATAATCCTTGCACTTGGGAGGTTGAAACAGGAGGATTGCCATGTTTTCAAGGCAAAAGTGGGCTACATAATCAGCCCAGGACTGGCCTAGACTACAGAGAAAAACCCTGCCTCAAAAAATTGCTTTAAATCTAAAAAGAGATTTTTAACTTGAACTTTAAAAAATTGCTGGAACTGTTGAGACTTTGAGAAAGGTATTATTCTGTTTTTAGTTGTATACAGGATAGCATTAACATATTAGATGGAATTACTAACATGTTATTGTACTTTTTTGTAGATAAAGTGTGGTTTAAAGATATGTGTTTAGGTGTCAGGTTGCCAAGAGATGGGTTGTGACCATTAATGATAATATGTTGACTTGACTTGATCCAGAAATAACAACAGATTTATAAAACATACTTTTGGGTGAGTCTGGGTAGATTGGTGTAAGTGTGACCTTGGGTACTCTATGTGGTTCTTGGTCCCTTCCTTTCTGGCAGTGTTCTTCTGCTCTGCTTGATAACCACCATGAGCTAAGGCTTTTTGCTCTGCCACACCCTTCTACCATGTACTGGAGCCATGCCAACCATAGACTGAATGCCGAATAACCATGAGTCAAATTAAACTTCTTTCATTTTATGAATGGGTATCAGATACTGTGTCTCACCAACAAGAAAGCTGACACTTCCTCATCCAAGGAATAAATTTTGAAAGAGTACAGACTTCCCCAAAGTTAATTCCCTATCTTAATCCCCTTTCCCACTGACAGAAAGGAAGGTCAAAATCAGATAGTTGAACCCGTGATATAAAGGAAGCTCAAATGAGTAGCCAACATCCATCTTGTCTAAATTGGTTAACACATTGTCTTTTGTTTCTAAACTGTCCTTTGGAATGTGACCTTTTCATACCAGCAAGAATTCAGAAGAAGCCGAAACATATTGTTATGGCTTAGGGTCAATGGACTTTGAAGCTCAGAACTGTTATAGACTTTGAGGCAAAGAGAACACTCAATCTGGGTTGGCCAAATACTTGGACACTTCATAGCGTCAGCTTCTTGTTGATGAAAGAATAGCGATAAATAGAATGTCATTGAATTTTTCCCCATTTTATTATATGTATACGTGCAAAATTTAAGGTTTACAATGAAGTTGAGCCTTTTATGCACATATGTATCTTGTCAAGGTGACAAGGGCTTTCCCACTCTCCTTTTGTCCCTCCCCCTACCCTCCTGTCCCTCCCTCCTCCCCTGCCTGACCCCCCTGTTTCACTTTGTTTTTCATTTTAAGTTCCATAGGAGTTGTGTGTGTTCCAACAACATTGTATTTATTTATTTATTTTCTCAAATATTAGTGTGTAGTTTCTGTGCATAATAATTACATTCAACTTGAGAAACTGCTATATAAAAATATCACATCTTGATCAGTTTGACTCGCATTCCCCCTTTCTATCCTTTCACCCCTCCTTCCTATATTCCATTTCTTTCAACACAAAATCTAGCTCCCTATTTCCTACTTTCACTATTTTATTCTACTGTTCTACTTATTTATACTTTGGGTTTCTTTTATTAGAGAAACCATGTCATGCCATTATTTAGCCTTCTGTGTCTGATTCATATTGCTAAGAATAATGGTCTCAGGATATATCCATATTCCTATAATGTCTCAAATTTATCATTCTTTATGGCAGAGTAGTACTCCATTATGTATAAACACCTCAATTTCACTATCCATTTGTCTGTTGAGAAAGGCTGATTCCATGACCTGGCTATTATGAGTTGTGCTGCTATAAGCCTGTGTATGCATGCTATCGGATGTCTTTCACTCTTTTGGGGAAGATACCCAGAAGAGGCAAAGCTGAGTCGAAGGGAATTCCTTTTTTCAGTTCTTCAAGAAATCTTCATATTGATTTCAATAATAGTTGTCCAAGTATATAGTCCCACTTGCGATGTAGAAAGGTTCCATCTTCCCCATAACCTCACTAACAGTTGTTGATTTTTTGACTTCCTGGTAGTTGTTGTACATTAAAATATTTCTTTTATAACTCCTGCACTTCAGTTTAATTTTGGAAGAATTTTTGTACAGTCATAACAACTGTTGCTTGTGACTTTACGGTTAGATAAAACCCTTATTGGATCTGTGACCCTGGAAATACACTTAACATTTCAGAGCTGTAGTGGCTCTTGTGCCCTGGCCTTCAGGGTCAGTAATCTCATCCGTTCTATTTTGGATCGTAATTGCTTTTGCCAAAGGTGATTGTGTTAACAACTTGGTCATCAGGGTGACACTACTGAGAAGTGGTGTAACATCTAAGATGCAGAGCCGAGTGGGATGTCTTTAGGTCATTAGGGTATGATCTGGATGGGACTTGTGGAACCTCAACTCTTTACTTTCTTTCACTGTCTGGCCACCAAGTGAGCAGTTTCGCTTGCCACGTTTTTCTATCATGATGCTGTAAGCACGAAACAATAGGGCCAAGAGATGGTGGACTGAAACCTTCAAAAGCTGTGAGCCAAGTGAAATCTCTTCTCATTATAATTGATTGTCTCAGTTGTTTGTATATATATATATCATATGTCCAGTACCAACTCATTCATCCTCTTTACTTAGGCATTATTTGGCAAGATCATATGAATACTGGTTACTGGTCTGCCTTAAAAACAAAAACAAAAAATTTCTGTAACACACAATATAGGTAGTCGGTTTGTTAACCTACATACTCTCTATTTTCTATAGCTTAAGGGCCAGACTATTACCTTATACATTCTTATTCCCTTTTTCAGTCTTCGAGAAATAGGACATAACCATGGAAAAGAGGAACTGACATGGCTGAAAGCAAAGCCTGGGTTTATTGGAAATAATTGAATTTCCTGGGGGTATAACTGTACTGTTCCACTGATAGCACCATCATTAACATGACGTATCCCCGAGGCACATGAGCCTTTGTGTTTTTAGCCTAAACACAAGATTGCTACCTCCATTGTTATATTCAGCTCTCAGACTAGTGGTCAATTGGTCATGGCTTGTTAGCTTTTACAGGCTACACTTAGGGCCAGGTCTGCAAGTTGTGAGTCAGCTTTCCGTCCACCCACCCGTCTGTACTCACTTGGCTTTTTGCTCTGTAATTACCAGAGCAAATGAGTAGCTGGAGAGGAGCCAGGTTGATGGGCTTCTTTTTGTACTCAAAAACAAAATCTGATTTTGACTCTCTAGTTCAAGCTGGTGGGATCAACAAGTACATCCCTCAGGAAAAATAGAAGCCTGGATGACCTGATTCATCACTGATAAATGATTTCATTACAATCAAGTGCTATGCAATGGAGCCAGAACGCGATGAAGTACACAGCAAAGCATTTGTGGATTTGGTCTGGTGATTGCTTATATTCATGCTGGCCTTGAGGTTTGGTTAGTACTTATCAAGTGGGAGGGAAAACTTGGCTTCTCAGATGTGCTTAATACTTCTGCTCTTGTAACTTTATAATTCAGGCTTGTCTGTTTTCATGATTCAGGTATTTTTTTCTTCCCCTTCTCTACTCCAAATTATTTTTGTCAGTACAACTGAGAAATAGCATTAGAGCTTGCTAGTATTATCAGTTGCCACAGATGGTATCAAATGCAAATAGATATTTTGTTTTGGGTTAAGAGTCACCTCTTGTTCTCCATATACAAGTGATATCAATAGACTTGGTCAAGGGCAAATGGAAGCTAGCTGCTTTCCTTCACAGCAGGTAATATAACCCCATTCATATGTGAGTCAAACTTGAGCCTGCAGTGTTTCAAAGTGGCAATGTTTCTTCAGTGAAGACCAAAAGCAATCTCCATAGCTAATTTTACTGACAAGACAGTTCTCTGTTCTATAGGCTGCATAAGATGACTGTGTCTCCTAATAAGACAGACTTTCCACACACAGCCTGTGATCAAAATGAGTCTCAAAGCTTTAGTCTAAAATGTCTCCTCTCAAGCTATTATTGGATAACTTTTTAAAAGTTTATTATTGTGACCTAAGAAAACATAAACATTAGCTGTATCGAATAAAATTGGCTTGTCAATTCAGAATGCTGCATGGTCTGGCCAGTGATCCGACACTCCTCTCAGAAGATCAACTGAGTGGTTTTACCGGCACATTAAGGAAAGAGCCATTCCTAAAGCAATCATTCTGAGTTTGCTCATACTCTGCCCTAGGCTGTTTAAATCTAGAAATATTATCATAAGCATATTGAGAAATCTCAGCTCCCAAGAGTCTACTTAAAGTAAGGTGAGGAAATGATCCACTTTAAGCTGTAACTGTTTATGGAAATAGCTCCTTATAAGAATTCAGATGAAGTCACGCAATTCAGGCTGCCCCAAGTGCTCTTGGCAACTTAGACGGCTAGTGCTTTGGAGGCAGGGTAGAAAGAAGATGAGCAGAGAAGGGAAGGTGTAAAACAGTCGACATTGATGAGCTGGCCCAAGGGTCACGGAGGGTAAGACAATGAAGCGAGACACTCACATGGCAGATTATATTTGTCTCATTCTGATGACTTGGTTCTGGGAACTCAGTGTTGCCACAGCATTTTCCCAGCTATGACTTGCCACTTCCTATGTATGTGATCTACATAAATCATGGAAACTTTCTGAATCCTAATTTCTTTTGTACAGTGAAAATAATATTACCTACCTCAGAGAATCATTATGAGGATTGGGTATCCTCTCTTTCCCCTATTTACAGTACAGGGCTTATTCTATATCCTTCTGTGTACATCCATATACATATATATCACATTTTCAGAAAACCCAAAGGTAGAGAAGTTCACAAGGTCCAAGTGCAAACCAACATCAATATCACGAATCAGTAAAAATATTAAAGACTAATTATAGATGAAAAGTCAGGACTCTAAGTGAACAAAATAACAAAGCAGTACTGTGGTAGAATGAATACGGTCCCACCCTTTTCGAAGATGCTCACATGTGAATCCTTCAAACCTGTTAATATGTTGCCCTAGATAATGATAAAAAGGGCATTGCACGTATGATTAAGAGTGTTTAGCGTGAGCCTCACCCAAAACGGCCATAAAAATTCTTATAAAAGAGAGCCAAGGGGTGAAAGGCAACAGCAGATGTGAGGTGTCAAATGACCAGGAAAAAAGGAGCAACCACTAGTCAATGGGAAAAGTGAGGAAAGAGACTCTCTTCTAGAGCTCAGACACTCTTTTAGAGCTTCTAGGAGAACCCGAAGAGCTCCAAAATTAAACATCCTCTAGTAATTAGATTCCAAGAGAGTTTCCTCTTGCTTATGAATAATCACGTTTTTATTTTACAAGGATCAGAAAGTGTTGCCATGCTTGTAAGAACTCATGGAGGGAAGATGTTCATGATTTGTTGGTGGGGCAAGATAATTAGATAGTGGTCTAAGGAGCACAGTGGATTGCCAAGTGACTGCTCACTCCACAGTTTCCAGGATACACAAGAGTTTTTGACCTGCAGATTCCCCAAGGATCGATCAGGGCAATGACCTTCAATTTGGTATTCTTTGAATATGTGATCCTTTGAAGGACAAGTTTCCAAGAAAACTATTGCAGCCAGCAGTGGGCCAGATGGCTACTAATTGCTAATTAGTTGTTTCTCCAGGGATGACTTCTTGCATTACTCTAAAGTGAGGGAGGGGATAAGATATTTTCCCTCCATGTCTTTGAGACTTAATTGTTAATAATCTATCAAACCTTAAAGGGCAAATAGTCTGAGCAATGCTATAATAGAGTAAATACTCTGTAGGCATTTTATTTCTGCATATATTTTATTACTAAACATTGCCTGTGCCATATTTCATGATATATGTTCACCACCTGGCATAGAGAAGAGACACTTAAGTTATTTGTCAGTGAAATAACAGCTATTTATTTAGAGTTACATGATTCGGAGTCCCATTGAAGTTGACACATGAGAAGAACTAAAAGCTGTGCTCTATTTAAGGAATATGCCATGCTGGTCTACAGTGAATAAAGTGGCCCACTGCAGAACGAACCATTCTTTTGAGAAAAATATATTGCAAGAATTTTAGGGGTCTCCGTCGTGCGGGGACCCCAGGAACAGTCGAGGAGGGGTCGGACGACAGAGTAACACACTCTGGGAGTCATTTCAGTGAATAGGATCTCATTTATTTGGGAAGTACAGGGACTTAAATAGATTGAGGAAGCTATTTTGGGCCAATCAGCAAGGCCTCAATGGGGGTGGGGGGGTGTCGCCCAGAGGGAGGGAATGAGTAGAGGAAGAAGGATGGAACACTCCAGTTGTTTTTCAGTCTCTTAATTAACTAAACCGGCAGTTCCTGTGCTCAAGCAAAACAACACCTGGCTTAATTTACAAATAGTAACATTTCTTCTAGGGAAGGAAGGGACTTGGCCAAGGTTAGCAATGATAAGGCTCTCAGGCCCTGAAGACCCCAACAAGGAATATGGACCCTTCTACAGTGCAAATGTGTCCTGTGCCTTTTATCAATATATTTTGAAAATATATGTATGGAGTTGTGGTATTATATCTGCGTTAGTTTCCAGTGCAGTGACTAAACACCTGTAAGAAAGAAATCTCATAAGGAGGCAAGTTGAATTTTGGCTCCCATTTCAGAGGTTTCAGTTCATGATCGCTTGGCCCTGTCTCACTGGGTCTTTGGTGAAACACTGTGATGGGGAGTGTGGGTAGAATAAAACTTCTTACCTCATGGCACACAAAAAGCAGAAAGAGAGAGAGGAGGGAGTCCCAGTCCCAATGTTGCCCTTAAGGGCATGCCTCCAGTGTTCTAACTTTCTTCCACTAGGCCCTAAGTCCTAAAAGTTTCATTACCTCCCAGTAAGAGCATAGACATTCAAGCTTTCAACATATGGGCCTTTGGGAACCATTTAAGGTTCAAATTATAACAGTACTCCATACAATTAAAAAAAATTTAAACCAGAAAAGTACAAAAAGTAAAACTCATTGTCCCTCAAACTTATAACTAATAATTAATAATTTGTCTTCTTTGCTTCTGGTCTGCCCTTAGGCGATACAACATTAAAATTAATCTAAAATCTGAGCTGGGTATAGATATTGGTCAATGGTAGAGTGCTGTCCTCAAATGCCCAAGGTCCTGGCTTCAGTCCCTGGCACTGAAAGAACAAAAATAAATTTAAGCTAAAGTACCTGTTGATCACCACCCCAGTGTCACTTCCTTTCACGCAAGAGACAAGTAGTATATTTCATACTTCTCTATATGTCACCATATGGGATGCATATTGGTTTATATATTATTTTTATGTTTTAAAAATCAGCATCATTCTTTACTTATAGCCCTACAACTTACTTTTGAATTTTTTCTCAAAATGTGTCCCTGATGACATATAATACAGACCTAGTTCATACTTTATATTCCATCATAGAGCAATGCAAAAATTAATTATTCTATTTCCCTATTGAAAAGCAATGAGGATATTTTCACTCTTGTTGCTACTACTGAGATGAGATGGGGCAGCCTCTTTGGTCCCACCTTCTGCCTTCTACAAGTTACAGAATCATGACGTTAACAAATAATCATAGGAAAGCATTCAAAGGACAAAAGAGGAAGGCAGCCTGCATGAGGGACGTGGGAATTTGAGGAACAACACAGCAGAGATTTTGCTTGGTTTTCTTTTGACTTCCTATATATTCCAGGCTATGGTAGCCTCCAAATTGAAACCAAGAGGCTCAGAGAAACAAACATCTATTTTCTTCTCCAGGCTTAGTTTCAGCAGAGTCCAGAGGTGCAAAGGTCACATATCCATTGAATATGATTTAGTGCCCCACAGTCACATGGAAAGGGTCAGCAGGGCTTAGAAAGGAACTGAGTCCTTCTCTACCATCTGGACTTGGGTGGTGTGACTTAGCCTTCACTTTGCCATGGTAATATTAACAGCCCTAGGCAGATCTGAATATTACTTCCACCAGTGTGTGCTCACTACACTTAGCTTGGTGACTACTTTTTAGAATGAAGGTTAAATAAGATCCAGAGCCTCAAAACATTGTAACTAGGATACAAGTATAAATTATTTATTATACCAAGAACCAGGAAAGTTATAATTTATATGAGCAAATATAATCACAACCATCAGCAATGAGATGGCAGGGATGATAAGGATGTTTAAAGTACCAATTGTAAAAAAAAAAAAAAAAAAAGCCTGAATGAACAGTAACAAATACTCTTAAGAGAAATGAAACATATCTCAACAAAGAAATACAAAATATAAAGAAGAATCAAAGAGATATTATAGACCTGAAAAATTACAATGAATTCAAATTTAAAAAAGAAAAAAAGCTCCCTGGACAGGCTCAATTGTAGATTGAAGTTGAGAGATGAAAGAATTAGTGAACTCGAAGACAGATCAATGGAAATTGCCCGGTCCTAACAAGAGAAGAAAAATGGGCTAAAAATAAAGTGAACAGAGCCTCAGGGACAATGAGCAATAACAAAAGATCTGTCATTTGTATTATCCGAGTCCTAGAAGGAGGAGAAGGAGTCAAGCCATGGAAGGCAGAGGAAGGGGCTCACAAGGAAATATCAACTTGATATTATATATGCGGCAAAGAGTATTCTTCAGAAATGGAGAGGAGGGTTGAGTTTAACTCAGTGGTAGAAAGCCAGCTGAGTGTGCGTGAGGCGCTGGTTGCAGTTGTGAGAGCAAAAACAGACACATAAAACAAAACAAAACCCTCAAAAAAGAGAAGCAAGAAGAAGAAACTAAGACAATACATCACTAGCAGACCGAAAGAAGCAAAAATAAAATTTCTAAACAGAAGTAACAATAACAACGATAAGGAAAGGCTGAGACTTCAGGGAAGAAGCAGGTAACAATGGGTAAGAGTGTGAGTAAATATACTACACTAACTTCATTATTTTTAAAACTGTTTGCTAATTAAAACGTAGAGCATCACTTAATGTGGTGTCAGAAGTATGGAGAGGAAGTGATTTAAATATTTGTATTTAAAAGTTGGAGAGGGTAAAGGTATCTAATAGATATAGATTTCCTTATTTTGCTTGTAGTGACAAAGCATTGGTCCAAGTATAGTAAGATATCCTCTTTCTCTCTCTCTCTCTCTCTGTCTCTCTCTGTAGTAATGCCTATAGAAACCACTCAAAAATTATACAAAAGTTTTATAAATTATACAATTCAGATACATTAAAATGAACCGAAATGGATTTCTATTAAATACTTAGGTGCTATAAAATAAGGCATAAGAAAAGAAAGACCACAAAGCAGAACAGGAAAGAATAAAATTACACATTTAATCCCCATACAGATGAATACTTATTTTAAGTGGAAATAGCTTAACTATGCCATTAAAAGACTAAGAATTTCATTACCCCCAGAAGAGATCTGTACCTCTTAAGGCTTATTTCTCATTCTTAGCCTCTCCCTATCTACAGCCTTAGGCAACTACTGATTGACTTTCTGTCCCTGGGGATAGGCTTATTCTAGAAATTTCACAAAATGAAATTATGCAATAGATGGACCTTTTAACTGATTTCTTTCATTTAGTATTGTTTGTTCATCAAAATAATCTTTCTGGAATAAATGAGATTATCTCTATCTTTGATGGGGAAAGTGAAACTCAGAAAGGTTAAATAATTTTCTCAACATCCCATTGCTATTAAGTGGCTGAGCCAAAATCAAACCCGGATCTGGTGCCAAAGCTCATATTCCTTTCACTATGATTCCACTTTATTGTCCAAGATTGGGTGAATCTGTTCCAGACAACAAATTGGAATTGTGCGATAACCAGTAATAATTTTTGGACCATAACAGGGTCCTATTGGCCTCAAATTAAGTCTCTTGAGAACAGGAAGACATGGTCCCCTGGAACTATGCAGAAGTGGGCCTCCTGTAGTTTTCCTTTGTTGCTGGTTCTGCAGCGCCGTACACAGATTTGGCCAATATGCTTCTCCATCTACAACAGAGGTTAGGCATTTTTAGATTTTAGTTGAAATGTTTATTTCGTAATACAGTGAACAGTAACATACCCAGATTGTGACACTTAATCAATATAAAATAAGCAGATAGCTGTAATTATATCTTCACAGGAAACGTGAATGCTCCAGAGAAATTTGGTGTTTCATGTATAGATTCTTTCTACAATCTTTTTTGTAAAATATATAGTTTTCTTTAGTGGTAAATAGAACATGTAAAAATTACTTTTCTTTTTAGAGGCTTGAGAACAGAAGATTTGTTGAACAAATAATATGTAGTTGGAAAAGCAGCTTAGGTAGCCAGATCGTCAATGGATAATTGGATACTGTTAGTTTCTCGGATAGCATAAGCCATCCAGGTAATTTAGTGCCTTGAACCAAAGCAAAATTCCCTCTCTGAGCCTCTGCAGCCCATTTTGTTGTTTGAAACATTGCCTAACAATAGCTTTCTCCCTTCCGGTCGCTATTCTGTACCATCTATTAAGAGAGTGCCTATTCTGGATGCAATGTCTTACATGCCTCTATCATTATTATGGCTCGTGGAGGAGCCAAACTGTTTGGAAAATGAATCCTGACATTTGGAAAAAAGAAAGAAGGAGAAAAGGTGGAACCATAGTTTTTAATCAAAGGAATACCGTGGAGTTTCACTCTGTAGCAGAAGAATTGTCCCACAATGGTTCATTTTTAGGCCTTTATTCTGCCTTCTGGCCTACTGTTTGCACAGGTCTTCTTTTAAAGTGCTGGGAGCATCCTTTCTAGGTTCTTGATATTTGCCTTGAAGGTATCAAGCACAGCTTAACCTTATAAAGTGCTAGGGAGCAAAATGAAGGTGGGATATTCAATGGTTTTGAGCTCAGCCCAGTCAGTGAGTTAGGTTAATAAATGAGTAAGAAAACAATGTTGTTTTCTTACCATCAAATAACTCTGTTATGAGCATTTCCCTGGGAAAATAGGAATTACTAAGTATAACAAACCTTAGGTTTTACTGATGCAAATAAATAAAAATTTGAGAGGACTGAAGTCCAGCATGTGACCGTATGCACAGCTTACAACGTTCATCTGCCTCAATCTTTATATCCAAACCAAAGGTCTCTGAGTACCTGCAATTGTTAATTGTTCATTTCAACTAAACTGAGTCTTGGAATATTAGGTTAGGTGTTATTCTGGCAGGTGTCTGTAAGGGCGTTTCTGGATGAGATTAACATTTGAATTTGTAGACTGACTAAGGCAGATCCGTCTCCCTAAAGTGTGGTAGGCCTCTTCCAATCTATTGAAGGATTGAGTGGACAAAAAACTGAGTAAGAATTTTTCTCTATCTGACTGTCTTTGAGCTAAGACATTGGTCTTCTCTTGACTTGGGACTCAGACTGTGTTAGGGTTTGAATCTGGAGTGTTCAGGAAAATCTTATTTGTTTGGATGTGGTGGGATATCTACGGAGTCCTTTACTACTTGGGAGATGGTGCCTGGTTGGAAGGGGCAAATGCCTGGGCTTATCCTGGAAGAGGTGGAACACTGAGGCCTGACCCACAAGGGCTGAATCACTGGGGTAGGACCTCGAGGAATAATACAAGAGTTGCACCTTTTGCCTCGCTTGGCTTCCTATTTGCCATGTGCAGAGGAATCACCTCCTTCTCCACCTTCTCCACGTGCTTCCACCGTGAGTGACTGCTTATGAAAGGACTGTGACCTTCTGAAATTGAACTAAATGAAATCTTTCCTTCCCTAAATTGTGGATGTCAGGTATTTTGTCTCAGCAATGACAAAGTAACCAAGAGAGTCTGGAACTTAAATGGTTGGTTCTTAGTTTGTGGGCCTTCAGAGTAGGACCAAAATTATGCCATCAGTGTTTTGGGGTTGGTATAGCTTAGCCTCCAGAATTACATGAAGTAATTGCATTACATATATAAATACTTCATTGCAAAACCCTGAATAAAATCAGCTCTACTGTCTAGACTGACTGGCAACAGATGAATGGGGATGTTACATAGACCCAGTCAGTGAATTACATATTCCTGAGAATATCACTGTTCCGTATGCTCACAGGGCAGTTTGCACTGGTTCATTATAAGGACAGTGTCTAGAATAGTGCTACATGCAGATAGAGGCTGTCTTAGTTACTTTTTTGTTGCTGTGACTCTGCACATGACATCCACAAGTTTAAGGAGGAAAGACTTATTTAGCTTACAGTTTCAGAAAGTCAAAGTCCATTTATGGGTGGGTGGCTGGAAGATGGTAGAGTCACATGGCAGGCTGCAGCTAGAGTCAGAGCTGGCGCCTGTGCTCTGGAGACAGAGATCCTCATGGAGCAGGGCAGGATAGAGAAATGTGGGAGGAAGGGCAGGACCAGCGCACGCCCCTCCAGGTCAAGCCCCAAGCATCCGCCCCTTCCAGCCATGCCCCACCTCCCATCCTACACAGTGTCCATGAGTACCTGGGGCTTTTGGGGGATACAACTGAGGCTTAGTCAATTATTTGATAGTACAATTAATAATTTGCCCTCTGCATACAGACTTTATAGGCATGCAGAGCCTCTTAATCTCTTCTCATCATATTTATTTCCAATAATCTCTAATTTTTATAATCTATCAATTTTGGAAGTTCTAAATCAAACCCATGTTGGTTTCCCATAGTAGTAATTGTTGGGAAATTGATCTTACAGAATAATGAGCTCATGGCCTCCAGGAGAAACTTTTTTCGTTGCTTCCTATCATGTCATGTCTCATGGCAAATCATATTTATAATATTTATAGTCACAAAAGAAAAATGCAGTTGGCCATCAATGTTTGGTTCTTCTCAACGTGAAGAGAGGTGGAAAATTTAACTTTCTGAAGCTTGTTTTATTTTTTTAGCTCACAGACCAGACATTAAGAAGTAATCCCACACATATGTGAAATTGGGAGCAAAAGTAAGACATTAAACATTTGTGGATATATGTTAAAATGATAAAGGAATACTTTCCTGTGTAAGGTGTTTATCCTGAAAAAAGTATAATTGCAAATATAATATCATGATAATAGCAATAACTGCATGGAGTGAGTACTTACTAAGTGCTTGGTACTGTTCTAAGTGCTTTTTATATAACAACTCATTTAGTCTGCAGAAAGATAGTCTTCAACTACACGACTTCATTTAGGGTTGCTCCTGAAATGAGAAAAAGGAAGCATTTAAGGAGTGCCTTCACTGCTGAACTTTAAACTGAAGTTAAATTCTGTTAATTTTCACCTACTGTTAAAATGTCATAGACTGTTATCATTTTCTCTAAAAAACATGTATCGCATTAGAGCTCCGTTTCTTGCGCTTTGACAGGCAACACCGTATCTTTTTCCTGCCTTATGCCCTCCCCTCTCTTTATCTTCACTGTCAACCTTTTTCAATAGGACGCTGGGAATGGAACCCAGGGCTTTGCACATCCTAGGCCGGTATTCCACCATAAGCTACACCCCCAGTTTTCATTCTTTCCTTTTCTGTCATCCTCCTCTTCTTAGTCCTCTCTTCAGGAGCCAGGTATATAATGGTAAAAGACTTGCCGTATTTTTGATATAGAACTTTGTTATCTTTTCAAAGGTAACATTATACAACAGGACATTTGAACACTTCTGGATTACTTAAGATTATTTTTTAGAATTTATAAACTCACAACGTTTGGAGTAAACAAACTATGTGTAGATTCAACCATGTTTTGTAACAGGAAGCTTTGGACTGCCTTTTGCTATTGTACCTACTCACATAGATAATATATAATGTGTGGGAGTGCGTGTGTGTGCGTGTGTGCATGCATGTGTTAGAACTGAGAATGCAGTGTTAGAATTACCCCATATTGAAATTGCTAGCCAGCACTCCACTTCTATAATGTTTATAGCCAAAACTCTCAGCCTCTGTTCCTCAAATACCTGCTGATGATAAGCCAGGATAAAATATCATTTCATTTTAAACTAGATATACTACTTTATCTTTAAAAAAGAAAAGAAAAAAGAAACTCTAATGCCTAAGAGTAAAACAAGCATACTTTGATCCCAATGATTGACTTGGTAAAGTTGTAAGCATTTTAATAAAATAAAAAAGTGTCTTTGAGCCTTTTGCAAATGAGACACACTGATGCATGGAAAGTGAGCTTAAACTAGAGGACACCCAGAGTGACAGATCAGTCTTTGAGTACCTTGCTATCTGAGCTCTGGGGGATGATTTGGATAGAAACTTTTAAGACTGTATATCAGCTACTGACCTTCCCCCCCCCCCCACAAATTATAATCAGGTATCTCCAGGTAAAATTAAATTGACATAAAATGAATCAATTTAAAGTGAACTGCTTGCTCATGCTTTCCCACCTGTACCCAGCTTTATCAGGTAGCCCAAGGAGTCTCCTTACTACATAAAAGGAAGCAATTAGAAATCTTTCTCCTAACCATGTCCTTATTCCTCTATAAGACCAATCTCATAACAAATACTACAACGAGAAGCCAAAGTGGCTTTGATTTGTAACTTCCAAACAGTATTATTACTCTAATGACAATTCAGAGCCAATGGAAATAGGATGGTTAGGACAGAGAGGCTGTATTTATGTGAATGTCTGCATGTGAATATGGAAGGCGGAATCTGAGCAGTGCAACAGTTATGTGTACCAATTATGCTCACTGACATTTTCTGTATTCCAAGAATTGTGGATGCTCTCGTTTTGCTCCTGGCTATACCACATACTCCATGTCCTCTGACTATAATATCCCTAATAAACTTGACCCCATTCAGTGACACCTGTCCTGGATGTTTCTCTCTGTCTGTTATCATGATTTTCCTTTTCTGTATCCTAGCAATTAAATGGCACTGACTAGCTGATAATGAATGCCCTTCTGGGCTGGAAAACATAAAAATACAGAAAATCAGAGGTGAATGAGACTTGGCCTAAACTCGATATTTTGTATCTTGGTGACCTTGGAACTACAGATAGAAATTACCCCAGCAAAGACATCCAGCTTGTTAATGAAGGCTAACAGGTTAAACAGGCTACCGTCCTCTTGTTCTACTTTAAAAGTAATTTGGATTTAATGCTTCAAACTAAAGGAATGCCTCTCAAGGTGGGATTGCTTACTACTCTGTGTGGAACAGTAGATATGAAAAGGATTTAAGCCATTTTGAAGTTTTCAGTGGAAAATCGGTCCCCTTGCCTGCAATGGTTTTAACTCTGCCTCCTGATGTGCAAGGGATGGAGGCATGTATCTCTGTTTTCGGTGAGCATACCATCCTAGCTAGTTGTACCTGTCACATGCAAAGGTTGCTTGTACTGTTTGCCATAAGTACCACCAGTTGTACTTTCTCAGATAGAAGTGGAACAACAGGAAAATATCCTGCCGGGAGGAGAGGCATCTGTTACAAGCACTGAACTCATTTCCATTCCCTTTATTTTGTAAATCACTGATATGACTTGCCCACACAAATAAAGAGAAGCAGCTTCAGTTAAAAATGCATGAAACTGGGCTTTGGGTTTAGCTCAGGGATTAGAGCCCTGGCCTAGGAAGGAAGAGGCTCTGGATGGCATCTCCAGAAGCACATACTCTGGGCATGGTGGAGCATGCCTGCAATCCCAGCACTCGGGGAGTTGAGCAAGAGGATTGCCATGAGTTCTTGGCCAGCCTGGGCTACACAGGAAGTCCAGACCAACCCAGTCTACAGGGAGAGAGAGACCCTGCTTCAGTAAAAATCAATGCATGGGGGTGTTATTTAAGAAATTCGCAGGTGGAAGCCATCCAGGCACACTCTAGAAATTACTGCCATCCTTATACTGAAACTTAGCTTCCTAGTTGCAATTTCATATGCCAAAACAGAAGGAGCAAGTGGGCTGGGATCACAGACCTATGGGAGATGTACAGAGATGGAACGCATTTTATTGCAGGCTTTCCTTCCGTGTTCACGGAAATGTGACGCAGGTCTTGGCCTCGACATTTCAGACACCTTAGAGTTGAATCGTGTCACACAGGCTGCGTATTGCATCCTATCTCTTGACAAATACTTTCTCCTTGACCAAACTTCAGTCAAGCTGCTCTGGGCAGACATGTGACCTCAATCGTGAAACAGGCTTTTATTGGAGGAAAAGTCCCGAGAGGGTCTCTTGGACCAAAGGAGGAGCAGAGAGCATCTCTCTCAGTGAGTGAGGAGTTTTAATAGGACAGGGAGACAGGGATTTGGAGAAATGGTGAGGCAGGTGTTGAAATTGGGTAAGGGGGATGTGGAGAAAAGTCAAAGAAGGTTTAAAATTGGGTGGCCAGTACAGCTTTGAAGAAAACGCTGTTAACCCTGTATAGCATGCCAGGGGCAGAGCATGCCAGGGAAGACAGCTGTGCTTCAGATAGCAGTGCTGGGCTGCACACAGTGGAACAGTCTGTTGCCTTCCATCACCTTATATCTGGTTATCTGGTTAAGTTTCTCATTCCTCCCTTGTGATACCGAAGTCCCTGGCCTACCTTTATCAAGTACCCCAGGGGTGAGGACCTAGCTTCGTGCTTGAAGCACTTGCCTGGCAAGCTTAGACCATGAGTTTGAATCCGCACCATGGCAGAAAGATTAACTGGTTATGGTAGGACACACCTGCAATCCCAGGAACTCCAAGGTTGATGCAGGACTGCCCTGGGCAGGAGGCCAGCCTGAGCTGCATAGTGAGTTTAGGGCCAGCCTGGACCACAGAGTGAGACGAGTCCTGAGCTTACTATGTAACTGAGGCTGTCCTTGAGCACATGGCCATCCTCCTGCCTCAGCATCCTGAATGCTGACATTTGGGCATGTGTCATCATTCTCAGCTTAGGTGGCGCAGGGCCTTGCACTCGCTCTACAGACTCTAACTGCTGAGCGCCACCCTCAGAACACTGTGCCTAGATGAGGATAGCATTGGTTCTAACTCGGGGCACACAGCAGTGTGATGAACATCGTGTTCCGGATGTGGCTGAGACTGTATGCGGTGAGGGGAACAATCAGTTCTCTTATCTGGATAATATGATTTTATTACATTACCTCAAACTGTGTGAGCCTTTTTAGCAGACATCTCATATGATTGATTCATTTTTAGCCTATAGTTGACAAAAATGCCCAGGTATTTTTCACATGTGAACACCTGTTTAAATGAATTTTTCTTTATTCAGAACATATGCAGTGTTGTTTTTAGCTTAAAAATAAGATTTTGGTTTTCTCATTAAATTTCATTTTTGTTTATTTTGGACAAGCTTTCCGGCTTTGAAATGTATGTAAAATATAATATATATTTATCCAGGTATCACAAAATAACACAACAGTAAGCAGTCAATTTTTTTTCTATTGAGATATTCTCATAGTCCATTGCTCCTGATGGAATTGTTGTCATTTTTTTTGTAAATACTTTCACATGTATTCTATTCTTATACAATTAAGTGTACAATTAAAATGCAAGTGACAGCATATGAGACAGAAGAATCTGCATCTTATCTTTTAAATTTAATAATTTTGATAGAACATATCCTGTAAGAGGACAGGGATTTTTGTTTGATTTTCAGCACCTATGAAAATGTCTGCCACAGGAAGATTGCCATAAGTTCAAGGCCAGCCTGGGCTCCACAGTGAGTCAGGACCAGCCTGGGCTGCAGAGCGAGACCCTGCCTTAAAAAAAGAAAGAGTTTGCTACATAGCAGAACTCCATAAATTGAATGCTGAGCAATATAGTTGGGCTATGAAATAATTTTATTGAAATTGTACTGGACTTATGAATAAATTTGCACAAAATTATAGTATTTGCAGTATTGATTCTCTCATTCATGAACATACGACATGAACATTTACATTTCATCTATTTAAATTTTTTTAAATAAAATTTTCCAATTTTCTCTGTAAATATCTTACATTTCTGTTGTTAAATATATTCTTTCGTGCTTGTAGACTTGTTTGCCTATTGTAAATTCATATTTGAATCATTTGCTACTGGTGCATAAGAACAGTCTTTAGTTGGCTTTTATTAAATTAATTTAGTTTTGTTTTATAAGTTTTTATCCTAGAAGGGTGTTGATTTCCTTAAAAGCTTTTTCTGTGTTTCATCCATTATTTTTGCATTTGTTTTAGCTGTAGATGTACCAAAGTTGACTGCTATGTGATATGATGATGGATTTTAAAAAAATATTATGTTTAGTAATTTTTATCTGATTTCACATTTAAATATATAACTGTTCATTTGCATTCTGTTTTTTTCTACTTGTTCAAAAAATATTTTCCAGTTTTGGTGAGTCTTACTGTGTGCACTCACCCATAACAGAACACATTTCTTCAAACTAGGCCATTTTAAACAACAGAAATTTATTGTTCATAGTTTTGGAAGTTGGGAAATCTAAGATGAATGTGCCAGCAAATTCAGTGTCTGCTGAAGTCTCCTTCGTAGGTGGCACTTTGTTGTTATGACTTCACATGGTGGAGGAGGTAAAAAGTCCCCTTCAAACCTCTTATAAGGGCACTAATCCCATTCATAAAAGCAGAGTTCTCACGACCTAATCACCGTTTAATAGCCCACGTCTTGATACCACTATGGTGGGAATTAGGTTTCAGTATGGATTTTCTGAATAACACACAAATTCAAAAAATAGCGAGGTATAAGTGACAAATATTTTATATATTTAAGATATACAAAGAAATATTTTGTATACATATATACTATGGCATCAAAACTAATTGCACCACCCATGTATAGTCCATCTTTTGTGTTTGGTCCATGTCACTGAGCATTATTGACTCAAAATTGCCCCATTTTCTTTCAAAAGATTAATTTCTTTCCTTCTTTATGGCTGCATAGTATTCCATCATGTATAGGTACCACATCTTTATCCATTCCTCTACTGATGGGAAGGTAGGTTGTTTCCAGGATTTGGCTATTATGAATTGTGCTGCCATAAACATGGATATGCATGTATGTTTTTGATATGTTGACTTTATTTCTTTTGGGAATATGCCCAGTACAGTAGTAGCTGGATCAAATGGAATTTCTATTCCAAGCTCTCTGTAGGCAGGTGTGCTACTTATGAAATCCACAAAAACAATGGCATAGAAAGGCCCCAGAGTGAGTGGCAGAGAAGAAAGAGCAGCAATGGTCAGCTGGGAAAGAGGTGACCCTCTGAAAAAGGGGGGCAGAGATGCTCATGGATTCCCCAAACCCCACGTCTCTAATGTGTTATAGAATTTGAAATTCATGTGTATGCAAATTTTAAAAATAATAAAAAGAAAACAAAAGGAAAAAAGGAAAAAATGAACAAAATATAAGAGAAAATGTGAGAAGTAGGAACATGGACTGTGTAGACATGGGAAAGTATCTTGAGGGTGGAGGGAATGGGAAACGGTGAAGGGGGGATTGAGGGGAGAGGAAAAAAGGGTAAAAATATTATGTAGAGGCCCTGTTTCTCCAAGTTGTATGTAATCAACTCCTAAATGAATATGTAGCACCTATATATTCAAATAAAAATTAATGGCAAAAACTAAACTGGAGTCATTAAAGAAATTAATACTTTTTCTGGGACATTCACATATGTTAGAGATTATTCTTTGAAAGTTTAATTTTGAAATTTTATTGACGAGGTGGTAGACTTTAATGTATTTCACCACTCGACAGTAATTGGGGGGCAAGTTTAGTATTGAAGTTCTCTATGAGTCAGTTTGTAGAGAATTTTTCTTGAGTTTTATTTTATTAAGAGTAAAGTTTTTACAGTCTTGTTTTTTAATGGCTAAGAATCTCATTAAAATGCATTTAGTTAAAATGATAAGTGTATGTTTTTATACACCTGTCAGAATCTATAGATAATAAAACATCAAGAGTAGGCTCTAAAGTTAATTATGGTTTTGGGGTGATAATAATGTGTCAGTGCAGATTTGTTAACTTAAAAATACACCACTCAAGAAAACTGTATTATGCTGAAAAAAACAAGTTGAAGAGAAAATTAATAACTGGAAAGGAACCCTCTGTTTTAGAATTAGTAGTCAAAACAGTTATACTGCCAAAACTGATGTACTGGCTTAATACAAGTCCTTCAAAATACCAACAAATATTTTCACAAAACTTAAAAACCTCCTTAAATTCATATAGAACCAAAAGAGACCAAATAATCCTGAGTAACAAAACAAAAGCATGTGGCATTATGGTTCTAGACATCAATTTATACTGACACAGAAACAGACAAGTAGACCATTGGGATAGAACTGAGCATGCAGAGACAGACAACATCATGTACCTCAGCTACCTGATCTTGGACAAAGGAGCCAAAAGTATACACTAGAAAAAAAAAGTAGCCTCTTCAATAAATGGTGCTGGGAGAACTGGTTATCTTGCTACAGAATAAGGAATCTAGGCACACAGCTATCATTATGTACCAAAATCAAAGTGGATCAAAGATCCAGATATTAAAACAGAAGCAGTGAACCTTTTGGAGGACAAAATAGGCAAAAGCTAGAAGATGTAGGCACAGGCAAGGACTTTTTAAATAAGATACTTGATACAAAAGAAATAGCCACCAGAATCAACAAATGGGAATATAGCAAATTGAAAGCTTCTGCATGCCAAAGGAAGCCATTAACAGAGTGAAGAGAGAACTGACAAAATGGGAAAAAATTTTACCACCTACACCATGGACAAGAGACTAATAGCTAGAATATACAAGGAACTGAAGAAAAATAGATCCCTCAAAATCAGACCCAATTAAAAAGTGGGCAACTGAAATGGACAGGCAGTTTTCAGATGAAGAAGCTCAAATGAGTAGCAAGTACATGGAAAGATGTTCAGAACCACCAGGCATTTGAGAAATGCAAATCAAAACAACACTAAGATAATCACCTTACCCCAGTGACAATGGCCTATGTGAAGAACTAGAATATCAGTTGATGGGACTGTAAACTGGTACAACCACTATGAAAAGCAGTATGGAGATTTCTCAAAAGGCTGAAAATTAATATTCCACTCGATGCAGCGATACATCTTCTGTGTATCTTGCCAAAGGAATTAAAAGTAACCTATATCAGAGACACATGTATAGCCATCTTTATAGAAATATGGAAAACGCTGAAATATCTGTCAACAGACCAATGGATACAAAAATTGTACATGTGCACAATAGATCACTACTGTTTCATAAAGACAGATGGCTTTGAGGTTTGTGTAGATAAATGGGCTCAACTTGAGGCCATCATGCTTAGCGAAGTGAGTCAGACTCAGAAGATTAAATATCACATAGTTTTTCTTATATGTAAAACTTAGAATACAGAAATTTTATAGGGCCAAATGGCTGTGATACTGGGAGGTGGGGGGATGAGGGTGGGAGCATGGGGGCCAAAAAGGGAAGGGGAAAGGATTGTAATTTTAATGTGATATATATGTGCACAATATACTCAAGATCAATGTAAACACTGTGTATTGCATATATGTACTAATAAGAGTGGGAAAAAGAAATGCACCACTCTCGTGGGGATGTTCGCAGAGTGACGGTTTCTATATGAACCAGGGATCCATGAAAGCAGTGTAGCTTATGCTCAATTTTTCTGTGAACAGAGAACTGCTCTAAAAATAAAGTCTATTAATTTTTAAAAATGTGTTTAATTATGAGTGAAGTTAAGCATTCATATATTTAAAAGTCACTTTAAAATTTTTCTGCGAATTGCATGTGTTGTTTGCCATGTTTTAATTGGGTTATTAGTATTTTTATTAAAGATTTCTAAGAGTGTTTATATGTAAGTGAAATTTGGTACTTGTCCTATGTTGTAAGTACTGTTTCATTTTCTCTAAACCTTTATAACAGTTAAAATATAAAAAAAATTGAATTTGAATTTAGCAAATTTCCCATGTGACTCCAGGTTTTCCTTGTTGCTTAAAAGGCCTTCGTCAATATTAGACCGTTTCATAAAAATTGTCATATTTTCAGTTAATATTTTAAAACTATTTTTGTGATCTTATTTTTATATTAAAATCTTTTGACCTGGGATGGGATCAATAGTTCAATGATTAGGACACTCACCTAGGAAGTACGAGGCCATGGGTTTGATTCCCTTGGGCCACATACTAGCAGGGCAACGTGGTGCATGTCTGTAAGGTCAGCACTTGGGAGGCTGAGGTAGGGTGATTCTTGTAAGTTCTATGCTAGCTTGAGCTACGTAATGAGGTCCGAATACCCTGAACTACAGACCAAGACCTAGTCTCAAAAAAGAACTAAACCTTTTATTACTTAAAATTAATTTTAGTAAGGAGTTAATTATACAAATGATGACTGAATAATTCAATTCTTGACAGATTTTAAATGCTCTTTACCCAGTTTAAATCTCTACCTAAATGGATGCTTTTTCTCAATGTTTTATTCTATTTCATCAGCCTCTGTTTCCTTATTGTCCACGCTTACATTGTTGTAATTACCATAGCTTTGTGATTTTTCATTAGTTTTCTGCCTATTTTTGCAAACTTATTTTCTAGCATAAATAAATCCAAAAGATCCTGATGACATTTTCATTGGGATCACATATTAATAGAGTAAACTTTAAACTAATCATGAGGTGTCATCTTATGATATCAAATTTTCATATTGAAGAGTAACATTTCTTTATGCTGATGGAATTTTTTCTTTATGACTCTGAATGATACACTGAAAGTTAGACTTGTCTTCAAATAACTACATATGTTTCTTAATCTTTTTCTAAATGGAGCCATTACCTCCAATTCAGTTTCTAACCATATGAAAGTATTTTAATGGTTTTCACATTTGTAAATGAAAGAGTAGCTCAAAAGTGGAGGGCTTGCCTAGCTTGCACGAGGCCCTGGGTTTGATCCCTGTGCCTTCAGAAAAATTAAGAATGTGCATTTTTAAGGTAAGCATAGTGGTACATGCCTATGCCAGTGGTTTCAGCACTTAGGTACTTGGAAAACTAAAGTGAGAATATCATTTTTGGAAAACTAAAGTGAGAATATCATTCAACACCAGGAATTTGAGACCAGCCTGGGCAATAAAATAAGTCTCTATCTCAAGAAAGAGTATGAAGTGTTGCCTGATTTGTAAACCAGTCATAATAATAGTAGCTGCTAGCTCCTGGAAATACTGTAAGGACTGAATGAGATCACATATTAAAAGCATTAGAAGCTCTAGATACAGCACTGTGCACATTAAAAATAAATCAACATTAACGAACTTATTCCTGGATCTCTTCTAATGAGCCTGTGACAAGTATACAATTCAGTGCCAACAAGATATCTGTTTATTTGCCATAGAAGCTATGACTTTTTTCTGCCTCAGTATTTCCGTTGTGGTATGGGACAAGAAATTCGAGTGGCTCTTCTAAGCAAAAGTAGTGGCTAGTTATGTGAAGGCTCAACTCATTTTTTAGGAACACTTGCTGTGTTTCTATCATTTTATCTAAATTACCTAATCAATGCTAGATAGCATCATTTCTCTATACTCATTTTCTATATATATTGAGAAAACAATAACATGAGACCTTGAGCCATGGTTGTGAAATGTTTTCTGAAGTAGATAATACTGGATTATAGCACAAGGGATTTGGGAGAGCCAGGCGTCTGTTTTCGGCTTTAGAACACTTGTGTCAGTCCTTCTCAGGAATTCGAGCTGTTGGTCCTGACGATGCTCATCTCTGAATGCTGGGATAGAGCATTCCATTTTGAAATCGCCCCTGGAAAGAAGGCTCCAGAGTTTTTACAGTAGGTTCCAAAATCTTGCTTGGTTATCAGAGAGACAATTTTTCTAGGTATGGAGGCTGCAGTGTTTAACTCGTGCATTCATACCACCTCAAGTTCAAAGAATCTAGCAAGCCTCTGAGATCTTGAAGAAAATGAGTCCTAGTCTTGGAAGCAAGTACATATTTTAAAAGTACCCCATATTTGATGAATTTCAGGGCTCCTTCAAGCCCCTATGCCTTTTCTGTTTTTTTTTTTTTCTGTCAGCTACCAGAGGCCTCTCCTTCTGCATTTGAGAAATACTAGAGATAATGTCATAAAGTGTTAAGACAGAAATGGGGTTCTGAAGTGAGGAGTGCCAAGCCAATCACCACGTGTCACATCAGACCACGTTTCCCCCATCCTGCATCTTCCTTTCCTTTCTTCCTTCCATTCCCAGATCCTCTCCATTTCTTCCCTTTCCTAGCAGTCCATCACCCCTCTCTCTACCCTCTCTTATGTTATGATGTTTTATGTGTTTATTTATAACAATCTTATCTGAGAGACACCAACCGACACCCAACTATTCATGTCTGATCTATTTCACTGAGAAGTTTTTCCATTTTCAATAGTATGCATATCTGATATACAGTGGTTATGTTGAACTTGGGAATTTTGTGCACACACACACACACACACACACACACATATATATATATTACATCAATTTCACATTCTCTTTCCTTTCCCCTTTCTCTCCCGTCCATGCCAGCCCTCCCCTCCCCCATGATTCCTCATGTCCCACTTGTTTGATTCTACTAGTTATGTATACTCTGGATTTCTCGTATGAGACATCATGCACTATTTAACCTTCTGAGTCTGATTCACCTCACTAACCATTACAGTCTCAAGTTTCATCCATTTACATGCAAATTACTCAAACCTATCTATCTTTAAGGCACAGTAGTACTCCACTGTGTATATACACCACATCTTTTGGCCATTGGTCTGTTGATGGATTTTTCCACATCTTCCACAATTTTGTTATTATTATTTGTTCTTCCAGAAATATAGTATGCATGTATATCTGTTATATAGTACTTTTAACTCTTTTGGTATTTTTTTTGTTAGCTTGTTTGAGACAGGATTTCACTTTGTAGTCATGGTGGGTTCTGACTCATAATGTAGCACAGGCTGGCCTCAAATTCATGACAATCAACTCATTTCTATTTATTTAAACATGCCTTATGGTCAATGTTATGATCAATCTTGGAAAAAGTTTTGTATGCTGATGAGAAAAAAAAGTATATTATGTTGATGTTGGGCTGAACACTCTGTAAATACCAGTTAAGTCCAATTGTTTCATAGTGTGGTTTAACTCTAATATATCTTGTTAATTTCTAGTTGACCAGTCTGCAATAGTAGGGTATCAAAGTTCCCTACTCTACTTGTATTGGGTCCTATATATCCTTTCTTGTCTAGTAGTTTTTGTCTTACGAATTTAGGTGTTCTGTTGTTGAGTGCATTTATATTGATAATTGGGACTTTTTCTTCTTGGATTATTTCTTTAACTAGTGCCCATCTTCAGCTCATCTGATGTACTTTGGCTTAAACTCTTTTGTGTCTCACAGTGCTATAGCAATCTGTCTTGTTTTCTTTTTTCTCAGCTTACATAGCTCTTTATGGGTAAAGTGTGTCTCTCGCAAGCACAGATCCTTGGTTTTTGCTTTTTGATTCAATTTGGCAGTTTGTGTCTTTTGGTAGGAGAATTGAGACCATGAAACTTGAGCATTATTATAGTGGTATATTTGTTACATCCTGTTATCATTATGATGCTTCAGTGTTGATTATTCGCCCTACACTATTATTGGGTTATTCTTTCCTTTTGGTTGTTTCTTTTTCTCTGGGATCTTTTCTGTTGTTAGTCTTCGTTATCTCTGTCTAAAATTTCTTAAATCTTTCTGGCAACTACTTTCTAGTGATCATAAATTTCTTTAGGCTTTCCTTAAGAAATTTTTTAATTTCTCCGTCTATTTGGGGGAATAATTTTCTGGATATAACAGCCTGGGTTGGCACTTGTTTTGTTTGAGTACTTGTTTCTAGGATTTAGCTATCATGAATTATACTGCTATAAACATGGACATGTATGTGTCTATATGAAAGGATGACTTTATTTCCTTTGTAAAAAATGCCCAGTAGAGCTGTAGCTGAGTCAAATGGAATATCAAATATATATATATATATATATATATATATATATATATATATATATGATAAAGTTACTTATAAAATAAATCATCATGTTGTCCCTTTCCACTCCTAAATCTTTTTCTCTCTCCTGTAAGGCTTGTATATGAGAGAAATAAATGCAAAAAAGTAACAGTCATTGTCATTGTCACTAGTAATAGATTGGTTAGTAGAAGGAAAAGCTCCTGAAATTCCCTTTGGACCTAGTGTCTAAGACGTGGAGCTCTATTATGTCCTTCATAAACATTGTTCTGGCAGTGAGCACATGACGGGAACTAAATAAACTCTTTCAGGTTGAGCTCAGCTTTTGGGATCCCAGTTATAAACACCATCAGCATTTTCAGTAATTGCTGAGGCAGGTCCTGGAGTCACAGATTCTCATGCACATTTATAGAACAGTAGCCAGAGAAACCAGATAATGATCCTTTTTTGCAATACAGGAGCATATCTCTAAGCTGGAAGGCCAAGGGACTGGATTCTAGAAGCAGTTCTGCCTTTGGACAATCAAGTGACCATATGCAAATCTCTCCACTTCCTAGGCCTCATTGTCCTCATCTATAAAATGCAGTTCATAGTCCTTACTGTGTCTGCTTCACAGAGGCTTTCCAAAGACTTTGTTGGATGACAGTCCTGAAAGCTCTTTAAAAGCCCAAGGCATGCAAATGTCGGATGATGTAACCCCTGGGCCCTGGCTTGATTCAGAAGACAGGGAGAGTTTTTGTGTAACCTTGAACATATAGAAACTTTGTTTTTTCTCTTCTTGAAAAACACCCATGATTCAAGCTAGTACTACATGGGGAACAGTCTGCTTTTGATATCCTCCAGGAAAAGAGAATTTGTAAAATAGTAAGAAGGAAACCAGCTCACGTGTGGAAAAGAAAGAAAGAAAGAAAAAAAGAAAGAAAGAGAGAAAAAGAAAAAAATAGATGAAATCTGGTGAGGTTCACATTTATCTTTCTTCAAATATTTATTGGATTGTTCTTTCAGTGAATGAAAGAAGAAAATTAATTAATTAAATTAGATGATAAGCTCTTTCACAATATCCAAAATACAGCATTTTTGTTTGCATTTATGTATACTCTTATTAGGCAGTAGCTACTCTCATGACTCCTAAATCTCTCCTTCCAGTCCAGACATCTCCCCTGACCTTCAGATCCTTGTCTCCTCCAGCTAGCTACTGGCAGAGGAACTGCAGAAGGGTGTGGAAGAAGTGGAGGTCATCATCCAGCTGCGGTTCTACTCACCAAGTCCTGTGCTAGCGTGTTTTGGAATGGAAAGGGATACCTCTTCCTTCACACAAACAGACTAATTGTAAATCTTATGCTCTGGCTTCTATTTCCCCGCGGTGAGCACCTTATTAAACATTCACACAAAAATTCCAAAAAGGCTGGCTGTAACACTGCCTGCTGTGTGTTACTGCCTGAATATTTCAGTGGCACTTCAAATATGACACTTCAAAATTGAACTGTCTTCTCTACCTGCACTGTAATTCCGCTCTGTTCTAGGCTTTGAAAATCTATTAATGTCTGGAGTGTAGCTCTGTAGTAGAATGCATGCTTCGCATGCTGAAGGCCTTGAGTCCAATCCCTAACATCACTAAAACAAACACTCGAACGTAGGAACAGCGAAACATCTGTTAAGTTGTAGTGATTTTTCCCATTCATTGTTTCAAACTCCAAAACGCAGGCCCTCCTATTCCCTTCTACCACCTGAAGACAGACTTGCAGTTTATATCAGTCCCATATCCATAGTATTTCCTTCCTTTCAGTCTTTCAGATCTGTTGCCTGCCCTTGGCTATAACTAATCTTAAAGTAATTAAGAGAGCTGCTCAGCAAATACCTGCGGAAATTGCGAACTGCAGATTGATAGTTGTCAGTTTAAACTGTCAAGCTGACTTAAATGTAAAACTAGAAAAACACTGGATAAGGAATACCCACATCTCTGTTCCTTGTCTCCCTAGGAATAGAAAGTGCAGAGTGAATTGGAAACTCCTCCATCATAATCGAGTAGATTCATATCCCCACTCCTACTTTATAAAGCAGCCTAATATGCCATATTCAATTTTACTAATCTTTATTCTCTCATCCACAAAAATGAGGTCATTGAATAAGATGAAATCTGAATTTCCTCTTGCACCAAAATCCAAGTTTCTAAGCTTGATGTTCAAAATCCCAGATGAAAGCATGGAGAAAGAAGAGAGGGGAACTAACACTTATTAAGTACCTTGCCTCTACCGGAGTCTTTATTTCCATTGAGTTATTTAGTACTCATGAGAACTCTGTGAGATATGTACTTTTGTGTGTGTTTATTTCTCAGTTGAAGAAAGAGGTTCAGCTGAGTCAAATAATTGGATTTTTAAGTTCTCACACTTGATAACTACTTAGATTTTCCTCAGGAATCTCCTGTCCTTGAAAGCACATTCTCTGGACCTAGACATAGAACTTGCTCCTGCTATTGTTTTTAACACAGTTTTCTGTGTTTGATCCCAAGCCACAAGATAATTTATTTTCAAACCAAGGGCCCTCAGCCAACCTTCCAAGCATCAGTCACAGTGGTTTGAACTTTGGAGCTCACCTTTCTCTTTCTCATATTGTTCAGTTACTTCAAGGTACACAATTCTGTAGTCTTGAAGCATGATTTCCTTATAAGGAAAAAACAAAATTGCTCGTAGCTTTGTGGCATGAGAAGTATTAATTATATAGAATTATAATTAAGATGCTAGGTGATACTAATTAGAGTATCACATTCAAATGAATTCACTGGTAGCATTCTATGAGAGAACTCATCCTTTCTTTCTGCTCTAATCAAGTCCTCTTTCTCTAATCCCTGGAAAAACTTATGGAAAGTCCACCTATTGAGGAGTAGTTTAATGACATCTTCTAGAGTCACATCTATCAGCTGGATGGTGAGAAAATCAATCTGCATTTGGGAATCTTCTTATGTTCCATGATTACTTTAAACCTATTTTTTGCAATTACCCATGAGTTAATTAGAGCTCTTTGTGCTGTGTTGCAAAACCACAAAACATTTACTAGTTCAAAAAATGTATTCAGATAGATTTCTCTTTTTCAATTCCATGAAAAAATGACCAGTTTGATTAACAGAATGAGGAGTACTTTAACTTAATGTTGGTTGTTAATGCTGTAAAAGTGAGTTCCCGGAAACTAAGTCACCACCCCCACATCAAAGATCCTGGAAGATGGGTAAGACTGGTAGAGGGAATGCACTGTTTCACAGCCAACTTATCTTGGGCCTGTCAGCTCCCTTTTATGGCCACGTTGCCATCCCCTCTGTACCTGATGCAATAGTACTGCCGTTACTAAGTAACCATTTTAAAAAGTAAGAGAAGAACCCTGTTTCTGAGAGCTAACAATGTCATCAGGTAGCATCGGAGGCCTAAAGCAGAGGCTTCCCCACTCAAGATGATCTGACTACCTGAGATTCCCATCAATATTGTTTAAAAAAGTGCCTTGATTTATGAATTTCTTGTGTTCCATAATTGTAAATACTGTATGTAACTGCTAACTAGTTGGAACAGGGTATTTGGTGTAACCTGAATCTATGCGTCTTGGCCATGGTCACACCTCTTTGGCTCTAGGATAAATGAACTCTTTTTCTCTTTGAGGTGAGAGCTGTGTTTTTGTGTTAACAATGCCTTTTCTCAGATTGGTTATTATGAGGGTAGCATTATCTGTTTTTTTCTTCTGATGGAAGAAGTCATTGTACAAATACATTTTGATGAGTAAGAAAGATTATGTAGTTTGAGCAATGGTTCCAGTTACCATTACTGAATTAGTCTATTATTTCATTTTCTTTATTTCCGGGGTCAAGTCCTCCTCATCAAAACAGCTAGCGGATAGGCTGTGCTCACCACTGAAAGAAAGATGAGTTGGCAATTAGTCATTGTCGTGATGACGTTTGTTGTGGGGGTTGTGGAGTTCTACTTGGAGAAAGGAGATGTGCTCAGAGTAAAGGACTCTCTAGGGCCTTAACCTATAGGAGCAAGTAATATAAAATGCTGCATTTTGATTGTATTGTAGATCATAAAGAAATGATATTTGAAAAAACGGACATTTAAAGGGCAGTAGTTTTTTTTTTTTTTCAAGGCCTTTTAGTAACAGAGATAACTTGAAGCACAGACTATTGCTGTTGCCTGTTAGTGACCTTACTCCCCACGGAGTGAAGAGGTACACTGAAGAATCCACCATTCTGAGCTGTGGGACTACTATGAAAGGTTGGGTCCCAGTGAGAATAAAAATCACAGTAGGACAACAACAGTCGACATCAGTTAACGTTTGCAAGAAAGAGATAAGAAAAGCACAAAGCTAGCTAAGCTGATACTCTGTGACAGAGTTACACAGAACAAGAAGGGCTTTGAGACAAAAGAATAAGGTGCAGACATTGAGCAATTCATATTCAAGACAGAGTGTGAGAATAACAAAAGCCAAGAAAGATGAAAGCCTGAGCTCCATTTTGAAATTAACCTTGTGAAAGGTGCAAGATAAGAAAATAAATCATTGGCAGTAGGAACCTGTTGAAGATTTGGCAGGAATGGGTACAGACCACTTTGCCTCAAGCCAACTGATCCTTTTCTTCTACTGCCTGCTGATGCATACAATTAATTGCTTTTGGCTGTGCCTTTTCAATGTTTGTACATAGTAAATGTGTTTCATTCATTTATACATTGAATACTTAATAGAAATCTCTTAGGTACTTAGGATTGGAGTTGAAGCTTTGAGCACTTAAAAAAGTGCCGTGCCATTGAGGAGTGTTTGATATTGTTTTGGATGTAAAATTTAATTATTTAAAATATCTTTTGGAGGTTAGTTCACAAATAATAACTATACATATGTATATTCATAATGTACAATATGAAGTTTGGCAGCATATTGACTCGGGCATGTTCTGATTTTTACTTTGAGACAGGACCTCACAATGTTACCCCCTCTGGCCTCAAAATTGTGGTCCTCCTTCCTCAATCACCCAACCACAGAATGTACATAAATGTACATTATATATATATATATATAGTTGAGCTAGTTAATATATTAATCATTTCACATAGTTACATTTTTTAATGTGTGGTGAGAACATTTAAGATCTGGCCAAATTTGAATTATATATTACTGTATTATTAACTATTGCAACTATATTGTACTTTAGAACTCTAGAGCTTACTTACCTTTCATTCCAGAAACTTTGCACCTTTTAACAAGTATCTTTCCTGTGATTTTCAATATTAAAGAATTTAAAAATTATGCTGATAAAAAATTTGTTGAAACAAATTCAGTCCACTTATGAGTTAACTTGTTACTTCAGTAGGCTAATCCTGAAGGAAAAAAAAAATCTTTTACTTTTTTTTTCTTTTGGAATTAGGGTCTACGTTGTAAATTTGAGGCAAACAGGTTATTTTGAATTGGGAGTTCTTGTCCAGGAAGTGAATCCTAAGTTGGGTCTGGATGGATGGGCATAGGAGGGAGAAAGTGATTAGCACAGATACAAAGACAAGAATTGCAAAAGTTGTAGTAAGTAGAGAGTTTTGATGGGAATACGGGTTTCACATTAGTAGGAAAGTTGAGCCGCTTGAGTAGCACCTGGAATGTGGTGATTTTAATTCTATAAAAAGTAGGAGAATGACATTTTCAATTTTATATCCTCTTCGATCTTTTAGCAGTGTAACATGCCCATTTTACACACTAGGTAGTCTTTGAAAAGTTTGCATTTTAAGTGGAAATAGCTAAATAGAAATAATAATTTAAGGACTATTTCCCAGACTTTTGTCTGCTGGTGTCCATGTGGCAAATTAAAGCCTAAAAATAATTTTCAAATTTGAGGGCATTAGAGTGGCACTCATCCTAAGCTAAGCGTACCACCTTAACTTTTCTGTATCTGGGTGAAATCTCATGACAAAAGAAAATTTCTGTTTAACAAAGCAATTTTCAGCTTCCTTGAACAATAACCATCTGGTTGTAACAAACTACACAATAGCCCTAAAAACAGGCGATTCTGTCCCCCTCTCTTGTGAGGAAAGACCTTTCAGGAATATGAATAACAGTGCCAATGAGTCCCGCAGATCCTGGACTACAGTCCTACGTGATCAAACTGTCACTGGGTCTCTGAGCATTTTTGCCTTCCTCGAACTTAATTTCTTCACCTATAGAACAAAGGGAAGTATGGATACTTCATGAAATTTAGAATCACTGAACATGCTGCACGCAAAGCTCTTAGCACAGTCTCATACATAGTAAGGGTTCAGCAAGTGCCATCGTTTGTTGACAGTTTTGAGTGTGTACTGCGTGGAAGAGGGCAGAGCGAGATAATTAAGACAAGACCATGACTTCCGGAGCTAAGCTGCCTTGATTTGAACAACTGTGCTTTGTGACATTGAGCAGATAACCTTTCCACTCCTGAGAATTCTTACCTGCTAAGTAGAGGTAATAATGGCAACTATCTGCAAGTGTTGTTACAAGGGTTAAGAAGGTAAATGCGTGTAGTGAGTGTTAGTGCTCTGCCTGACACATGACAAACAGGAAGACTTAGCTACTATTTATTATGTATCAGTTACTGGCTGTACTGAGGGTTTTAAATGTGGTACTACGTATAAGTGCAAAATTTAAGGTTTACAATGAAGTTGAGCATTTTGTGCACATGCGTATCTTGTCAAGGTGACAAGGACTTTCCCACTCTCCTTTTGTCCCTCCCCCTACCCACCCC
>PVKB01001712.1:326458-370707 GCA_004027205.1 Ctenodactylus gundi | reverse complement strand
CGTGCCACTCCCAGGGAAGGACAGAGCAGCGGAGGGGTGTACCACGGGCCCCACACTGAGTCCCCTTGGTGGTCTCTTTTGGACCCTCAGCCCTCCTCCTTGGGGGACCTCTCCGCCGCCCTCCGCCAGCTGTTACAGGTAGAACCACTCATGTAAACTAGACACCGCACACGCAGAAACAGGCGGCGGGCCACGATCTGCCCAGTGCTGGGTGAAGCACGGATTTGCCTTGGCCCTGCCTGAACGCCGCCCGAAGCGCGCTCGTCTCCTTCCTGCGATCTGAGGTTGGGATCGGGGACACCTGCTAACTGTTCACAAATCAAGAAGGAGCAAGATCTAGCTCTTCGTGGTGCCTTCATTAGGGTTTAATTAACTCGGGTGCTCTTTGGTGAAAACAAAAACAAAGGTGGGGGGGAACCCCACAGAGTCCCCACGTCCCCAGGAGATCTGGGGATTTCTGAAGCCAGGTGGTGGTGGCTCTCATCAGCCAGCAGTGTCTCCCCTAACTCAGACCACTCAGCGCAAGCAGGCTGCGGGACATTTGCCAACTGTTTGATTTATTTATATTTGATACTGAGGATTGAACCCAAGGCCTTTATGCTGAGCTACAACCTCATTTTTTCTTTTCTTTTTTCCTATTCTTTCTTCTCTCTCTCTCTCTCTTTTTAATTTTTGATGTTAAGTCTCTCAAGGTAAAGTTACTCGGGCTGGGCTTGAACTATCCCACCTCAGCCTCCCAGCATGTTAGAACTAACATGTGTGCAGCAGCACACCTGGCTGTCCAACTGTTTCTTTTTTGCTCCTGGTACTACTTGAGTTCGTTCTTTCTTCCTTTCTTTCTTTTTTCTTTCCATCCTTCCTTCCTTCTTTCCTGACAGCACCATAGGGGCAAAGGTTTATTATTAAAAGAAATACACTTTCCTATGGCTGGTGTGGTCCCAAGCAGGAAGTTCAATTTACATGGGCACATGTATCTAAAATTTTCAGAATGAAAAAACAGGGCCACTGTCATAGGTTTTTTTTGACCACCACATATGTGCTGATTAGCTGTATCCCCACAGGGGTGAGACATGGAGGAAGCTCACCCAACCCCAGAATCAGCCTGTTCTGGCGCCAAGAAACGTGCATCATGATTGGTCTCATGAAAAGCACCAGAAGGTTGGAGAGGTCCTACACATACTTGATCCCTCCAGAAAACTTCCTGTTTCACCTAATATTTTGTCCAGTTAATTTTCAGTTCGCTTTAGACCTAACCTTCTACATCATCCTCTCCCAGAAGGTAATCTCCATAATTCTTAGTGGATTGCTGAGATTGTGTGGATTTGAGATATAACAAATGATAATAAATACGTCAGACATTGAGGTCTTCCTGACATTAGTTTTCTAGAGCTGATGGTTGGACCACGTGGATGCTTCAGGGGAACCAGAGCTGGGTTAAGCATCTAGGAACTCCTGTGAATTTGTTTACGAGCCACGAAGGAGCACGTTCAGGTCTTCGTGGTGTCCTTATGGAGACTCACTGTGCGTGGGTGCTCTTTGGTGAAAAGAAAAGCAAATACATGAAGGGGAAACAACCAGAGTTGCAGTGTCTTCAAGAGATTGAGAGATGTGCCAAGGTTCCCAAAGCCACGTAGGTAGGGGCTGCTTGCAGCAGCCAGGAGCATCGCCGCCCAGATTCTGGGCTGAATCAAGGGGTGTCTGCACAGCAGCCATGGCCTGGGATTAACCACGGAATGAGGGTCGGTTCGCATTCTCCTGAACAGGCTGCCATTGCCCTCCCGTCATGCAGGGTTTCTGGGCTGTGACCTCACAGTGCCCTTCCGTATCTTTAATGTGGAGTCCTAATTAAAAAAAAAAAAAAGCAGGCTAAATGGTCTGTCTCCAGTAAACAAGGAGGCCGAGCAGCTGTAGTCACAGCACAAAACAGCTGCAACCCACCGCTCCTCGGTGATGCAATCCTTGCAGGAGTCTGGACTTCAGCCGGCAGGATTCAAATTACATTTTGGAGACAGACAGGAGCGTGAAATCACATCTCCTGGCAGCTGTGGGCGTTTGATTCCCATAGGAGCCCAGGCCCTGCTGCGAACTGCGCATGCGAGGGATCCACGTTGCGCACTACCGGTGAGAACCTGATGCCTGAGGATCTGAGGTAGAGCTCCGGTGGGGACGCTAGCACCCTCCCCATGCCACGGAAAGTCCTCTTCCACAGACTAAGTCCCTGGTGTCGGGAACGTGGGAGGCTCTTGCGCTAACACATGCGCAAAGACCCACAACATGAAGCCAGAGGTCTCTGGAGTCAGACTCCCGTGTCCAGGTGCTCCTTGACTGCCTTGGCTAGCTTTTTTATCCAGGAGCCAATGACAGTGACTCAACTCCTCTGCTTCCAGACACCCTTTTCTGTAGCAGCCACAGGGGTCCCAATAGCAGCTAGAGCCTGGCATCACTGGAGGAGAAACCTGGGCACCAGACATGGGCACGTGATGAGCTCGTAGCACAGGTCCCATTTTCCCTCCCTCTGGAGGTTTGTTTCTTTTCTGCAGTCCTTCTTTCTCACATCCCAGGCATGGGCAGGGACAGTGACGGGACATGGCCCCATGTTCCGTGTATAAGAACAACTGTGCGTTTCCTGTGCAAACGCACGGCCCTGCATTCCATGTGCAAGAGCACAGCCTTGCACGCTGAGTGCAAAGATACAACCTGCGTGCCGTGTGCAAAGACAGAGCCGCACACCCCATGTGCAGGAGATTCCACAGCCAAACAGAGCACAGTCGAGCAAGAGCAGAGCACTGCTTTCCTCTCCCCTCTCAGGACAAAAGGTCACCCCAACTCCCTGCCTCTTATCACTGTTTAAAGTAAGTTCTGCCACTCAGCACGTTTGTGTCAAGATAAGCCACCCATGTTGTAAATTTTGAGCTCCAGCCCCAGGCAACACCGGATCCCGGCTCTCCTCAGACTCCTCAAATGCTCTAGATATTTGGTTGGGTTTTTTCCTTAGTGAAGATGGAATCTCCCTTGTTTTGCAGGTTGACTGAAAAGTATGAGCATAGAAGAGAAAAGGAAGAGCCTGAGGCTGACGCTGGGTTCACCTCACGAGGGCACTCCTGGGAGTTGCCTGTTTCATCACTGGACGATACTTCCCCTCTGTCTTTGCCGCCATGTTTGCATTTCACAAAATCTAACCGAGTGAGGCGGAGCACGCCTGTCATCTCAGCACTCTGGGAGGCTGAGGCAGGAGGGGCGCAAGTTCAAGCTTCATCTGGGCAGAATCAAACCTGAACCCTGAGCTGGGCTGTAGCTCAATGTGAAGGCCTTGGGCTGAATCCCAAGTACCTCAGAAAAAGAAGGAAAAAAGAAAGGAAGGAAGAAAAGAAGAAAGGAAAGAAGGAAGGAAGAAAGAAAAAGAAAGGAAGAAAGAATGGAGGAAGAAAAAAACAGAAATGAAACAGAAGAAAATTCACTGAGTGATTTCTCAGTATCCCATGTGGTGAACAGGGCAGCAGTGTCTCCAGCTGAGAGAGGAGAAAAGAGAGATTTGGAGGTAAGGACAGACCTCAACCACCACACCTGGGTCTCAGGGGTAGGACCTCCATACAAACTCAGTCTTCCAAGGCCAAGGCCCGTGCCAGCACTGAGGTGTCACCCTCCTGTTGTGGTCACAGTTTGCGTACCTGGTTTTATTTGTTCTGACAGCACAGCAGAACTTAAATCAAGTTGCTCAACGGGTCCCTGAATTGGTAGAAGGGGCGTGCTTGCTCCCCTCTTCCAAGTCAGGACACTCACCCGTAGTGTGTGTGTGGGAGGGGGTGTGGGGGCGTGGGAGGGCTTGTATATGTGTGTAAGAGAGACAAAGCATGGAAGTGTGGTGGTTAGGGTGGAGTGCCAGCTTGACTGGCTTTGGGATCCTTCCAGGGGAAGAGTGCAGCGCGTTTCTAGGTGTGTCTGGGTGTGCCATGGAGGAGTAACCTTAGGGACTATGTTAGATCCCTGGCTTCCTCCTCTCCGGCTCTGTTCCCTGGCTCTATTTCCCAGCTTCCAAGAACTGAGTATCTTTGCTCCATGACACCCTCCTGCCGTGTTATTTCTGCCTTAAAACCGGCCCTCCATGGACCGGAACCGCCAAAACCGTGAGCCAAATTCCACCCCTCTTCTTTGGGTTGTGAGCGACACATATCATGTCACACAGTGGGGAAGCTGACTGTAAAAAAGAGATGGGTTTTAAAAGGCAATGGATGGCAGTGAATGGTGATTCTGTTTAACTGGTCTGCGCTCCATTCGTACAAGCCTTTTCCAATCCAAATTCCACACTTCAGTAAGGAGCGAGGATATTCATTTTAAAACTTGTGAATATTCTTTAAAGAGATTGCTATTCCTGGGTGCCAAAAAGAAAAGCCTAACAATAATAACAACAAAAAAATGTAAAGTGTGTTCACCTTTTCCAGGGCCCCTTTACTTTTTGACTACACTTTATTCCATAATTTCTGGGCTATGAGACAGAGAAAGAGGGAGGGGCAGGGTGGGAGTCAGGCAGGAATCCTCCAGTCGCTGTGGGAACCTTCCACAGAGGCTTCATGGCAGTTGCAGTTAGCCTGACAGAACTGGAAAAGAGATGTCCTTGCATGTCCCTTCTAGTACGCATCTCAGCAGAATGAATCCAGCCGCTGCTACTACAGTAACCTACAGAGAATTCACATCCTAACATTCTAACCAGCACTTCGACCCTGACCCCTTCCTCCTCCCCCTCCCATCCTGCTTTGCACCCCCCTCCACTCCACACTGACACCTCCTTAGACACACACATTATTTCCTGGGTGATAAGCCAGAGCCGGTGGGCCCTCTAGGAAAACCTCCTCGGCCCTGATTTTATTTGCAAAGTCTCAAAAAAAGCAGGTGCTCTTGGGTTTATCGGGCTATCTGGAGCAAATCCTCCTTCTGAAATGTAAATGACTGTGCAGCCTGGCCGGCGGGAGATAAAGCGGCCACAATGACTGATCCCCGTTGGTGTGTGCGCAGTTCCTCCTCCCCTTCACCTCTTGGACCCTACTGGGGCCAAGCCCAGGTAGATAGCTCCCGGCCCTGCCCCCATCGAGCGCATTTACTGCATAGATTATGTTGGACATAAACAGCCTGGGCTATAAATGCTTCCATATGCAATGCAGAGCAAGGATGGCTTTAGGTATTTATTCCATAGCAAACATTTGGACTGTTATCATTCACGCACGCATGAAAGGACAGTTCTGTCTCTACTCCCCGAGGTAAGAGCGGTGCCTCCATTCCTGAGAAGCGGGTTGAATTTGCTGAAGGCAGCGGGGGGGCAGGAGTGTGGGGTCTCTGGGTTCTCTCTCTCTCTCTCTCTCTCTCTCTCTCTCTCTCTCTCTCTCTCTCTATCTTAAAACAGGGCCAAGAAAGAGTTAAGATATAATCACTTGTCTGGGTCTGTGCAATTAAATTCTTCTTTCTTCTCTACCATCATTCCAAAATCACAAGCAAGAGAGTGAAAGTGTGAACCACCGAACCCCAACCTTATTTGTGAAGGGTAAAGTGGCTAGAATCATTTTTATTTTTTATAGGCACTAGTGAAGGGAACCAGGACTTTCACACTAAGCTACATCCTCAGTCCTTTACTTCTGATTCTGAGACAGGCTCACACGAAGCTGCTATGCTACCGGGGATGGGCTCGAACTTGCAATCCTCCTGCCTCAGCCTCTTAGAGGGATGACGTGTAGGCCTGAGCCCCCAGGCCAGGCTGAGATTGTCCTTCCCAGGGCAGAAAGGCCTGCCTTCCTGTTTATGTTTCTTGAGGGTTCCTGGTCTCCTCCCTGGACTGCTGCCTGGGCCCAGCGGTGCCTTCCTCTGCGTGCTCACCTGCAGCTCCAGAGCCTGGCTCTTTTTCGTGCTTCTCTGCCCACCTGTAATGCTGAATAGAGATGCCTGGTCAGTAGGGACGTGATAAGGCAGGCACCGAGAGCATCTCTTTGGTAGAATCCAAACAAAAACATTTCCCGTCCTCATCCCCTCATGACCACAGAAGGCAGCAGCCCCTGCCGTGTTCACTGAAGTCGAAGGCCTGGCAGAAATTAGAAGTTGTCTCATACTGCCTCTACTACGGTATTAACAATGAGGTACACGTTTGCGTAACTTGTTATTGGGGAGCCTCTGCTGCTCTCGGATAGAGACTGCTTAAGGGGTATGTCCATTTTTTTTTTTTTTTAACATTTGAGGGCTGGAGGAATACCTCAGAGGTTAAGTCGCTTGCCTAGCAAGTGTTGAGTACCCAAGTTCAATTCCCCAGCACCACATAAACTGGGTATAGTGGCACATGCCTATAATCCAAGCACTCGGGAGGCTGAGGCAGGAGGATTGCTGTGAGTTTGAGGCCAGTCTGGGCTCCGTAGCGAGTTCAGAATTAACCTGGACTATAGAGTAGGACTCTGTTTCAAAAAAAAAAAAAAAAAGATAAAAGAAAGAAATCTTTTCGGTATTCTACTAGTTGTCCTGAGCAAGTGCATTTCTTGGGCCTCCAAAGGGCTTTTGAAACTTCGGTCCATACTGTCAAAAGTCACTAGAGAGAGGAGGTGGCCAAGCAGGGGCATCCCAAAGGATTCACACAAAGGAGACAAAAGCAATAAAAAAGATTCTGTATTTGTGCAGTCCAGGCTATCAGGCTCAGAGGCCCCCATTAAAGAAGATGCATTTATTCCTAATTCATTCATCCCAATTTATCTTATTTCACACTTTTTTTCCTATGAGCCAATAGAAACTGTGACCATTGGAGAGATTATGTTAATTTGAGGCAATTAGGAATCACACACAGATTGGGGTTTAGGAACCAGCCTAGATTAGGCAGTTAGGAACCAGCCTGGATTACAGTGTGAGTTATTTGTGGACCAGCAAATAAAGGAAAAACATCCACCTGAATGTGGGAGGCGCAACTGGGAACTCAAACTGTATTAAAGGAAAGAAGAAGAAAAATTGTTAGAGCTTTTTTTCTCTTGGAAGAGATTGGGTTTGATGGAACTGGGCTTCCTGTTTGTGATGTCAGGAGGAGCTGCCTCCATCTCTGCCTCTGCCATGTCCTTCCATTGCTGCTGGCTGCTTCTGAATGGACTGTGACTTTCTGAAACCTTTCCTCCCCCTAAATTTGTGGATGTTGGGGGTACTGAGTCACAGCAATGAAAAGGTAAGACAGAAACTGGTACCAGGAGTGGGGTCATTGCTGTGACTTTACCTGACCATGTGATTTGGAAGCCTTTTGAGCTGGTTTATGGAAGAAATTTGAAAAGGTTTGAGGATGCTGGCTGGAGAAGCTTTGGAGTACTCCGAACCAAGCTTGATGGGAGATTCTGGTCAGAGATCAGAAGACCAGAACATTGAAAAAGCATAGATTGGCAAGGCCAGACTCAAGAAGTTTCAGATGGTAAGGAGGACTGTATTGGCAAACCATGTGTGCTATGCTCTGGCAAAAAGTTTGTCAGCGTTTTGCCCATGTCCAGAGACTTTGCCTGAAACTGAGATTAGGGGCAGTGAACTGTTTTCTCTGGTGGAGGAAATCTCAAGGCAGACTGATGTTCAGACTACCACATGGCTACTGTTTGTGATTCTTAATCAGCTCTATGGTGAAAAATGGGATATAATGGCAGAGAAAACAAATGTAAAAAAAAAAAAAGCTTGCAGTCTGGAGTGAAAAAGCACATGCTCGTTAAGGAGACAAACATTAAACTGAAGCCAAGAAGTTGGAATCAGGACTGTAAGAAAGAGGACTTCACAGTGTCTCAGGAGTCAGCGAGATCCCACCCTTTACCAATTAAAGGATGCAAAGGCAAAAGATCTTGTTCTGTGAAGCGTCCCAAGCGTCCCTGTAGGGCCAAAGAGGGAAGTGTTTGCCAGAGTTCAACTCCCTGGAGTTCCACCATCCAGGTACCCAGGAGCTGCTGCCGCCATGGCTCAAGGGATTATGACTACTGCTCAAGGCAGTGGTACATCTTGGTGATATCCAGGTCTTCCTGGTTTTACAAGTTTACAGAGCCCAAGAGTTGTGGGCTGGTGGAGGCTTCCACCTAGATTTCAGAGGAAGGCCGGCCGTGGAGGCCAGGCAGTGTGCCCCTGTGAGGGCAGTGTGTGAAGTTGTGAAGGAGAAGCCTAAGGTGCAGTGGAGAACTCAGGAATTTGGGGAAGCCAGGAGCATAGATTGTCAGCTGAGAAAAGCTGCAGGCCATGAGTGGATTCAGCCCAAAGGAGAAAATATGGAAGTTGCTGCAAGCACAAACACCGTAGGGGTGAGGCCATCAAAGCCCTTTGGAGTTCATACTCCACCACAATTTCCTCCAGTTGCTGGACATTAGGGCTACTGGACTTCACCCTTTCCCTGCCGGGTTTAGAGCTTCTTTTTGCCTGATTACTTTCTGTCCTCCTATTCCTCCCTTTTGGAATAGGAATGATTATCCTACGTTGTATGTTGGAAGTTTTTAACTTTTAAGAGGAACTCTGTTGTCTGTTGGGGGGAGGAATTTATTGTACTTCCATTTGTACACAGTGTAGTTGTGCTTTGTTAGGCATAATTACTGACATGGCTATTGTACATGAGAATTAAGTATGGCTCAAGGAGATGTGTCTGGTTGTCAAGTTGATAAGGGGTAGACTGTGACCATTGGAGAGATTAGGTCAACTTGAGGCAATCAGGAACCAAGCCTAAATTAGGGTTTAGAAACCATGCCTAGATTGGGCAGTTGGGAAACAGCCTGGATTACAGTATGAGTGATCTCTGGGCCATTGAATGAGGGAAGAGCACCCACCCAGATGTGGGAGGCCCAACCGGAAACTTGAACTATATAAAAGAAAGGAAGAAGAAAGATTGACATAGCTTTTCCTTCTGGGGAGAGACTGGACTTGATGGGACTTGGCTTCCCGTTTGTGATGTCGTGTGGAGCTGCCTCCGCCTCTGCCTCTGCCGTGTACGTCCATTGTTGCCAGCTGCCCCTAAGTGGACTGTGACCTCTGCAACTGTGAGCGCAAATGAACTTTTCCTCCCCTAAATTCGTGAATGTTGGGTATTGAGTCACAGCAATGAAAAAGTAACTAAGACGCAAACGAAAAAGTGTATTTTCTCCCCTCTCCCCACACCCAGGGAGAAATAGGTTTCTAGAGCCTGATTTTAGTGGGAGCTCATTCATTCCTACCAAGGGGCTCCCAAGGTCAAATGTTGCTTCTTTTTCTTTGTCTTCTTTCTCAAAGTTGAGCGAGCAGCTGGTCCCTGGTGCCGGAGGAGCAGGATCCAGTGAGAATCTCACAAATACTTACATATGGGATCTCCACGTTGGCAAAATAAAGTGATTAGTCTGTGGCTGTTGTAACTGGCCATGCAAGAGGTTCCCTATAATTCAGGAACTACTCATTCATTATGCTGTGCCCCCAACGGTCCTTTCTGTTGAGCCCTTCCCCAGTAGGAGGAGCAACAGTAATTTAAAGCCAGATTCTTGATTTTTGAATTGTCACTCAGACCCATGCTGCTCCTTAGCCTGCTCGTGCCTAAGGTCCTCGTCCGTAAGGTTGAGATCAACAGCTGTTGGGAGGATGAAGGACAGGAGTTCACATAGCATGATGCTGACTCTGTAGTGGGCCTGGAGCCCCATGCCATGATGCCTTTCCCAGGTCACCATCATCCAATTTACATAGAACAAACCTCAAAGGAAGGGCAGATACATCTTCCCCAGGTGAGCCCAACTTGGGAAGGACTAGGATGGGCCAAGCAACTGCAGGGATTCTGTTGGAGAAATTTTTCACAGAAGTTAAACATAATAACGATTCTAATATGAATATAGAAACACACGAGTCCCCAAACAACCAAAGCAATCCTGACCAAAATAGGGACAACACAGTACTCAATATCAAATCATACTACAGAGCTGTGGTAATAAAACCAGCATGGTACAGGCACCAAAATAGACACGTGGATGGATGGGGGAAAAGCTCATGCAAATAGAGCCATCTGGTTCTGGACAAAGGCACCAAGGACAGATGTTGGAGAAAAGACAGCCTCTATAAGACATGGTGCTGGGAAAAGTGGACTTCCACTTATGGAAGACTGTACAGAGACCTTATTTCTCAACTTGTATAGAAATGAATTCAAAATGAGGACAGGGTTCATTTCCACAGGCATTAAAATTTTCCTGGAAGGAGAAATACAGGCAGTTAAGAGAATAGTTCACTTGGCTCTCAAACAATGCTTTTATATTTTAATTTTGTATCTTTTGGTGTTCAACAGAACTTAATAAAACTGGAGTCTTAAAGTCTACAGGAGACAAATGCAGGTCTGGCCTTCGGAGGAAACAACTAATGTATGGTTTAGATCTAAAGTGTCCCCCCCAGAGTCTCCTATGTGTAGAAGGTGATTGGGTCACCATGGGTGCGCCGTGTGCCATCAGTGCGTTCACCAATAGGTGAGCTCGTGGGCTGTTAGGAGAGGGGGCCTGGTCAGAGGAGGGTCACTTGGAGTGTGGCCTGGAAGGATATGTCCTTGCTCCTGGCTCTTCCCTTCTCCACCTGTTTCCCCGCTGCCATGGGGTGAGCAGCTGTCCCCCTCCGTGTCCTTCTGCCATGATATTCCTGTCTTGGAGCCAGCCCATTGTGGACTGAACCCACTGGAAGCTGGGAGCCAAGTGACACCTCTTCCAGTTGCAAACACCAGTTTCTTTGTCCCAGAAATGGAACCCAGCTCCATGACTGATGTTTAAAAGGCCTTAAGCATAACTTAGAATGAATGTAGATGTCTGGTCAATACACACATGTCACGATTATAATAAATCTATGGTTTTCTACTTAGATGTAGCTGATAATTATGCACTATAATTATAGCTATAGCTCTCAAAAATGTAAAAACACACCTGTCAGCTTCTTCAAGAACTTGCTCATGTTTTTGTATTGAAGAGCTTTTCTTCAGGGCATGGGTTGATCTTGGGAAGTGAGGCTCCAAATTGAAGCCAAGAAAGCAAGGAACAACTTCTCTCTAAAAGAATAAGTTAAATCCTTCCTAGTTTTATAATTTAGCATTTAGGTTTATTGTTTATCATTTATACAGTATTGTGTATGTATTAAGTAAGATGTACTGAACATGGATACAAACACAGACTTTGATAATTTATATATTAATAATTAATAATTTATATATTTAGCATTATATAAGAACATAGATTTTTGACAGCTCATGTATTTAATAGCATATACTTATATGAACACAGATTTTGATGGTTTATATATTAAATATCATCATATACTTGACATTATATGTGGATACATTTATAAACATATTGATATACACTTATTAAATGCATAGTAAAATTATACAATTTTTGTAGTCAGATCAATTTTTGTCCTTGGAATGAAGAGACAAAACTTCTTTTAAAATCTCTTATATTTATCTTATGAGTTCTTTCTTTTCTTTCCATTTTTTTTTTTTTTTTCAGATAGAGTCTGACTATGTAGCCCAGGCTGGCCCGGAACTCACATCAATCCTCCTGCCTCAGCCTCCCAAACTCTAGAGTCACAGGCGTGTGTCACCAGACCTGGCTTTATGAGTCTTTTCTAATGAGCTGCATGACTTGGGTTAACACATTGAACTAATATGTGTCTTATCACTGGATGTATATATTTGAGGCTTGTAGACTTTCACATATATGAAATTATCCTTATAAATCTTCCTCCACTTCTTTTGAGTTCCTGTTGAAATTTTCCAGATGTGAGGAAAGAGGGAAAAAAAAGACTATCAGAAAAGGAACACACACACACACGCATGCACACACACACATAATTTGTCAATTCCAACAGAAACTACAGCCTGGTTAAGGGTGTAGAATACCTTGTCACCCACCCATGATGTGAACATGTATTCATTCAGATTCTTGGAACTTTTTTCTCTTAAGTTTTTGGAGGGGGTGGTGAGGTATTCTCTGGTTTAGGGGGCCCTTCTTGCCCTCTCCTGGGGACCCTTTTGTAATTTCAATGCCAGAGTTTGCCTGCGAACCAAAGTGAGGCCTCTTCTCTAGGAGTTCAGAGTCACCAGCTCTGATTCGGAATTCTGGGTGACACCTTCAACTCTGAGTAGAATGTGTTTAGGTTTGGGAAGCAGTCAGGTGGGGGTGGGGCAGGAGAGGTTGCAGGCCTGGAATCCCAGCACTCTGGGCGGCTGACGCAGGAGGGTGGCAAGTGGTGGGCCCAGACGTGGCAAGTAAATGACTCAGTGAGACCCTGTCTAGGGAAAGAGTGAGCTGGTATGTGGTTTCGAGTGAAGGCCTTGGACGTGATTCCTGGAACAAACAAACGGACAATTGGGATGGGAAGTAATTTGTGGTTTTTTTCCCCAAGACAATCAAAAAAAAAATCAGAAAAACTATTTGTAAATTTTTATCATACATTTCTGTTGTTAGAATAATATATACCTTTATTTAAAAAGTAGGATAATGGTGGTATAGACCTGTCGCCCTGACACTCTCAGAAACTGAGGCAGGAGTACCACAAAATCAAACCCAGTCTGGGCAGTTTGATGACTTAGTGAGACCCTGCCTCAGTGAGAAGGTTCAGGGCCTTCAGCACTGCAGGAAATGAATAAATAAAGAAATAAAACCAGAAAGCATAAAAATTAGGACAAATATGTAAACACACAGAAGATGCCTGGGGATGTATCACTGTATTTTTTTCTGTCTTTGGATTTCTCTTCTTCCTGAAAATACAATCAATGGCCAATTCATTGAAAAATAAATCAACAAAAGGAAAGCATCCTTGAATAAGGGCAGACAATTTAGAGCCAGTGGTGGAAGCAGGTGCAGGCCGCTGTCCCCGGCCTGCTGTCCCCGGCCTGCCGCTGACTGGGGTGGACTCTTTCCCTTCACTTTCTTCACACTCCCTGGGGGGCTTCAGTTTTCGGTTGGGGTGGGGTCTTTTTCCACATGTATTTACTTTGCAAAGTGTCTAACAAAGTGAGATCACCCAACTTATGCAATTTGTTTCTGCTTTGTTCATGTTCTGGTCATGGCCTTTGTATGTGAATGGTACTGTGGATCACGTTTGAGGCCTTCACCCTGAGCTACATCCCCAGATCTTTGGTAATTTTTTCTTTTTTGAGACAGGACTCTTTCTAAGTTGCCCAGGCTGGACTTGAGCTTATTATCCTCCTGCCTCAGCCTCCCAGAGCCCTGGGATGACAGGCCTACTCTTGAGGCAGAAGCTCCAGAAACACATATGGCAACTGGCTGTCAGGGTCTGGAGCTCCTGTCTGCTGCCACCCCTGGCCTGCCAGAGCCACTGCTAGGAATCCATACCCCCCTCGCCCCACAGCGAGGTGCTCAGATCTCAGAATCACTTAAAACTGGGGGAATCTTGTGCAGGAACAGGCAGACACACCGGCTGAAGAACCACCAAAGGAAAGGGTCACTTTAAAGCCCTCAGAAAGAAGGAGCATTTGTCCACTCTCCTTGGGCCCCCAGGGTCTACCTGACAGTTGGGACAGTAGTTTTAGATCCTTGCGAAAAGTGACAGGGAGTGGGGTAGAGGAGGGAGAGAGAGGAGAGAGAGAGAGGTGAGATGAAGAGATGGAGAAGTAAGAGAGAGAGAGAGAGAGAGAGAATCCAATTTAGCTCTATCACAAGCTAAGAGCCCAGAATGGCTGCGGGTCTGCTGTGGCTTCTCCTGCATAGCCTAAGTAAGTGCCCGTGTGTGTGTGTGTGTGTGTGTGTGTGTGTGTGTGTGTGTGTGTACACGCGCACTGGGCTGAACTCCTGAGTTCTGAGGGACCACCACAGGGCCAGCTTCTCAGTTGGACCCTTCTATGCGGAAGGGGGTGAGTGAGGACTTGCTGGCCAATTCTGTCTTCTGAGAATAACACTGCAGCTTCACCCAGGCTCCTCCTCTGCTGCTCTCTGGTGCATCTCACGGAGCTGTGTCTGTCTCCACGATCCCAAGCAGTCTTTCTTTCTCTTTCTTTCTTTTTGTTTTGTTTCAGACCATTTTTATTCTTGATTTTTGAGACAGGGTCTCACTAAGTCACTAAGTTGCCCGTGCAGGGCTGGAGCTTGCAGTCCTCCTGCCTCGGCCTCTCAGAGTACTGGGATGCCAGGCCTGGGCCACCATGCCCTGCTCGCTGATTTTTAAAAAATATCCTTGTGCCCATTTAACATGTCTTTTCCCAGTTCCACACAAATTCCTTACTTTTTGTTATTTCCTTTCCTGTATCCACAGAGGACTTCCCGGTTAAAGGAGAATGCCTTTCAACACCAGCAGACCACCAGCCCTTCTGAGCTCGTTCCCTGCTTCGCTCGGTACCTATGAAATGAAGCCACCAGTAGAACACACCACAGGCCCCCAGCTGTTCCAGAATCTGAATCCCCCGCAGATCCAAGCTGGGGGCAGATCATCGTGAATGTAATTCTACAGCCCATTTGGCATTGGAGCCCTGGGCCCAGGCCCTGTGGGCACCAGTGTCTGGAGGGTTCTAGTGAGAGAACGGTATCTGTTGAAAGGGGTATGGCCCAGGCCTGACATCCCAGCACTCCAGGAGGCAGAGGCAGGAGGGCTGCAAGTTGGAGCCCAGCCTGGGCAACTTCGCAAGACTCTGTCTCAAAATCAAAAATGAACTAGGAGCGTAGCTCAGGGCAAAGCCCTGGGATCTGTCCCCAATAATACATATTAAAAACGAAATTCTGGCAGGGAACTAGAAACCCTGCTGAGTAGGAGGGACCAAGCCTAGCCTCCCAGGTTGTCTGAGGACCTCCACCTCATAAATTAGCTGAGCTGCGCTTCCTGCCCCAACATCGCCTGACAGCTGGGCTATCCCGCTAATGTCTTTTCAACATGGTGCAGACAGAAGCCCCCCTCTGGGAGGAGCACATATCGCTCTTCAGTGCCTCTCCAGCTAGGTATCTGGGTGAGCAGGAGAGTGTGTTCCACTCCTTACTGCTATGGTTTGGCTGTTCAGTGTCCCCCAAAGTCGTGTATTTGACACTGTGTGTTATTGGGAGGCAGAGCTTGGTGGGAAGGGGCAGATGCTTGGGGTTAGAACTGGAGGGATTGTATCGACTGATTGCTACTGGAAAAGCCTCAGGAACAGCATTCAGGTTTATGTTGTTTAGTCCAGGGCCAGAAAGTAGGGGAGGGGCACCCACCTGGGGCCTGGGATTAAAATAAATAAAGGAAGGAAGAAGAAACATGGTTGCAGCTTCTTCCAAGGAGAGCCCCAGTTTTTGGCAGCGGCTGGCTTGGCTTCTGTCTGCAGTGGGTGAGCAGCTCTGCAGCCGCTGTCTGTGCCACATGCCTCCACCACTGCCGGCTGCCCCATCAACCGACTGTGCATGAGAGGCCTTCTGAAACCGGGAGCTAAGTAGATCTTTCCTCCCTTAAATAGTGGATGTCGGGTATTTTGTCACGGCAACGAGATATTAACAAAGACACGCACCTTCCTGAGAAGGGTCTTGTTCCCTCGGAGCTGCCACACGTGGGCTTGACCTACCCTTGAGTGACACCACACCAAAAAACTGACGGCTTCTCCACAGGCCACTTGATTTACCCCTTGGCTTCATTCCAGTGTGAAACCTCATGACACATGTCCTGGACTTGGGGGCACAAACTGAAGAAACGACAGTATGGAATCAAATTAAGAAATTAGATCCTCAATGCACCTTCTACATCTCAGGTCCTTAGTAGTCCCATGTTCAATGGCTGCACTGGATTCTACAGAAAACTTCCACCAGCCCAGGACTTTCTGCACGGAAGCACTAACCAGTAGGAGAGCTGACTGCTGTGATTGGGTCTGGACTGTCCTCCAGGAGCCTCATGTTTGGAAGGTGATCCAATCATTGATATTCTGTGCCGTTAAGAAGTGGAATGCCACAGGGCATGACCCTGAGTTCGATTCCCCAGCACCATACAAAGCTGGGCATGGGGGTGCATGCCTGTAATACCAATGCTCAGGAGAAGGAGGCTGAGGCAGGAGGATTGCCATGAGTCCAAGACCATCCAGGGTTTCATAGTGAGTTCAGGACCAGCCTGGGCTACAGAGCGAGACCAACATGCTAGCTCCATCCTTCCTCTCTTACTCCATTTTCTGTCGGCCATGGGATGAGCACTTTTCTCCAGCTGAACCCTCTGCCGGCCCTTCTGCCATTGCCAGCCTGCCAAGATCAAGACTTCTGAATCTGTGAGCCAAAATAAACCTTCCCTCCCTCAAGTTGTGGGATGGGAACATGAAGGATGAGGGAGAATGACACCAACACACACAGATCTCGGCAAGGACAGTTCAGTGTGGCAGAAGGATGCAGTAAGAGTGCCCTGGCTTCGGAACGCCACGGCAGGGATGGACCTCGCCGACCACCGGTGGGGAGTGTGTTAGGAACACAGTGGGCCCCAAGAAAAAGGCACTGCTCTCCTGGGAGGGACAAAGAATTGGATAAAAAGTGGGAGGTAAGACGAGGCGCCATCGCTGTGTGTCTGACGACTGTGCTGTGCACCGCCGACTCCGAGGGAGCGACCGCGCCTCTGACCCCAGCAGGCACTGCGAGAACTGCTATGGGTTTCCAAGTCCCCTCCTCTTTCCTCCTCAGAATGGCTTTGTGAAGAGGGTAGGGCTCAGTGCTCCCATTTTATGGATGAGGAAATTAGAGGTCGTTGACCAAGGGCATGTGCTGAGCAGCTGAACTCAGAGCCGGCAGCTCTCTCAGTCCTAACAGTTTCCAAAGCCCTGCACCAGGAACTCCTACCAGTCCATGAGCTATTAGGAACCAGGTTGCACAACAGGACGGGCAAGGGGTGGGGCTGCTCACCGCGTGAAGATTCTTCTGCATTTACAGCCACGCCCCCTACTCACCTGACCCCTGGAACTCCCCCTTAGACCCAGGGCAGTAGAATCTCGGAGCGCACACCCACCCTCCTGTGAGCTGTGCCTGCAAGAATCAGGGTCGCAGCTCCTTGTGACAACCCACAGCCTGATGAGCTGAGGTGGAGCCGGGTGAGGCTGCAACGTCATCCTGTCCTCCCTGCTCCAGATCTGTGGAAAACTTGTCTTCCACAGAACCGGGCCCGGGTGCCAAAATATTTGGGAACTGCTGCTTTAGGCACAAACCTGGTCTCTTCCCCTCCGGACACTCAGCAGCTGGCACGCTGTTGGTGCTCCTAAATGCTGCATCTAAGAAAATCCCAAAACGTTTAAACCACAAGGGGGGGGGGGGGGGGGGGGGGGGGGGGAGGCAGGCATGACCTTCACTGTGGTCCAAAGAAGTAGTAGTGGACCTTGATAATTGAGACCTCATTACTGGCTACAAATTCAGGAACTTCAGGTTAGTAGATCAGCCTACTGTTTTCAAACACGTGATCTAACATGAGCTTTTCTTTTCTTTCTTTCTTTTTTTTAGTTGCCCTCCAGGAGGCCGAAACAGAAGGAAGTTCCAGCCTAGGCACTCAATGACTTAGTGAGGCCCCATGGCTAAATAATAAATAAATAAATAAATGTCATAAAAAGTGGTTGAGGACGTAGCTCAATGCAAAGTGCCTGAGTTCTATGCTCAGTGCTAAGAAGAAAGAAACACCTACTACTTGCTTGTTTAGAATAATGGATTGTTAATTATTTATACACACACTTTCACATTTTCCCAAGTAAACTGTTAACTGCTGCAAAACAACGGCCTTTCTATACCTGTTTTCTCCAGTATCTCCCACAACAGCCGTGTGGAGCGTACCTCACGTGTTTTTGACCTTGTGTGATAGCGGTCAACTACCAGCTCGCATTTCATTGCTGGCCGTTAAGATGCTAGTCCTCGCTGACTCCCCCTGCGTCCCCCTTAGACGACATCTGCTTTGCTCATAATTCCTGAAGCCCCCAAAAGCCATTTGTTAAAGACCAAATGTCTCCGTGCATCCCCGATCCCCTTGCCTGGCTAGAGGGGCCTGTGGGACCCGCGCCTGGTCGGGTCTCGAGGTCGCACATAAAAAGAGAAGCAGGCTGAGAGGCTGGTGGGGGGAGCCGCCGGAAGTGAGGAAAAGAACAAAGTTGTCTGTCCCTGATCCAGCCCTGCAGGCAGAAGGTCACACTGAGTCAGAGGCTGCTGCGGAGAATGGCTTCCACATGCGAGCTGGATTAAAGCGAGCAAGAGAGAGGAATGAAGAACGAGGGAACGCAGAAGGAAAGGACCGGGATGCCCAGGGGCGGCGCGCGCGGCTGCTGCCCGGCTGGACGGGAGGCTGCGCCTCCAACCGCTGTCCCACCGGGTCCTGGGTCTGTGTCAGCCCCTCTCCCAGAGCACATTTGCCTTGTGTCTTCTGTGTTGGAAGGAATAGCTGTTCCGTTGGAGAGGCCGCGAGGCAGGAGGGTTACAAGTTCAAGCCTAGGCACCTTAATGACTTTGGGAGACACTGTCTCAAAATGGAAAGTTAAAAAGCAGGATGGCCTTGGGAAGGCTCAGGTCTGCACTTGTAGCCCTCTGAGAGGCTGAGGCAGGAGAATTGCATGTTAAAGCCCAGCCTGGGAAACTTAGTGAGACCCTGTCTGAAAGAAACAATTAAAAAAAAAAAAAAAAAGGACTGGTGACGTGGATTAGTGCAAAGGCCTTGGGTTCAATTCCTGATATCTCCATCAAAACAAAACAGAGCAAAAAGACTACTCGAAGTGATCTTTAATCTACTTTCTTTTAAAAATATAAAGTAAATGCAGAAAAATCGTAACAATAACGCCATACAAGGTAGAAATAGAAGCTCAAATCCAATCCCTTGGCAACTGAAAACACTCTAACTCCCAGGCTCCTCTCCCACCTTCAGCAAGGGCTCTGGCAACCAGCAGCACTGTGTAGCTCACCATATTTAAGAATTTTACTATTTATTTATTTATTTATTTTGTTTTCCAAGGGTGGAAGCAGTAGAAATGGGTTTGACATCAGGCTTGCTGATTTGGTAAAAATACCAAGAACCAAAATGAAAGAAAGAAAGAAAGAAAGAAAGAAAGAAAGAAAGAAAGAAAGAAAGATATTTTTTCAATGGTTTCCTTCAGTGAGGTGGGCATCCAGCTGGCCAGGGCAAGGAACCCCTGCGCCAATGAGCACCCTCGCCCCTCGCAGGAAAACACCTGACGTGGCAGAATTCCCACCCTCCCTTGGTAGTGGCCCCTAATTTGCACATGGCCTGCCTGTGTGCCAGAGCGCGCTGATTATCTTGTGATTCCCGGACCCCTTAATGTCCTGCGCACCGTGGTGACAGCCCGTTCAATTATAGATCAGGCCATTTTTTTTCCAGTTCTACCTGTAATCCTCTTGCCTTTTTTTCGTGTGTGTGTGTGTGTGTGTGTGTGTGTGTGTGTGTGTGTGCACTTTGAAAATAAGGTACCACGTGAGTCATTCGCAGAAAATGATCGGAACAAACAGGGCACTAAACAGAAAGTGTCATTGAAGGTTAGGCTTTTGCTTGGTGTGACTCGGTGTTTAAATGTGCCTTTCGCAATTAAAGCCTGAGTGAAAGGAAGGCGAGCCCAGGCGCTGGGTGGGAGAGCTGCAGAACAGACCACACCCCTCCTCCTCCTGCTCAGGAGGTTTTGTTAGCCTGGTTTTCCCTTTGAGTAGCATGTGCCACGGAGGGAAAGATTATGGCTTTCAAAAATGCATCTTTTCCCCTCAAGTGACTCTATGCATTAGTGCGAGCTTGTGACACTCAGTGCTCACGTCCGCCTGGGGAGCGGGCGCGTCTCCACAGCCCCATCTCCATCATTTTTGCTGCCTCTCCAGCTCCCCTGACTTTTTTGCATTGCCTGATTCTGGGGCCTGAGCTGGGGGTCTCACTGAACTGCATCCCGGAGGCCTTTTTATTCTTTGATTTTTAAGACAGTTTTGCTGAATCGCTAAGCTGCAAAGGCAGAGCTACAACTTGGGATCCCCCTACCTCAGTCTCCAGGAGTGCTGGGATGACAGGCCTGTGTCACTTGGCCGGGTACATGCTAATTACATTCTAATGGCAGCAATCTAATCTAATTTAATTTTAATTTATTCTTGCCTAAAAGAGTAATAAGTTTCCCTAAATCTGGATAAAATATCCAGTCTGGCTATTTGGGGTTTGGGGTGTTTCCCTCCCCCCTTTAATACTTGGTACAGGGATAATTAATTTCTCCTCGCCCAAGCAGCCTCCTTACAACACAGCCAGCTTCCTGGTTCACATGTGCTCCCTCAGAAACAGTGAGAAGCTGGGACAGTGGCCTGTCATCCTAGTCCTCTAGGAAGCTGAGGCAGGAGGATCACAGCTTCGAGCTCAGTCTGGGTAACTTAGCAACTTAGTGAAATCCTATCTCAAATAAACAATAAATATGGGCTGGAGTTCAGTGTGAAGGCCCTGTAATTGATCCCATCATTCCACAGAGAGAAAGGAAGGAAGGAAGGAAGGAAGGAAGGAAGGAAGGAAGGAAGGAAGAAGAAAGCAAATATGAGTGCTCCGTTGAACAACTGGCTTTCTAGAGGGTCTAGGGACATGGTTATACTTTATGGGAAAAGAGATTGAAATCTGACACATCGTCAATTTCCCTGTTTTGTAGTGAAAATCCCATTTCTCATTTGCTGGCCATATAATTTCACATGCAGTCACTTGTAAATTCACAATGAATTAATTTTCAAGGCTCCTGCCTTCAATACATAGGGTGGTCCCAGAGATCACCATCTAGAGAAAAATATTAAAGACCAATCACATAGCCTAACATGACATGACACAGCATAAAAATGTGCTTGTTCAGGATCAGTTTGTCACAGTCTTTGAAGTATGAGAGAAAAATTGTGCAAGTGCTAAGTCCCACATACAGGTGTCCCGAAGGTCCCCCAAGACAGGAAACATCTACAGACTTTTAGGACACCTTACATATACGCCCGGATAATACAGAACCATCTGTCTTGCATCAGACCCCAGGTGGCCGCAGGCTGAGCACTGACCTGGAGGAATAGAGCTGGCCTACCCAGCCCTGTATGTGAGCATGTGTGTGCATATATGCATGTGTGTGTGCACGCATGTGTACAGGGGGGGCTCTGCTGGCAAAGCACCTACTCTTCACTTTTTTTCTCCTCCACTTCTGGATCTGGCCTCCTGCGTTTCCTTGTTCCATGTTTCACTTAGCAAGGAAAATTCCACAATAAGGTGGGCCTGGTGGCCAGGTTGGTCATTAGAGTCCTCTGCGAGGCTGAGGCAGGAGGATCACAAGTTGAAGCACAGCCCGGGCAGCTTAAATGAGCAAATATTTCTATTTTATAATATTTATATATATTGATAAGGATTTGTATTCATAATATTTGTATTTCACTTTTACTAACATTGTGCTTTATAAAATATTAATCAACAATGTTTCTTACGTAGGCCACTTTTATAACATCCCCTGCAGCTTCGTTCCTTTTTTTTAGGTTCATTTTATTATTTGGTACTAAATGGGTATGTTTGTTTTATATAATTCTTGACTTCTGAGAACCCTCGTGTATATTTTTTGACACCCCACATGATGGGATCTAATTTATCATGTTTCATTCTGTTGTAGTTCTATGTATCAGCACCGGGATTCAATGCCCTATGCCACCAACACACACACACACACACACACACACACACACACACACACACACACACAGCTTAAAAAAAGAAGGATACGTACCAAATCCCATTTTCCCATGACTGGCGTGCTCTGGGATTCTAGTAGAAACCTTAAAGCTGAGTTAGAACTGCAGGGGAAGAAAAATCAAACTGGAGTGGGTAGGATTCTTCCCAGAGTGCCAAGCGTCCAGCAGTCCTCGTAGAGTAGCTCTAGCTTCTCTGTAAGTCTCTGGCCACACCACACTACGTGACAGTCAGAAAGGACTTCAGCTGCCCAAAAAGTCCCTCCCCTCCCTGGCCACCAACCTGGAGGGAAAAAGGATTGCCAAGGGGGGGTTGCATGTTAAGCAAGAGAAGCAAGAGGGAGGCACACGTACGGCCCTCCCCCAGGTGCACCGACCAGTGGCTTCACCAAAGTGCTGGTGTGAGGTGTGGGTGGCCTGCGTATGTCTTTCACTAGGATTGCTAAGAGGTGTCTTCTCAATATTTAGTGGTAAAGCACTACAGTTATTAACCATATTTAACATGCACGTGGCCAGCAGCAAGGGTGCAAGGGAGAGGGCTTTGTCTGCAACTGAGGATTAATATAGAGATATATTACCCCTATCTTAAGCAGGGCCGTGTGCAGGTGGGTTCTGGGACTCCATAGGGAGGGAGCTGGCTGCCTGGTTTTCCGGTTGGTTTACTTTTCCTAAACAACACTTCCTGTCTCTGCGTTTCTCACCTTCTTAAAAATAGACCCACTCTTAATGAATTTATTTTAAAATAGGTTCTCTGTTACTAGGCACAATGGCACAAGACTGTCATCCCAACCCTCTGGGAGGCTGAGGCAGGAGGATTGTAAGATTGATTCCTACCTGGACAACGTAGTGAACTTTGTCTCAAAATTAAAATTAAAGTTTTTAAAAGGTCTGGGATTATAGCTTAGGGTGAAGGCCTTGGGTTTAATGTTTGATCCCAGAACCACAAAAATGTAGTGTGTGAGTGAGTGTCTGTCTGTCAGTCTGTCTGTCCTCTACAGCTGTTTGGACAAAAAGGATGAGGTCATTGGTTTGTTTAAACAGTTTTCAACATGTGAGACAAGTTATTTATGTCTAGCAGAAGATTACAAACCAAACTTTCACACTCAGAGGAAGACAGCCTCGAGCTGACCTTGATTTCACCTTTCTGTCTGTGAATTTAACATAGTCTGAGAACCAGTGACATGTCTGTGTACCAAGCACGTGCTGGAGCAGGGGCTCCATCCTCTGAAGGCCTCCTCCCCTCGTGCGCTTGGAGGCTGAGGCAGGAGGATTGCCAAGTTTTAACCTAGCTTGGATGATTTAGCAAGACCCTGTCTCAAAACCTAAAAAGAAAGAGCGAGAAGAGGGGAACTGGAAATATAGCTCAGTGCAAAGGCCCTGGATTAAATCCAAAGTACATAAAAATTATAATAATAAACGTACCTCATCTATTCTAAGGCATCCCTTCCCAGAACTCCCAATGCAAAGGCAGAGCCCAGAATCACTGTCCCCTGACCTGAGTGGGATGGAAAGCATTTCCTTCTCACTCTTAGAGACCCTGCACTCCTTTGCCTGTCCAGCCTCCCCTTGCCTGACCTTCCCACAACCCCACTTCTCTCAACGCTTTGGACCCCAAGGCTCCTTCTGGGTTGCCCTTCGGGAAAGAAGAAACTGGGCGTGTTGGGCAGTAGCCAGTGCGCAGCCAGCTTTGCCAAGGCCTCTCTCTCCTCCGAGTGCCTCGCCCCCTCCACGAGAGCCGCCAGCCACTCTGGCTCCACACCTCTCTGTACGTGAGAAGGCTCTACAGTGAGACCCAGCAGGTGCACCAAGGGAACAGGGATTGGCTGTTCCTGAAGTGGGCAGATCCGGGAATCAGCACGGGCTGGCCGGGACCATCCATCAGATAAAACAAGCAACAATTTCAGTAAGTTCTGCAACAGAAGCACAGTCCCAGGCAAACGCAGTACGCTCTGAGGACACGGGCAGAGTCCTGAGAGGGGTGTGTCATTTGCCCCGGAACCAGAAAAGGATTTATGAGAAGCAGAAATGGATTCTAAATTCTGTCCTGAGAAATCAGCTTAAAGTACAGATGTGCTGGCTTGCGAGAGGCCCCTCCCCATGCCCCTTGAGGCTGCCCTCCCCGGGCTTCTGCGGGCGACCCCTCACCCTCTCTTCTGGAAGTCAACCCAGTAAACTCAGCGGCTCACCAAATTGGCATCGTTACTGCGGCCTGTGTGCTGTGCCGTGTCTGGAGTGAACAGACGCAGGTACTCACGTCTCTCGGAAAAGTTACTCCCATAGCACACATGAGCGTGCACAGCTGTGCACACACGTGCAACAAGGAAGAGAAGCCAAGTCAGTGGAGAAGCGAAGCTTTTCGGAGTCACTCAGCCCCACTCTGCCTTCTGTCTGTCTCAGGAGGAACTAAAACTATTTTGCCTCCTTCGAAGAAGGTTACGCTTTGTGACCTGAACAGAGGAAGAAAACATGGTATTTCTGTGCTGTGAAGTACTATGCTGCTATAAAGAATAGACTTGAAGCATTTGCAAGAAAATGGGCCATCTTGAGTCAATAATGCTTAGTGAAATAAGCCAGACATGAAAGATGAGGTATCCCATGGGATCTGTCCTATGAGATGACCAAAAGGTAAATGACTAAAAAAACTTCAGGTGGGAGACAGAGTAGGCGGGGGAACCAGGGTGGGAGAGGGAAAGTGGGAGGAAACAAAAGAAAAAGTGGCATGTATGGCCACCAGTTCCCAACATGTGTGCGGTCAACATAGAAACGGAACTGGTAACACCTCCACACTCCAACGAAAACGCCACGGGGGGTTCCAGTTGGGGCCTGAGGGGGGCGCTGCCTCAGACCACAGGCTGCGAAAGGGGCTGGTGAAAGTTTTGCAGGAACCAATCCCAAGTGTTTCTGTTTCCTTTATAACTGATACCTTTACAATAAATGACACAAGCGTAGGGGCTAATAAAGCTCAACCACAGAAGGGAAAGGAAAAAAAATCCAGCAGAAGCCTTTCCTGGCCCTGGAATTTATTTAAGCATTCTGCTAAAAATGCTCCCAGGAACCACCCACTCCAGCAAAGTTTTGCTGCATGTGAAAAGACGACTAAAAACCACTAAAAGAGAAAAAAAAAATAACTTCAGGGTGGGGCAAGCATTCATGGCATCTGTTTCCTTAGGAGCAAAGTCGTTTTAATTTACTATCAAGAGATCCCTGTTCTTAAACTGGTGGAAAGAAGCCTGTTCTTTTGGGTTTCATGTGTCTTACAGTGCAGTGGGAGTCTGGCCCCTGGGACATCAGGAGATGAAACAATTCTGCTGTGGCTGGAGTTGTTTCCTCAAGTGTCTGACTGACAGATAGATCCCTCCAGCAACTGCCTGACGTGAGCCACCACAGCGGGACATCTAGACAGCGAGCCCTGAGTCGTTTCCAGTAGACACCGTGGAGCAGGGCTGACAGAAAAAAGGAGCCAATGCCAAATTTACTCAGGGAAAAAAAAATTGGGGAAAAGAAAACCCACAGGAAAACTGTTTGGGAAGAAGTAAATACGTTTGATTTCTGACATGGTGAATTTCTACGGAAGGGGCCACTGCCTCCGATAGATCTAACCAGTGTAGAGACATTGCAATTTATTGAGCTCAGATCCCATGCCGGGAAGGTACATGTTTTTGCTCTGTTTTATGTAAAAACGGGAGCAGAAAGATGAGCTTTCCTGCTCCACACATGTGAGAAGTAGATCTGGAATTGGAGTGAAGAAAAACACAAACCATGTTGGCTTCCCCTTCAACATCTGAACTATTCCCAAAGATCAAACTGCTCGAAGTTGCAAGTGGCTGAAATCTACCCAGATCAAACTGCAAGACCTTGGAGTCCAAATCCCCTTCCTCTGCAGCTAGCTGTGCCTGGGGGCCACAGGTGAGTCTGCGCAGGACCAGGTGCAGACCTCCTGGGGGGTGTGGCGGGTAGAGGAGCAGGGGCTGCCCTGCTTCCGGCTGGGAAACCGAGGCCAATCGAAACCCACCCTCCCTTTCCCAGAGCCAAGTGTCACTCCCAGCTCCAATCCCAACAATACAAGGTTGTTTGAATCCCTGAAAAAAAATCAAGAAATCATAAGCAACAACAAAAATAGCAACAGTAACCACAGAAAAAAAAAAGCAGCAGAACAAACTTCCTCCAACCGGAAGAATGACCTGAACTCTGCACACCGATTCTGTGGAAAAGCGCAACACACTGAGGCCCCGAATCACACATGGATTAAAGAAGAAAACAGAAAGAAAGAAAGAAAGAAAGAAAGAAAGAAAGAAAGAAAGAAAGAAAGAGAGAGAGAGAGAGAGAGAATCTTCTAAATTTCAAATTTTTCTGGACAGAAATTATCGAGTCACCTATAAATATAAATGAGACGGGCATTGATTTTCTTCAAAAAAATATAAAAGATAAAGATAGCTGTGCATGATAATTTTCAAGGCGATAATCCTGTTAATCTGGGAGGCTGACACAGGAAGGATCACAAGTTTGAATCCAGCCTGGGCAACTTAGTGACGTAGCGGCACACTGTCTGCAAAATAAGTTGACGAGGGCAGGGAATCTGTACAGCTGGGAGAGGAAGCCGGGCATGGATGGGAGGGGCAGGTGGAGCCGGGCAGGGTGGCCTCACCCTGGCCTCTCCCTGCTCCGCCCCACCGTGGGGTGCTGGGCACCTCCCTGCTTTCTGCTTGTTCTCCACGTGGCCTTGCCATCTCCCACCCTGGGATACCCGGTGCTGCTTTGCTGGAGGCAGCCACCATGGGAGAGCTGCTGGGGCCAGCCTAGACCAGCAGCTGCCCAGGGACAGGCGTGCCAGGTATGCAAGGGGACAGCTGTCTCAGCCACTGCCCGGGCGGGGGTGAGTGCATTCCTGTCCCAAACCCCAGCTCTCTGCTGGTCTCAGCAGGATGCCCAGACTCCTGCCCAGCCCACCCAGGGTGTGGCCCTGCCCCGCAGATGGTCACAGAGGGTGGGAAGGGTACTCACAGCTGGTTATGGCCAGAGAAGTGATGCTGGGGAAGCCTGGTGTGGTCCCTGCGTGGGTGAGGCAGGCTTCAGACCACGGCTGTGTCACTCGGCACTCCAGCCTTGCTTCCAGAATACCACCAGAATTTACTTTTCACCGCCTTAGGTATTGCTGTTGCTGTTGTTGTTGTTGTTATATTATGTGTGTGTGTGGATGGCACCGGAGACTGAGCTCAGAACCTTCACAGTGAGCTACATCTCCAGCCATTTTTAGTTTTGATTTTGAGATGGGGTCTCATCAAGTCATTAAGTTGTCCAGGCTGGGCTCAAATTTGATGATCCTCCTGCCTCAGCCTCCCAGTGTGCTGGGCTGACAGGTGTGCCCCAGTGGGCTCCGCTGGATTGTTGTAATTGCTGTTATTTGTAGGGGATGAGTGTCTGTTGTTGACAGGAATGGCCCAAGAGCCGAGACAGGAAAAGAGTAATCCTCTCACCCCCTTTCCCATGGCAGCCCTTTACGAGCGTTCTTACCGCTCTGAAGTCTGAAGACTAAAGGCCAAAGAGGAGAAGCCCCGCCAGCAGCCCTATGAAGGGAGGAGGGGGATTATTTCAGGAGGTCTGTGTTTCTTCTTTCCTGGACTCCACCGCCTGTCCGCTGACAGGGAGAGGCGGCTGGGTTCCTCAGGTCCTCACATTGCAGACTGCGTCTGAGCTGCTGCATCCGACGTCACCCAGTCAGTGCGCCTTGGACGACGCAAAGAAGAGGAGGAGGAGAAGAAGAAGAAGAAACACTGCAGCCTCCACTGTCTAGGGAGCCATGATCCAGTGAGAGACAGGGAAGGACGCGGTGTGTCCAGCCTCCTACTACCAAAGACGCTCAGAGCAGGTGAAGGCAGCACCGCCACCCTGGAGGAGCCCAGCTGGCCTTAGCCAGGTACTGCACGCCCACCCGGGTGACCCGACCTGGGACACGCCGCAGGCAGAGGCGGAGCATTAGCCCTGATGCTTACATCCGCCAGCACATGCAGGTTCTCACCACTAAAAATGCGTTTTGCATTTTAATCATTTCCCTTAAAATATGAAAAGCTCTGAAATCTCCACCATGTCCAGAGGAAGGGTGGCCGGGACAGAAAGGCCCTTCTAGTCAGGACCAGGAAGGGACCATTTCCCAGAGGCACGGAATTTGGGACGGCAAGCAGCAGACAGAGGAGGGCATCCTCGGTGAGCACCAGTGGGACACAGGACAGCATCGTTTGCGATGCCTCAATTGGCTAGCAGGGGAATCGCCAAGGCAATTTCCAGAAGTCCTGGGCAAAAGCAAGAGCCGGGCCTGTTCGCTCGGGTGGGTGGGGGCGATGGTTCCTGAAATCTTCCGTACCGGAAATCCTGCTTATGAGAAAATTTACGGAATGTGTTTCTGATTCCATATGGGCATCAGCTCCAGTGAGTGCGAGGTACATATGTTGGGGATAATTAGGAAAAAGAGACGACCAGGTTAGAAGTGGAGTAAGGCCGTAAGGAAAACACCAAGCCGGCAGAGCAGGAGGTGTGTCGCTCCTCCCACCTCGCTCCTGCGCTGCTGTCTTTATTATGAGACAGAATCTTGGGGAATGACCCAGGACGAAGGGCCCCTGTCCCGTGTTCCCTCCGGCTCCCCCGCTTCCCTCCGACTAATTCCAGCCTCATGGCTCCCAACGTGTGTAGGTTAAAGAGAATGTAGTAATTAGTGGAAATGTACCATAATGGTTCCGTGTAAAAACAAGGTTTTAATTATAGCATTTACCCAGGTTACAAATTCCTGCTTGCCTCTGTGTACAGGACAACCAGAGCCATACTTTTTGTTGTTTTTAAGCCACTGGGGGAGCGGGCTGGCCTTTGATATTTGATTCGTGTGAATACCCTTGGGATCCAAGGCAGTAATCTGGCATTTCCAACCAGGTCTCAATTCCTCAAGGTGAAGAACAGGCAGTCTGCTGGGTCATTGTGCACGGTCACATCATGGGGGAATGTGTGGGTGTCACAGTGGGCCAGTCTTTCCGACTGGTGCCAACTCCGACAATCTCTTGTCAGCCCATCACAGAACCAATTAGAGTGGAACGCTGACCTTCAGTTCCAATAACACCAGTCAAGAACATGCTCCAAAACTGAACTAATTCCGGGTTGTCAGTTGTTGGAAGGTGATGGAACTTAAGACATTCAGAAATCATACGATAAGCAAGGCCTGATGCTGCAGGCCTAGAATCCCAGCACTCTGTGAGGCCGAAGCAGGACGTTTGCTGTGAGTCCAAGGCCAGCCTGGGTGATCATAAACTTGGCCACATCTTGACTCGACAACAAAAATTAAAAACGGGCTAGAGATGTAGCTCAATATAAAGGTCCTGGGCTCGATCCTCTGCACCAACACCAAACAAAAGCCAAACTAAAAACAAAAACAGAAAAAGGAAGAAAGAAAGAGAAAAGAAAGAAAGAAAGACATTACAAGAATCAAACTCCCAGGGAGAACCAGGAAGCAATGTGGTCAGACCTGGCCCACAAGACCAGAGGTATTCAAAATGGGATATAAAAAAATGAAGTCCATTTGGTGTGGGGAATGAATTGGTAGGGTGCCTACTTCTCCAATTTTTTAAAAAGAGGAAAGAATCTGTGTCACTGACATGACGTGTGTGGGCTGACCTGGAGCTTCCACTGGGTCCCGGTGTCTGGGATTTATGGGATTTACATATCAGATGAGGTCACAGACTTCCTGAGGCAGGAATCTTCAGGGAAGTTTTCACACTCAGAAAACCTCACCCTGGCCGCCATTGTGGGCTGTCATGCACCCAGGTAAGTAGCTGTGTGTGTGTGTGTGTGTGTGTGTGTGTGTGTGTGTGTGTGTGTTCACGTGAGCATGTGTGCTTTCAATCCCCCTGCCTCAGGCTCCCAGAGTGCTGGGATTACATTCATGAGCCACAATGCCTCCCTGGTCTGTTCAGAATTCTTAGAATGTTTTACTTTCCTTTATAATGCCTTCTATGTCTGTCCTCTTCAGAATCTGTCTTCTAGGTGGAAGTCTTCACCTTGCGCTGTTTTCACTGGGTCTTTAATTCTTTTTTTTTTTTTTTCTTTTGGCAGTGTCTCATCCTGTGGTTCAGAGTGCGGGCTGGTTTTGAACTCACTACGTAGCTTATGCAGGCCTCAAACTCATGGCAATCTTCCTGCCTCAGCCTCTTCAGAGCTGGCATTAATTCTATTCTCCTGTCTCTGCCAAGTTCATCATCACAAGGCACATAATATTCTATTTAGAAATTGGGACGAATCTTTAAAAAATCTAGTGACATTTTAAAAAGAGGCTTCCTTCTTTTTTTCTTGGAGGTAAAGCTAAAAGCCTAGCTATATGTGTGTTACTTATTTTAACAAGAATATCTACATATTTAGAGTTATTGAGAAAAACCCCAAGGGAATAGCAATCCTTCTGGTCCCTGTGATCTGCCACATATTTGGGAAGCCTGTGTCTCTCATACTCATTAAACACATTTATTCCTCTGTACGGCAAATTTTCAAGTGATCCGAGAAAGGTAACCCTGGATCCTAAGGAAATGTACCCAAAACCAGTGGCTGGATTCACTGCTGGCTTGGCTCTCCTACAATGTCTTCCTGTAGTGTCTCATTTTATCCATAAAATTTTCTTATTTTAAATCAAAAAGGATAGCAACCCCACCAGTGACTTGGTCTAAACAATGAGAATTTGCTTTTCTCTTTATGATCATTCGAACTATAATATACTGAGAGTTTCTTCTGTCCACTGTGTTTCCCAACGGGTTGGTTTCAGGACACTTGAAGCTGGGCCTGGTGACAGAGGCCTGTTATCTCAGCACTCTGGGAGGTTGTGGCAGGAGGACTGCAAGTCTGAACCCAGTCTAGGTAACTTAATGACACCCTATCTTAAAATAAAAATAATAAAAATGGGCTGGGGATGCAGCACAGTGTGAAGGACTTAGGCTAGATCCTCAGTAATACACACACACACACACACACACACACACACACACACACACACACACTTGGTCATTGAATCCTGTCACCCACGTGAGTAGATAGACTTAGGTGGACGGATAGAAGGACCCGGGAACCAGCTCTCGGCTTTTATACATTGCAGCCTGTGCGTGGGTCCCAAGTCAGGCCCCTTCTTCTGCTTACCCTGCTCACTCTGGAGCTGCGAAATCTAGCAGGTTCACTTTCCTGGTCTTGGACCATGGGAAAGGTGTCATTACCGGCAACAGCAGCACATCCCCGGGCGCGGTAAGCAAGAGGATGCAGGCTGTGAGGAAGGTCACCACCACTAGGCTGGCTCTGGGCACATCTTCTCCCAGGTACAACTTTGGATGGCTTTATTTTTATCTCTTCGATGACAACTCCTCTCTAGGACTCCAAGGGTGGCCTGGGTGAGGTGGGTGTGACCTGGAAGTGTGTGTTCCTGCTTGTGGCTCCTCCCTTCTCTCTCTGTTTCCCAGCTGCCATGGAGTGCATTTATTTCCTCCATCACACCCTTCATCATGCTGTGTCAGCTTTGCAACCCACCAGTCATGAACTGAACCCACCAAAACCACGAAGTCAAACCTCTCTTCCTTGTAGTTGGGTGTGTTTGCCCTGCATCCCAGCAATGGGAAAGTGATTCATATAGTTTCTGTTCAGTTTCAGACACTATTGCGGAGACAAAGTGCTGCATTGGCAGGAGCTGGCCAACCAATTTGGATACCATGATGACCCATTTTCATGTAACAGATTCTTTTCTAATGTATGTATCACCTCCGTGCATCACATTAAAAAAACTTTGGAGCAAGATAGGAAATGCAAAGAGATTCACGAGCACCACAAATACTCTGGGAATTCTATACTTTGCTTCATGATTCATGAAGAAATATTTTAAATGAAAAAAAGAGACCCTAAAGGGAGTAGTAAATTGCCAATATCTCATTTTCTTTATAAACATGAAAGATCTGTAAAGACTCGGCCTTTGTGCCCACGTCTGAGGTTTGGCACCGGGGACTGAGCCCATCATCTTCATGTTGCTCTACATCCCAGTTTTAAAAGGAAGCTGAAGACTTCTTGAATGCCCTTTGCCCTAGCACCACTTACCACAGTAGTGATTTTGAGTTGTTAAAAAATTCAAGGCCTCATGAAATGTTATGAAAATAGCAAAATCTCACACCAAGATGCATACCATGATAGAAGTAAGACCCCAAAGAGCCGACATGTTTTGGTAAGGATGTACCAGAAGTAAGCCTCCCTCACCCCACCCCAATAAACCAACAAGGACGTCGTGACCGGTGCAAAGTGGAGAAGGGTCGGATAGATGCTGGTGCGTATATTCACCCTCCACAAACCTCTAATAATGAACTTAGTTTAAGATCATCCACAGTATCAGATAGAATTATTATATATTATAGATTATAGATATGTGTGTATACATATATACACACATTACATATGTATAAATGTGTTTATATGCAGTTCCTCTTTGTCCCGAAAGAATTCCCATTGCAATATTCCAAAGAAAATATAGAATTACAAAATTACAAAAACAATAATAGCCAGAGAAACAAAGTAACATTACGGAATAAAAGCAGAGAGACAGGTCAACAATGACTCCATAGACGAGAAGAGCCTGAATTGGGAAAGAAACACAGTTCTTCCTGTCATGTACAAACTGTAATAAAGTTGAAATGACCTCAAGGAAGGAAATACTTTCTTAAAAAACAAACAAAAACTGACCAGCATCTATTTAAAAGTGAGACAAAGGAACTTTCTAAAACCAAAAAGGCAGATTAAATAAAATGAGAAATTCAGTGGCTGTTCACTGTTTTAAGACAGTGAAAGCCAGTTTTAGTAAATCGAAAGATTTGTTGAAATTACACAGAATCTATCACAGTAAAGCAAAGGGGCAGAGAGCGAAAGAGTGCTAAGTAACAGTGGAAAGATGGTGAGAAACCTTAACGTATATTTACCTAAATTTCCAAATAGAAAAGAGGGGGAACAAAGCTGGAAGGAGTAGTTTTAGACAATATTTTAAATTCATGAACAAATATTTCCCAAATTACAGCAAAAAACAAAACAGGAAGTTCCCAACCGGAAGTAGGGAGAGACAACAGGAAGCTCCCGATTTCCCAACAGGAAGGTAAAAAGGCAAACAAAATGAAGAGGGTCCTTGATTTGCAATGGGATTATGTTTCAATAAACCCATCACAAATTGAAAATACTGGAAGTTGGAAGTGATTTTAATAAATCTAATGTTCTGGTCATCATAGCTTAGTCCCACCAACCTTGATCATACTCCCAACACTTAAGCTTAGCTCGCAGCTGGGCCAGTTCTTATACGTAAGCGTGTCCTGGCCGTCATGCGTGGGCTAGGACCCCTCATGGGACCCCCCTTGTCTCTTCTCTGTCTCTGCTGCACCAATGTCTCGGGTCTGGAAATATTTGTGGAAATTCCCCTCCACCCCCACTGAGGCTGTCTTGTCATTCCAGGAATCCTTGGCTCCAGTTCTGTCTCCCATCCGGGGCATTTTACACCCCAGGGACCCAGCCTTCAGTGGGTTTGAGCTTCTAATCCTGGAAACTGAATCAGGTGTTTTCTGCATTTGTTATCCACGGATCCCTGAACAACTCACTCGGATTCATTGAATCCATTTTATGCATCCATAACATGGAGAGTAATTCTTAAAGACACTTTATTGACAAAGGGACATCCTAATTTATCTTTGAAATGGAAAAAAAGATGTCAAATAATCTGTGGATTGGCACTTGGGCACCACCATTGTGGTGATAAATATGTATATTTTAGAAATGGCATTGAGGGCATTGTGAAGACCTAAAGATTAATATTATAAGCATTTGACACCTGACTGTTAGAAATGTGTGCTAAGGAAACCATCAAAAACTTATGTGTGCAACAATAAGAGATTTAAAAGTTTTCTGTTATCTCAGTACCTGGGTAACGTAGTGAGATCTTGCCTCAAAATAAAAAAGGGCTGGGTATACAGCTCAGTGCAAAGGTCCTGAGTTCACTCCCCAGTGCAAGTGCTTGAAGAATAAAAGAAAGGTTATTTTCAATACATTAAATGATGAAAACTAGTATTAAGTGCCCTGTGTGGTGTAATTATCTTTGCGTTTTAAAAAATATTTAGATGCCAGGGAGGGAGATTGAAATTTTACGAAATAAAAATATTAACAGTGCTTACCACTAGGTTGTGTGCTGTTTGGGATAACTTTTATCATTTTGTTAAAATTTTTCTTTTACTGTATATAACAAAATTCTTTTGCCTAGTAAGAAAGTAAATGAATATTATAAAGTTACATATAAATTACATAAATATGCATATATATATATATATATATATATATATATATATATATATATATAAATGTGTGTGTGTGTGTGTGTGTGTGTGTGTGTGTGTGTGTGATACTAGAGCCCAGGACCTTTGCACTGATCTGCATCCCCAGTGCATTTTTGATTTTTGAGATGGGGTTTCACTAAGCCACTGAGTTGTCTAGGCTTGGCTTGAATTTTGCAATCCTCCTACTTCAGCCTCCCAAACTGCTGGTATGAGAGGCTTGCACCACCAGGCCCAGCCACAAGGAGACAAAATCAACCACAGACTTCTTCTTGCAGGGCTGCTTCAAAAGACAGAGGAATGCAGATGCTCTGCTATTTCTGGCCTGGGCAGCACTGGGCTAAATCTTGCTCTGTGTGGGTGGATGGGTGGATGAGGTCCGGGGAATTTCGGAACTCAGAGGACCTTTCCTGGCTGCCCCCCGCCACCCCCCAACATAGGACTACATCTGCCCTGGGATAGGAATTTCAACTATGAGTTATTTCATATCCCTGGTGCATTGGATTTCCAAAACAGACAAGCTCAAAACCATGAGAGAAGAGGCTTTTGTATGGGTGGCAAGTTCAAACCTACCCGGATAACTTAGTGAGATCTTGTCTCAAAATAAAAAATAGAAATGGGGAAGAGGAGGAGGAGGAGGAAGAAGAGGGGGAAGAGGAGGAGGAAGAGGAGGAGGAAGAGCAGAAAGGACAAGAGAAGAGAAAAGGAAAGAAAAATAGGATCGAGAGGCTAGTCTTGAGAGACTGTAAATCTCTATGGATGCGTTAGCATGGCCTTTCAGTCCCATGGCGGCTGACTGGGCAGCAACAGGAAGCAGCTCAGCGGCATTGTCTCACGGCACTTTGAGATTTCGACCAATGTGAAGAAGACCAAGCAATACAGCTGCGCACAAAGCGGATTGCTCTCCTTGATGTTTGCATCCCTGGGCTTACAGGACCGGCCTCACCACCGGAACCCAGCGGGAGCCTGGAATTACGGTAACTGTTGAAGATTTGAGTGATTTCACTAGAAAGAAAGTCAGACAGTGAGAGAGACAGAGAGGACAAGAGAGGAGTGAGAGGTGGCTCCTGACCACCAGGTGAAACTGTCACGCTGTGTGCTCCAAGTGAGCACAGTCAAAAGATGGGCATTTCTCAGTGAAAAAGCAGATTCGTAAAAATGCTACCGTGTGTCCTTACTCACCTTACTCACTGCATCTGACACTGTGCCACTCGGGTTCTTGCCTGTTGTGAAAGTTGAATTTTAAAGGACAGTCACGACGGAGATGGCCATCATGGAGATAATCACGGTGGTGGCGATGAAGAAGAAAAGAAAGTAGGCATCATTCGACTGTATTTAGCTCTAACCTTCAAAAAATCAGCTAGAATGAGCAGACGGGGGCCTGGACACAGACACCACGATTCTACTTTGCAGAGAAATGAATTACTTAGGCGTAAAATATAACGAATCAGAAGTTACTCCCACTTAAAATACAATGTATCAGAAGTTAGCACGTAAAGTACAATGCACTTCCACTTTGCTGGGAACTAGGTTACTTACAGGTAAAAATATCATAAATCACAAGTTACTGATGCACAAGATACAACGTATCAGAAATTGGCCGGTAAAATACAATGTGGCAGAAGTTGCTGGGCACATCCCATGCAATGTATCAGAAATGTATCAGAAAGTTGCTTCCACACAGGATACCAATGTATACGAATGTTAGGGCAAAAATATTTTGGGAAGTTATTGGCTTACAAGATACAATGTATCAGAAGTTACTCTCACATAAGGTCTAATATATCAGAAGTTGTGCACCAAAAGTTACTGGCTCCTAAAATTCAATGTATGGAAGCTACATATAAAATACAATGTATCGAGTAACCCTACTATGTCATCTTAAACTTCGCTTTGAGAAGGGGAAGTCCATTATGTGCAATAGAAACAAACTAACCCAGATGTGGTGGCGCAAGCCTATAATTCCAACACTTATGGGAGGCTGAGGCAGGAGGATCCCACGTTCAAGCATAGCCTGGGCAACTTAGCGACTTGGTAAGAACCTGTGGCAACAACAAGTAAAATTAAAAGTACTGAGAATGTGGCTTAGTGTAAAGACTCTGCTTCTGTCACTAGTACTGACAAAAGACTACACGAAAGCAACTGTGGCCTCCGAGATCTTATATATATATTACCTCGTAGAAAATTTTACTCAATAAGTTTGATTTTCTTTACACCTGAGTGTGTCCTGCCACAGATGTGAAATCACTCAGGGCAGATGGCTGCAGTCAACACCAGCCGTATACTGTCCTTGTCAAACATCCTGGGAAAAATTTTGAGAGTGATTATAAAAGATGGCCCCAAGTAATCTCCCCTCGCCATGTCAACAGTACTAACGGGTTTCTGTGCTGGCAGGTTTTCCTGCTATGGATTTAATTTGCAGTGCGTTTGCCGAAACGAAAGGCAGACAGAAATGGAAAATCCATACGTGCCTTCGTATGTAATGGATCAAAGCTGCTCCTAATTAGCCAAAGGGAAAAGGACACAGGGTGGAAAGGAGTTCTTCGGCCTTGGGCGAGAAGAGAGTCTGAATTTTTTTTCCTGTAATACATCTGTGTCGTGTTTGCATCTGCGAGCTCTAGGCTGAGAGCCTCCTCTGAAAGACTCCATCTCCCGTGGATGCTGCTGCCTTCGTCCCCGATGGCTACCGGGAAAATCTTGCATCCTTGACAGTTCCTGGAAAACCTCCTGTTCCCGAGAGCTACTGGAAACCCATGTACTTTCTGCAAATCCCCTAAAAGAGAAACTCAGACCTTTGCGCTCTAGCTGGGCGCTGGTGGTACAAGCTTGCCATCCCAGCCCTCCAGGAAGTGGAGGCAGGGAGGTGGCCGAGTTCCAGTCCAGGCTGGGCAGCTTAGGAATTTAGCGAGACCCTGTCTCAAAATTTTTCACCAAAGCAAACTGATTATGAAATTTCCCAGTATAAAAACCAAACTTCCACGTCTCCACACCAAGGACAATGTCTTGTGCAGGCACATCTGGTTTGTTTTGATGCTACGGATGCCACAAGTTGGGTAGGAGATTCTATGTTCCTTCTTTCTTTTCAAAATTTTGGCTGTTTTTCTCCCTGTGAGCTAAATGTTTGGCCTACTATGAATATAGCTGGCAAGAACCAAGCTCAGCTTCTGGCTTATTGTCCCTTTCCTACCTTGTTTTCTTTGTCCAGAGCTTTACACATTTTGACTTTTTAATCAAGTGTTTTGGACATGTGTGCCAGCTGCCTGAGTTCCACTTCGGGGGAAAAAAAAAAAAGCTTGCCTTGAACACAGCATCGTGACCCAGGTGGAGGAGATTTCTACAGGAAACCAGCTGGTTAGAAGCAAGTCAGGCCCAGGGTGCAAGCCTGAAATCCCACTGCTCTGGGCACTGAGGCTGGAAGATTACAAGTTCAAGTCCATCCTGGGCAATTTAGGAGCCTAGAGAGACCCTGTTTAAAAAAAGAAAAAAAAGCGTTGGGGATGTAGCTCAGGGTGAAAGGTTGAGTTGGAACCCTAGTACCAAGAATGGATTGGTGTGAAGAGACACACCAGCCCCAGTTCAGGGCACTGCAGGCATCTGCAGGTGTGTGGACGGGCGTCCTGTGGTTTGGGAAGGGCAGGGCGCCTGGGGATCCCAGCGCTGAGGCAGAGCAGGTTCTGTGTGTGTGGGAAGTGGGGCCGGTGAGTCTCAACACCGCAGGTTGAGACTTTTTCTTTCTTTCTTTCCCTCCTTTTCTCTTTCATTCATTCTTTCTTTCTTCCTTTCTTCTCGTACACAGGACTGATCGAAGCCAAGGCCTTCCCGCTGTCCCACGGAGCTACATTCCCAGCCCACCTTCTGTTTTTGAGCTAGGGTCTTGTTAGGCTGCCCGGACTGACTCACACAAGGCAGTTCAGTGTTGCAGTGATAAACCTGTACCACTGATTTGGGGTATTTCCCGGGCTGGGCCTGAATTTGCTTCCTCCTGCCTCAGCCTCCCAGTGGGGACCATATTTCAGTAGCTAGGACCAGTAGTGGTGGCTGGTGATAGAAGTCCAGACAACAGCCGGCGTCACTGGAGCAGGACAGGATGGGGGCAGGAGGACTCTGCCAGGCTGCCCTAGGACTTGATCCCCTGCCAGGGAAGCCTGCGGGGGGCCTGGGCTGGGGGCCAGCGCCACCATTCAGTCCCTACCCCAGGCTCCTGGAGCACCTGGCCGGGTCCCAACACCTGCTCCTGAGCGGGGTTATGCGGCAGGTGGAGGGCTGGGGCAGGGGAGGGAGACAGAGGCGGCTGGGAAGGCGAGGCAGCTGGAAGGGAGGCCATAGGCAGCGACAGCCAGCGGCTCCACACAAGGAGCTCGGGAGGGCCTCGGTGCAGGTGGCTGGGAGCCCAGAGTGTCCTTGTGGGGGAGGGGCGGGGACGCAGCGCAGCTGTACCCGGTAGGAGCCGTGTCTGGGCCAGTCGATGGGATGGAGAAGTGGGTCAGACCAAGCCAGGTCTTGGGAACTCTCAGTGTAGGCGGAGATTTGAGGTGAGACTCAGGCTGGAGAGGGTGAGTTTCTTTGTACGTGTGTGTTTTTTAAATCTCTCAACCATGAATGTAAGAATTTATTTTTGTTTATTATTATTTGTGTGAGCGGTACTGGAGTGGAGTCCGGGCTCTGAGGGGCTCCACACCCCCATTTTAAAATTTAGTTTTGAGACAGAATCTTGCTAGATCACAGACTGTGCTGGAACTTGCAATCCTCCTGCCTCAGCCTCCCAGAGTGCTGGGGTCACAAGTCTCCACCACCCAGGGCCAAGTGTCTTTGGAGGACACCCTGCCTTCACCCCGCATGCACTACCACCCACAGTGAAGAGTCTGCAGTGAAGGTTTCTGTACAGGCAAAACTTTTTTTTCCTTCTGGGGTTGGGGGGGAGGCGATGGGGGGCTGGGGAGAGCATTCCCCCTTTGGCCATGTTTTCTTGTTTGCTTGTTAGTTGATTTTTGTTCTTGTGTCCCACTTGGCTGGTGCAGTTCCTGGGATTAGAAAAGGCCACTAGCTGCAGATGGGATCATTTTGGTCGCTGCCCCCTTCGTCTACACACAATGCATGCCCACTGCCGTAAATGAAGAACCTGCCTTGGGCTCATTCTTAAAGAAATGCGTGACTGAGCCTGCTAACCTGGTGCTCTTGCAGGCTGAGACACGACGACGACTGTTAAGTTTGAGTCCAGCTTGGGCAACCTAGCAATTTAGTGAGACCCGGTCTCAAAATTTTAAAAAAATTAAAAAAAAAAAAACAAAAACACTTACAATGCTACTGAGTACATGAAGGGTCTGCATTTAGCCCCCAGTTCCACAAAAACAAGCCAGTAGGAAAGAGAACGCAGAGGTGTGTCGTGTTGGACGAGCCCCACGCTCTGGCAGCTAGGGATGCGTTGAACTGAGGATCATGCTTGCTTGCTTACTTACGGAGTGTCCCCCAGAAGCCTCATGCATCCACGGATACTGTGTAGGGTGGGGAAGCGGGGCCTGGCTGGAAGGGGCGGGCCTTGGGAACTCACCTGGCAGGGCGTGTGCTGGCTCCGCCCTTCCTCCCAGGCTTCTCTCTGTCCCACTGTGCTACTGTCAGGGTCCTGAGCACTGGCTCTGGCTCTGGCTGCAGCTCCACCATGTGATTCCACCATTTTCCATCCGCCCACCCATGAATGGACCGTGACTTTCTGAAACTGTGAGCTACAATAAATCTTTCCTCCTTAAAGTTGTGGATGTCGGGTACTGAGTCACAATGAGGAAAGAGTAACTAAGACATGTACTGATTTATTTATTCCTCCATTCGTTTGTGGCCCTAGGGGTCAAGCCCAGGTTCTTTACATACAACTATATCCCCAGCCCATTTTTCAGCTCTGATTCTGAGACAGTGTGTCACTCAGCTGCTCCAACTAAGCTGAAACTTAGGGTCCACCTGCCTCAGCTCCCAAAGTGTTGGAATGAAAAGGCCTGAGCCGCTAGCCCCAGCTACTGCGGTGGAAATTTTGTTTTTCACATACACTTCAGCAAAACAGGACCAAATTTAGACTTGCTCTGTGTCGGCGGGACCGGCGGGGACTGAGGAGGGAGCCATAGACTCTGTAGACGTGGGGCACGATGAGCAGCTCCCGCCAAGGCAGCTCTGCAGGTGCATCCAGGCCGGGAAAGGCTGGATACGCCAGTCCCTTCTCCCCGGATCGGTCTTCATAGGCCGCTCCCCAAAGAGACATGGACATTTTTACTTGGGCCAGCCCTTTACTGACAGAGAAGGTTACACCAAATGCCTCTTTGCCCTCCACTGACAAGAAGGTAAACTGAGGCTGAGGCAGGTCAGTGCTCTTAGGAAACACAGATAAGAGTCCTGAGACAGGTAGCACACAGCTGGGCTGGGTGGCTCAGGACTATAATTCCAGCCCTTTAGGAGGCTGAAGCAGGAGGATCTCAAGTACGAGCCCAGCCGGAGCAACTGAGCAACTTACTGAGGCTTTGTTTCAAATAAACAGGAAAAAGAGGCTGGAGATTTAGCTCAGAGCAGAGGCCATGAGTTCGATTTGCAGGATCACAAAAAAGTGATGTGTTTATATACATACATATATCTATATCTATCTATCTATCTATCTATCTGCAGAGCTGTATCTTTTTTCCTCAAGAGACAGAATGTGCCAAGGAAGAAAAAGAAGCATATTTCTAGGTTTGGAGGAATGTAAAAAGATATTTTATCACCAAGAAGAATTTAGAAATGCTGCCTTTTTAAGGTAAGGATTTCCACTGTCGAGGTTACGTCAGGTATGTCCAATACACGGCCTGCCACTTTTTGCCTTTGATTTTTTTTAAATGAAAAAAGAAATGAAACGTAGTTTTAGTACTTATACATAGCACATTAACTATTTTACATATTTTGTATTTTATGTGTGGCCCCAGACACTGCCCTTCCACCCAAAAAACAAGGGCAAAAAGACAGTGGGCCCAAGGCTAGCCCCGCTTGGCCGATTTTTGCCCCAAGCCAGGGGTGAGCTCAATAGAGGGTGAAGGAGTGGATTCTCCTGCCTCCCTCTTGGGCACAGTCATACGCCCCTCCTGCATACGCAGACTAATCCTTGCTTTCTGTTGTCCTCTAACGGCCCGCTTCAGGCTCCAGCACTGTCCTTCAGGCTTATAAACACATGGACTTCTAGAAACTTTTATGGCTTTAAGGCAGCATTCCCCAAAGCCCAGTTCATGGCCTGCTAGGAAGCGGGCCACTGCAGGAGGTGAGCTGCCAAGCAGTGATCAAAGCATCATCTGCATTTACCGCCACTTCCCGTCTCTCACACGACCGCCTGAGCTCCGGCTCCTGTCAGATGAGCAGCGGCATTAGATTCTCCCTGGAGCACGTGCCCTACTGTGAACTACGCGTTCCAGGGATCTAGGCTGCACATTCGTCATGAGAACCTAAGGCCTGATGATCTGAAGCAGAGCTGAGGCCATGAGGCTAGTGCCATCTTTCTGATCCCACTCTCAGCTTGAAAAAAAATTGGGAACACTGTTTTGAGAGCTCCCAGCAATCGTGTTTCATAAGGAACTGAGAAATTTGAGAAAACTCATCCTAAGGAAAAGAGAACCAAGATAGTGATGTTGGGAAACAGCCTAGCGCTGGTGTATAAGGCACCCTGTGTTACCCTGAGCCTGTCTGTGCTTGCCCCTACTCACCCATGTGAGAGAGAAAGGAGAAAACTCCAGGAGCAAATTCCCCAAAACACTAGTAAGACTATACTACCCAGGGGGACAATGGCCAAGGTCAAGGTCAATAATTGTTTTGAGGTAACAAGTCCAGAACATGTGCAGGGGAGAGGGCAGCGTCAGAAGATGAGGAAGAAAGAGACGAAGAACGCAGAGAAAGGAGAGGCTAGGAGCCTTCCTTTTCTAATTCTTTGTGTGTGTGTGTGTGTGTGTGTGTGTGCGCGCGCGCGCGTGCACGCATGTGATTGTGTGTGTGTGTGTGTGTGTGCGTGTTTTACTGAGGACTGAGTCTTCACACTGAGCCTCATACCCAGCCCACTTTTATCTTTGATTTTGAAACAGGATCTCACTAAATTGTTTAGTTGCCCAGGCTGGGCTCGAACTTACGATTTTCCTGAGTCAGCTTTCCATCCTGCGGGGATGACAGTTCTGCACCACAGAGCCTTGACATTTTTTTTCCTTTTGGAACCCCTCTCTCAAAATGATTTTAGAGCTGAGGATGTAGCTCAGTGGCAGAGTGTTTTCCTGGCAAGCTCAAGGTCCTGGGTTCAATCTCCAGTACTACAACTGAAGGGGGCGGGAAGACCACCCCTAAAAAAAAGATGAAGTGACTTTGACTTCTTGGTTTTCCTCTGCATTTCTACATCGGTATACTGAACACCACCAAACCCAGGAGGCCTGCCTAGAACACAGACCCAGAAGCCTCCTAGAACACAGACCCAAGGACTCCTAGAACACCACAGATCTAGAGGCTCCCTAGAACACAAACCCAGAGATCTCCTATTACACAGACCTCCACCGCAGTTGTTGGGCACAAACCCTCCTCAGCTGGACCCCATGGTCCTACAGGCAGGGCTGCCCCCTCCACCATGGGGCCAAGCCTGTCACTCTGTGTGCAGCGCTGCCATCACAATGACGTGTGCGTGTAGAAAGCCACACGCACCATCTATATTTGTCCCGTCTTCCTGCGTCTGGGCTTCACAGGGAGCCTGGGAGAGGAACTTCATTGTATGACTGAACCTCAGCGCTGAGTCGTCTTTACAAATAGCCAAGAGGAATTGTCCACCTGGCCAGGAATTTCCTGTGTGGCGTTTCTCTGGCTTCTCAGCTGGCACTGTGTTTGCTGAGGTCCTGGCCTGGATGGGGCAAAGGGGAAAGATTTGGTCTCCAGGGAGTGGGTGTCTGTGGGATCAGTGCTAGAATACCGGTGTGGACACAGGGCCATGGGGAGGGAAGCCAGGAAGCCACCATTCCATCTAAAATGGGAAGAAAGGCCAGGAAATGTTATTTTAAATTATTGTCACCTGGTGTGGTGTACAGGACTGCTATCCTAGCATTCTGGGAGGTTGGGGAAGGATGATCTCAAGTTCAGGATCAGCCCGGACAACAGCTCAGCCTAGTGACTTGGTGAGACTCTGGTTCAAAAAAAGGGGGACCAGGGTGGAGACTGGGGATGTAGCCCAGTGTGCAGGCCCTGGGCTCACTCCCCAGACCACACACAAACACAAAAAATATATTCACTAGATCCCCCGCCCCCCCCCCCCACCCCCCATCATCCCAGTCCCTCCTTTGGTTGGTTTTTATCAACTGCAACCAATGATCATCTTTCTTTGAACCTATCTTAGTTTCTTAGTTGAAAGAATAGATTTGTGTTTTCTCCAGCAGAATCCAGATTTTTTTTTTTTTTTTGAGGGTCTTGCTCTGTAGCCCAGGCTGGTGCTCAACTCACTATGGAGCCCAGGCTGGCTTCGAACTCGTGGCAGTCCTCCTGCCTCAGCCTCTTGAGTCTTGGGATTGGAGGTGTGCGCCACCATGCTGGGCTGACTTTTATGTGGCATAGGGGGTCAAGTCCCTGGCCTTGTGCTTCGTAGTCAAGCAACCACAGCCCATGTTTTACTTTTGATTTCAAGACAGGTCTCACTGAATCACTGAATTGCCCAGGGTTCAAACTGGCATCCTCCTGCCTCAGCCTCCCGGAGTGCTGGGATGATAGCGCTGCACTGCTAGGGCCTGGCTTCTTTCTCACCTGAAGCTGAACCTTGAGCCCAGCAGGGAAGGCACCATGCAGACCTACAATTCGCCCACGGGTATTCTCAGCCCTGGTCTGAAAATGGTGGACGCCCTCACAGTCTGAACGCAAAACAAGCAGCAAAGGACCAGGTGTCAAGCCCCGCGTGTAGACGGTGGGTCTGCCCCACGCGTTTGGGGCAGGAGGGGGGGGGGGCTCTCCGTTGGGTAGCTGGGAAAAGTGTAGGAGGAAAACCGCGACACAGTCCCCTCCTCCTCGCGGAGTGAACGTGGATGTCCATACACTGGTTGGGATTCATGGGTCTCCCCACTGCAGGTCACCCAGCTGAATGATGACCAACTCCTCCTTTGGTGGCCTGCAAATCAAACAAATCCACTCAACCTTCTAGGAGGCTGAGGCAGGAGGATCCCAAGTAGAAACTCAACCTGGGCAACCCAGCAAGACCTCTCTCAAAATAAGAAATGGCCTGGGGATGGAGCTCAGTGTGAAGGCCCTGGGCGGGACCCCCAGTGCCATCAAGAGGTGGGGGGGGGGGGGG